>CM046458.1:71239952-71746307 GCA_025506515.1 Flaveria trinervia
CCGCTAGTACCCGAACTCACAACCTCCCCTAAAGAATGATTGTAGTAGAATAATTACCATACATATAAACATTTAATTTTCATTCAACTACAATCATCATAATAATTTTTAAGACGATTTCTACTGAAATATTTTAGGTTTCGAAGATGATGTTACTGGATTGCTTCTTGTACAATGACATATGGGTGAGATGAAATAAATTCAATTAAATTAAAATATATAGTATTACGAAAGCTAATTTAAATACAAATACACGAAATAGAAAATAAAAGGAACAAACCATACAGAATTCAACTCTGATTAATTTTTAAATTCAACTTCGGCCAAGGGTGGCCGGAGACAAGAGGAGGCCGACGGGAGAAGGTGGTGGGGGTGGTTTGGGTTTTAAATGAATTTACATATATGGTCCCTGAAGTATCCACCTTTTATTATTTTATGCATGAAGTTTTTATATTAAGTTTCAAAAATAACCATTAAACCATTGACTTATAAAAGCTAATTTAAATAATAAATCAAATAATATTATTAATTTTTTAAACTTTCATAAAACTTGTAAACTTTGTAATTTAGTTATTTATTTTTAATATTAAAAATCCATAACTACTAATTAAACTTTATAAGTTTATTAAAAGTCATTTTATAACTTAATAAATTTTAGAGTAAATTACGCTTTTAGTCCCTGGGTTTGACAAAAATCACGGTTTCAATCCAATACTTTATTTATTACGCTGACAGTCCAATAGTTTTAGGGTTTGTTTTAATCTCGGTCCATATGACTAACACCATCAAAATTTTCTGTTAAGTTAATAGAAAATAACGAGTTTACCCTTATAATTAAAAATTCAAAAAATAAATAAATAAACCTCACCCACCCATACCTTACATCACTCCAATCTCTATCTCTCTCTCTCCTCTCTCTACTCTCTCTCTCCATAACAGCAACCCCAATCGGACACCACCTTCACCGCCTTCTCCGGCAGCCCCTCTACCACGCTCTCCGGTCGCCACCTCCACTGCCATCCTCGACTTCCACTGTCAAAGTACAGCCTCCCTTCCCCACCCCACTCCACCACAGCCTAATCTACTCCCTCTCTCTCTCTCTCCTTAAACCTTACTATTGCACATCGTTGGCAAAAAACTAGCGCCTCCGACACCCACAACCCCATCACCGTATGCTGCCTTTGGTGGTCGCACCCCATTACCGGATGCCGCTTCCGATGGCTTAATGCACCCAACTCCACCATACCGCAATCTGCATTCTCTTTCTCTTCTCTCTCTCTTTACTATCGCCTTCTACCACCAAAATGTCATCTCAAGAGCAGCTTTGTATTCGATTAGGTTTGGGGTTTTTCAAGGAGTTCTTTGATTACGTTTCTAGTTTGGTGTTCTTGGATTAGGTAAAATTAGTAGGGGTTCTGATTTGTGTTAGATGATGATGGTAAGACGCGAGTGGTTGTGGTTCAAGGGGTGGTTTATAGGTGGTGACGGTGCGTGATAGTGGTGATGTGGTCATTGGAGGTGACGGTGACAGGGGGTGCACATGAATTCTTTGTGTGAGAGAGAGAGAGAGAAGAGAGAGAGAAGAGAGAAGAGGGAGAGGGGGGATATGGGTTGGGTGGGGATGGGTTTTATTAAAACTAAGGGCAAAAACTTCTTTTTATATCGTTTAACAGAACAAACACTAACGGTGTTAATGTTGCGGATTACATTGAAACAAACCCTAAAACTATTGGACTGTCAGCGTAATAAATAAAGTATTGGATCGAAACTGTGATTTTCGTCAAACCCCAGGGACGAAAAGCGTAATTTACTCTAAATTTTAAGTAAACTTTTCCGTTAATTATTTATAGTAAAAAAATGATTAATAACACTTTATAACATACAAAAAGAATAATTTGTAACCCTATAAATTGTTACAAGTTATTTTAAATGCGTAGTAAATAGATAATTCACAATGTAAGTTGCACTTAATCCATTAAAACTATTAAATAATTTAATAATGAAAACCCAAAATGAGTTCGGGTTCGAGTTTATAATTTGAAAATTGACGGATATTATATAAATAGTAGGGGACATTTTAGTTCAATAGGAGAGAGGATTTTTAGTTTGCCCCTCTACATTATGTATTTGTCCTTCTACTTTTATTTTGTATTCGAGTATTGAAATATGTTGTATACATTTCAGCATGTCTAAGTGACCTACCGTTCAAACGAAAACAAATCTCTCTCATTGCTATAGAACTGAATCTTGTTTAGTAGTGTGGTGATGGTGGTGGGGGTGGTGGCGACAACGACAATGACGGTGGTGGCAGCAATGACGATGGAGTGGCGGCGGCGGTGGTGGTGGCAGCAACAGTAGCACCAATAATAGTAGCACTAGCAATAATAATAGTAGTAGTATTAGTGTAGTGATGATGATGATGATGATATAATAAGAGTTGAGTTATACAAACATACATTTATATTATCGAGACACTTTATTGTCTTTATCTCTCTTCATATGTCTATATGTATGTATAGAAAGATATATAGAGATAATAAAATAATTAGGTGTATCAAATACCCTATAATAATAATAATAATAATAATAATAATAATATATTATTATTATTATTATTATAATAATAATAATAATATATTATTATTATTATAATAATAATAATAATAATAATAATAATAATAATAATAATTGTAATCATAATTGTAATATTAATAATAATACTAATAATAATAACAACAACAACAACAACAACAATAATAATAATATAATAATAATAATATAATAATAACAATAATAATATAATAATAATATAATAATAATAATAACAATAATAATAATAATAATAATAATAATAATAATAATAATAACAACAATAATAATAACAATAACAATAGGAATAATAGGAATAATAATAACAGTAATAATAATAACAGTAATAATAATAATAATAAATAATAACAACAACAAGAATAATAACAAGAATAATAACAAAAATAATAATAACAACAATAATAATAACAACAATAATAATAACAATAATAATATGAATAATAATAATATAATAATAATAATAATAATAATAATAATAATAATAATAATAATAATAACAACAATAATAATAACAACAACAATAATAACAATAATAACAATAATAATAATAATAATAATAATATAATAATAATAATAACAACAACAATAATAATAACAATAATAATAATAATAATAACAACAATAATAATAACAACAATAATAATAACAACAATAATAATAACAACACTAATAATAACAACAACAATAATAATAAAAACAATAATAATAATAACAATAATAATAAAAAATAATAATAATAACAATAACAATAATAACAATAACAATAATAACAATAACAATAATAACAATAACAATAACACAATAACAATAACAACAATAACAATAACAACAATAACAATAACAATAACAATAACAACAATAACAATAACAACAATAACAATAACAACAATAACAATAACACAATAACAATAACAATAACACAATAACAATAACAATAACAACAATAACAATAAAACAATAACAATAACAACAATAACAATAACAACATAACAATAACAACAATAACAATAACAATAGGAATAATAGGAATAATAATAATAGGAATAATAATAACAGTAATAATAGTAACAGTAATAATAGTAACAGTAATAATAGTAACAGTAATAATAGTAACAGTAATAATAGTAACAGTAATAATAGTAACAGTAATAATAATAACAGTAATAATAATAATAATAACAATAATAATAATAATAAATTATTCGGTTATGACGTCCATTCTTTAAGTGTTACTATCATATCAATTAATTTGGTTACGGTATCATCCGTAAATGAAAAACCGATAGATTGGTTTTCATTCACTTCGTTCGATTCAGTTTTATCATTTAATTCGGTTTTATCGCTTAATTCGGTTATGGTATCCACTTTTAAGCATTATCCTCATTCCTCCAAAAACGGTTTCTAGAACTCATTTTGTAACAGAATATGACATCTACAACATTTAAGACCACCTTTTAGACATCTTTTATATAACTTGATGGTTGTAGTTTACAACAAAAACAAAAAGCACCTGCCCCTCCAAATCAAAACATATAGAGAACACTCTAAAAGTGAAAACATATTTTACAGCAAAACGCCATACAAGCCCAAAAACCATATAAAACACTTGCAACCGTAAGTTCAAACATGATAACAAACTTATGTTTTTTGTCTTTTCGAAACACAACATAAAAACGGCTAGAGTAACGAACTTGACAACAGACCCCATTAAGGAAGATCATCGTCGTGACGGCTATCGCTCCCACAGCTGCCCCCACCTCCTAATCCTTAGCTGAACTTGAACCATAGCCGCCAAGAACCGCACTGTTTGAGCCCTTGTCAACATCCCGACCACCTTAGCCACGGTCTTCTCCCTCAAGTAATCCGCACAACCGACCAAAAGTTCGAAATCCTCGGCCAAGTGATCCACTACGGTGTCCGCTTCATTCTTCATTCCATTAACTTCTTTACCTCCCATTCGCGCGAGCGCCAACATTGGAGGGGCGATCACCTGCTCCTCCAATCTGGCTAGCCTCGTGCTAATCTCATGTTCTTGGTCTTTTGTCTCTGTCAACAGTCTCTCTATCCTAGCCGCCTGATCAGGGCTAAAGTCAATACCACAACTTTTGACTATATAAATGGCGAAGCTGGGTTTAAACCCAGCTAGCCATTGGAAGGTTCGCTCGTAGGAGCTGAACCATGGTGGTGATAAAACAAGAAACACATCTTCATGACAAATCTCCGCTTTTGCAATGAAGTATTCATGATAGTGAGTCATTACCTGCAGTGCAAAGTGCAGGTTGTGATGAATTTATCTTAAAAAACAGTTACCGTTAAGAAAAAAAGAAAAACCTGGTGAATGAGTTGTTCTAGTTTCGACTCGTCTTGTTGATCAAGGGTGTTAAGAAGGTGGAGGAGCTGTTGAAGGTAAAGCTCCAATCGGGTCATCCAACCCTGCAAAAAGGTTTGAAAATCGGGTGGAGATATTCGGGTTGAATTATTATCCATTGAAAGGTAATTTGATTTGTATGCATATTGTTTGTTGGGAGATATGCATGTGTTTATATAGCATCAAAAGTTACTGTTGCTTCATGTGTAAGAACATTAGCTTCATGTGTAAGAATCTTGAAGATCGTAGGGAATGTGATCGCTCGAAGGCTTTGATTCTGACAAACAAATGTTTCTGAGATTATTTGTTTGTTTTTGAGAATAAAGACATGTTGAATGAATAGATAAATATGGAGAACATGACCCTTGGTTTTCCGAAGAGATCAAATCTTGTTGGCACTCAAAAACCGTTTGTATGGTTTTTTTATCGTTGGTTTTTTGTCGTTGGTTTTACATATATTATGCATTGTAAATGAATTATTTCAATTTAAAGAATACATATTGAAATGTGAATACGATGAGAAGAGTTTGTAGAACATATTTATTTCCTGAATAAACAATTTTTCTCTTTATTGAATAAGATTTGTTTTTCTAGTTGGGTGAAAACTAGATTTTAGTTTAAATTATCTTTTTCATGGTTCAATCTAATGTGGTTTTCACATTTGGTCATTCTAAATGTTTTCAGTGATAAATGAAAGGAATTTCTGGATTTTGTCTTGTTACATTAGGTAAGTTGATGACCCACCGTTTGAAAATAAAAATAAAGATAAATTAAATTATAATTATCTCATTTATGACTCAATGAGTCACTTGGGTGATAATAATTTACATCACTTTGGGTGATAATAATTTACATCACTTTGGGTGATAATAATTTTAGATTTGAAGTTTTACCAAAAACACTAATAACTTTTACATTTGTTTTCAAAGACAATCAAAATAATATAAAAATCTATAATCTATAATATCTAATAAAATAAAAACTTTTTTATCAATTGTCATTCTTCTATCCTATTTTTTGGTTATTTGTCATTTAACTAGACATTCACATATTAACTTTCCCTTCAAAATAGTATTATAGTAATTTAAATGTTTATATAAATTTATCTGTTTTACTAAAAGTAAGTGTTATTAATTGTTATATTTTTCTCTCTTACCTGTTTTTTTTAAAATCAAACTATTTAAAAAAACTAGATTTTATTAAGAAAATTAGAAATTAAAATTTTTAATTAAAATCTAAAAAATAAAAAAGACCAACATTTTAATATAATATGAATTTTTCTAAAACACTAACATTTTTAATAAAATATTTTAAATTATTTTGATTTTAAAATGCATCATAAACTGCTAAAACTTTTTAAAAACTATCTTATTAATACAACCAGGATCATTACAAATTAGTGTTTATAAAAACAATATTTTTATAAAAAATCTTAAAACGAATTTTTAAAAGTGAAACTATTTCATAAGATAGTTAAAAATAGTATAATTTTTTTATTTTTTGAACAATTATGTATATATAACTTTAATTATATTTATATTAAAATATTATACTGTAAATTTTCATGTTTATTATTAACTATAATACGTTTAATTAATAGTATTTTGCCTATCCATTAACTATAAAAAACTAAAATAAACGTGAAACAATTGTAAGACTTATAATACTTACTTTCTCGTTTCTCTATATTGTTAATAATAATATTGAATACTAATAATATTGCTCGTACCATATTCAAATAACAATGTATAATTTAATAAATTAAAAACCATTTTTTAATTAAAAACACACTTTTTAAAAGCAAAAATATTATAAAATAAAGAATACAATGATCTTTTTTTCATTTTTCTTAAAACAAAATATTTAAATTATCATAATTTTTGATAAACTAAAAGTTAAAAAAACACATAATTGTTTATTTATTCAAAGTAGCTATTTGTACGTAACTATAATTATATTTTATCTTCAAACATGATTTTATAATACATAATTTTTTTAAACAAATTATTTAATATTTTATTTATTCAATTCATGTACACGAAAACTAACCTAGTCATATATATACACTTAATTTCAACTTAGCTTCACTCACATTAATGATTATAAATGAGATAATTTAATTAGACGTTTAAAAGATTTCACAAATACTCCAATTTAAATGTTTCTTATGCAAACATCGTCTACGGTCATTGTAATTTTAAAAAAGTTACTGGTCAAACTACCATATGTATTATTCTCGACAATAAATTATCATATAATTATCAAAATTCAAATTAACGAAATGAAAAGATATTTCTATTCTTTTCATCTAAAAACAATAGATGTCATAAGAGCATAATCATAATAGATAACAGGAATGAAACATGAAACGAGTTCCTTAAATGTTTTGTTTATAATATACATTTCTTATTTTCATATATTTGGCTAATGTTTTCTACTTAACTGAGTAATTTTTTAAATGATGTAATATTTTAACTAATAATAATATTAAATGGAAAAAATGTTAAATGCTAAATTATAGTATAGTAGTAGCAGGTTGATTATAAAACTTTTTGAAAATTTTAATTTCTTTTTTGGTAGGCGACCGGTTTAGCGATTTGTTTCCATTAAACAATTCTCATAATTTTGAATATGTTATATTTGGATAAGTTAGGTTCTTTAAGTAAACTTTTATTTTCATAATATACATTGTCATAGATAAAAAGTTTTCTATATATTTTTCCAGTGGCATCTGACGGTGTGGGGAAACCGTTTGTTTAATTTATAACTTACGATCTTATCAAATTACTATTAAAAAGATTATAAGGGTGCCTAATATATATGTAATGTTTACATGACTGAATCTAGTTCGTTGGACTAGAGGCTGAGTGCCTAACCGGTGTCATCTACGTACTGTTTAAACCAAATGCGAAGCAGAATTCAAATTTTGTATGTCTTCAAATCCCATTTAGAGCATCTCGATCCAGTGTTTGGTTCCGAACAAACATGAAGTACAACTGTGTTGGATTAGTGACAATGACAGAAAAATTGATTGTAGCCAGATGGGCCAAGGTCGAGGCGGGCCATGTCCCATGTACAACGACTATATATGCTAAAAAAGTAATAAATATTGTTAAAAAGTATAACCACGTCTATATTTTTAAAATATAATGTTTAATCTATTTTCTTAAACTTAAATAAATATCTCTTAAAACCTTTTTAGTCTTATTGATAATAACTAAAAGACAACTAGAAACTCATACTGATCATATATACTTGATCATTAGCCGTATATGGATTGCTTTATGGTCAAAAAGACTAAGGGGGTGTTTGGTTGGAATGAATGAAATTAAGAAACTAGTATAATTTTTAAGTAAAATTATGTTTGAGTGAGCAATTAAAAGTAAACCCAAGGGAATAATTCATCTCAAATTCCTTTGATTATGTGATTTTAAAATCCTTCCACCTAGAGAGGTAATTTGAAATCACACAACCAAGAGAATTCGAGATGAAACATTCCTCTGGCTTTTATATTTCATTACCCACTCAAACATGATTTTACTTGAAAATTATACTAGTTTTTCAGTTTTATTTCATTCCTTCCAATCAAACGCTCCTTAAATAATTAATATCAGGCTATATATGATAAAGGCTTCACTACTAGAAAAGCTTAGCCGGCACCTCAGATTCCGAAATCATTGAAATTCTCTATGTGCAGGGTCGGCCCGATGACCAACCAAGGGAAGCAGCCCACTTGGGGCCCCCATATCTTATGGGCCCCCAATCTTCTAGGGTCTTCAATTTTGAATGTTAATCGACGCAGAGAAAGAAGAAAGCATCCTGTCATGCAGTCTCTGTAGAGAAAGAGAAGAAAACAATTACCGGAATCCTATTCGAGTCGACGAATCTGTTGTGACTTGTGAGTCAGTGTTCTTTTGAAGGTAATCTATCGATCCTATAATTCTATTGTTGTTTAGTTTGTTAATAAAATTGGTTTCAAACTTGTGTTTTGCAAATTTGGTTGTTCCAGGCCTTTTAAGAAGTGCATAAGTGAATGGTAGAAACCAAAATATTTTACTACTGTCTTTAATTTGGTGTTCTAGGCTTGTTAATAAAGTTGGTGTCAAACCAAAACTTTTTACTACCTTTTTTAATTAAGCCAGTAAACGGAAGAAAATTGGCTAATTGTTTCATAATTCTCACATATCTTCTTTGTTGTTCTTGTGATGTTGGTCTTTAATTTTGTGATAAGTTTGAGTTGATATGCTTAAGTTTAGACCATTGAAACTAACTCATTTGAACTCAAGTTCTGTAGTTTAGATTAAAGAAAACTCTTTTGTTGTTGTGAAACATTTGATTCATGGTCTTGAGTCTTGACAACTAGTTTAAAGCCAATAGCTCATAGAAGAATAATTTTAATTGAATTAACAAGATCCTACTCTTACTTCTAGCTTTAGTACTTAAGGTTATCATGTAAATACTTAAAGAAACAAGAATCAATAGGTCTTGAGTAAGTGGAGATGTTCCCAAGGGTAACATATTATTATTAGTTAATCATATATAGTCCGTTAGAGATAAACAAAATCCGAACCAACTCATGTTAGATCAAAATCGTAAGTATGCATCAAGTAGTTTAGAAAGTGGGGGGATGAATTTACTTTGCTTGGGGCCCCAAAAATGATTGAGTCGGCCCTGTCTATGGGTATGGTTCTAGAGTGCGATACGTGTCGCGTTGTAGGTTGTATCAGCCGAAAGCCCATATCAACGTGCAGACTTAACTAGCCGATAAGTCTACTAGACTTACAGACTAAGCCTTTTTAGGTTTAGTTGGCTGGAAAAAAAAAAGACTGCAAATCAATAAATTTATAGAATTAACTCACACATGCATGTACAAGGCTTTGTTTGATACTCTTAGAACACACGTAAGATTAACCGATAAATTTAGTGTTCTGTGTTTCATTCTGATCAAGCATATGAATTTTAGTAATTTTCTATAGTTAAAACCTTCGAAATAAATCAACAATGTTGATCACTTGTGTATTTTCCATAATCGTGTCTTTTTCGTTTTGACAATAAACTCAAAGATTATGCCATTCAATTTTTACCATACATATCCTTTTCTTTATCTTATGGTCGGATATGTGAAAAAAACAACTTTCACACCGTTGAAGTATCTGATCAGATAGCCACAATCTAACAACTTAACAAGACGACACGTGTGACTCCAAGAGCCTCTTTTCAACCCACAAGTACACGTCACCATACTACGTGCCAACATGCATGACATTTTCTTCTCTCCTATACACACACACAACACTTATGTGGTAGTATATATATTCACCGTTGCAGCATGCATGCATCTATTATGATCACCGATAAACTTGCTTTCAGTTAAAAGAGTGAACAAAATGGCATCACAACAACAAGGACGTAAGGTCTCCGACCAAATCTCCGAGGACGAGAAGAAGAATCTCGACCAACGAGCCGCTCAGGGCGAGACGTCGTCCCGGGCGGTACTCGTGGCAAAACGCTCGAGGCGCAAGAACGCCTCGCGGAAGGTATATATGTTATTTAATCTTCTGATCGATATCTTGCAATAGTTTAGTCCATAACAGAATAATAATAATAATAATATTATACTGTATATATGAATGTTTGTTTTGGTGGTTATGAAGGGCGGAGCAAGGGCGGACAGACGAGGAAAGAGCAGTTGGGGACCGAAGGGTACAAGGAGATGGGGAAAAAGGGCGGTGAGAGCACCGGTGAAAAGCGCGATGAGGAGGAGGAAGAAGGGTGATGATCGAAAGATTTGCGACGAATCGACGATAGTGTTTGCTTGTAGGACGAGGCTTTTGATGTTTTAGTGTGATTTATAGTATGTTTTTTTTGCGTGTGTGATGTAGTTTAGATGGTGTTTGATGTTTTAATTTGTTGGTGGTTTTGATATGTTTTTGATTTGTGCATGCATGTGTAGGTCACAAGTACTCTTAGTAGTTTGGGTATGTTAATATTGACGTAATAACACTATCATCCGTCGTCTACTATTTTTTTTTCTCTATTGTTGAACTAGTTTACCCCGTGCGGTGGGGTGGGGTATATTAATGTCATAATAACATAATTATTTTTTTACATTTTAACAAAAAGAGAATACTGTGAGAATAAGTTAAAGGATTGATTATAAAAGCCAAGCTATGTTATATAATATCAACTTTTTCGAATGAGGATGCTTTTCCACAATAATGGTTAAGTTATTTAATAAATTTGAACCTCGTCAAATGACCTCGAAGATGTGTTTTACAAATCTAACTACACACTCATTATGCCAATGCATCACAATCTAAATCCACACTCATTATGCCAATGCATCACAAATTATGCCAATTCACAATCTAAATCCATCATCAGCATGAGTTAAGTTTTAATAACATATTCAAGAATGTGATTTAAGTTTTAACAACATATTCAAGAATGTGAATTGGTACATTTAGCAATACCTTAAAAGGTAATACATGTAGCCTGAAGATTATGACAAAAGAAACAATCAACCATTAAGTAATAATTATAACAAAGTGAATAATTTAAGAAACAATCAACCATTAAATAATAATTATAACAAAGTGAATAATCTTTTGAAACAGTTAATAAGCTCCTAGGATGCATTTATAACATTTTTGTAAGGTGGTTCTGATTATACTAACGACCACTATCTATCAAGTTCTCAAGACTAGTTATTTTATCATCATGTGGTAACTGAATTGCAACCCCTTTCATTTTTGTTAGTTGTATATGTAATGGAATGAAAGAGTAAAAACATTTGAAGTTGACCTTAAACATGCAAAAGTTTATAACCAGCACAACACGTTTAGGTGGCTACAATGAGCATCAATAAAGAGATATTTGATAGCAATTTAAGAAATTTACCAATTGAAGAGCAGCCTTATACCTTATTGGCCATAAAATACTCACAGCCTTAGCAACACCAATTACAACCTTATACCTTAGGAACCCATGAGAAATGGTTAGATACATATGTATCCACAACACAAAATGCATTGTATGAAACACAAAATCAATTAAGAAACAAAGAAACAGATCCAAACTGAAAACCCTTAACATAAAAAGTAGAGTTTGTTGCAGGTGCCATTAGTTTAAAGCGATCTATGGCCTGTAAATAATATAAGGTGATTTATGCAGCCACTTGTGTAACAATTTTTGTGTTTCTTCTGATTAAAGTACTTCTTATTAGAGATATTTGTTGAGATGGTTATAACATGGTTAGGAGTTTGTTAAAGTGTTAGTTAGTTAGTTAACTCTTCTAGATGGTTCTCCTATTGTGTATAAATAGATGATATGATTCTCTCTTTGGGTAATGAAATAATACCTTCACTTCTCACCTTCTGATTTCATGGTATCAGAGCATCTGCTCTGCGATTCCGGTCATCTTCTCCGGTAATCAACTGTTCTGATCCTTGTATATCAATGGCATCTTCATCTGCTGCAACAATGTCAACAATGATGCATTCAACCAATGCTCTACCTAATATAGCAAATTTTCTATCAATTAAGCTTGATGATAACAACTTTCTCAACTGGAAACATCAGATTGTCACTGTGCTGAAGACTTTAGGATTATTACAATTCATGAAGTCTGAAGCACAGGCTCCTGATGTTTTAGCAGATCGAGAGATTTGGGAGAAGAATGATGGCTACGTTCAAGCGTTAATCACTGCTACTCTGTCTCCTTCGATTTTGCATCTTGCACGTAACTCAACAAATATCTCTAATTACCAATAAGGTATGATTAGAATGCAATGCACCAATCTCAGTGTGCATAGCATCCCACCAAACAGAATGTTTCTATGCCTGAGAGAAGGAAGACGGCTCAGATGTCGGAGTAGTGGTAGTGTGATACAGAACATGATCAGGAAACTGTCTAGGCTGACGAGTATGATCACGAGAGCGAGTGACCATGGGATGAGAAGGAGGAGGAGGAGGTGGTGAGGATGGGGAGGAAGATAGTGGAGAAGAAGATGATGTGGGAGGAATGGAAGCAGAGACAGGAACAAAGGAATCAGAAGAATACAATGGAGGAGGAATGATAAGATCAGGAGGCGAAAAAGAATCAGAAGGCATGGAGGAAGATGAGTAACCGGAACTTCAAACACAGACTCATGAAAAATCACATGTCTAGATGTAAGAGTCCTAGAGGTAACAGGCTCATAGCACAAATAGCCACTGTGATTAGGAGCATAGCCAAGAAACAAACATGGAGTAGACTTTGGAGAAAGTTTATCCATTCGAGTGTCACCAAGAAAAGGATAACATAAACATCCAAAGGTACGAAGAATGGAGTAATCTGGACTAGTGCCAAATAGAACCTCGTAGGTGTGGAATGATGAAGAACCGGTGTAGGTAATCGATTAATAAGAAAGGCTGCAGTAGCATACGCATCATACCAAAATTTTGTTGGTAGATGAGCATGAAACAACAAGGCACGGGCAACCTCTGACAGATGACGATTCTTGCGCTCAGCCACCCCATTTTGTTGGGGTGTATAAGGACAAGAGATACGGTAGGCAATACCAGACTCGGAAAGATATCGTGCCATATCACCACGAGTCAACTCAGGAGCACCATCACAATGAAGATGTTTGATGGTGCATGAAAACATATTTTCAACCAATGGGCGAAATAGACGAAAAGCCTCAATCGCCTGTGATCGAGTAGTCAAAGATACATCCAAGTGAAACGACTAAAGTCATCAATGAATGTAATGAAATAACGAAATCCTGAACAAGATACAGTAGGGATGGACCTCAATATCACAATGAATAATATGCAACGGAACAGTAGAATGAGATACAACAGAATGAAATGGTAATCGACTAGATTTAGAAATACAACATGAATTACAGGGTTTATGTAATGAACTAGATGACAATTGCAAAGAAGAAAGCCTAGACAGTACAGAATCAGAAGGATGACCAAGTCTCGCATGCCACAAATCCCGAGAGGTAGAAAATGTAGCAGTGAGAGAATAAAGCTGATGAGGACTAGCTCGCATGTGGTGGAGGATCTGCCCTGTGTGAGGCTGTATAGATAAACCAGACTGTGAGAACAAAACAGATATAGGATGATCAATCACAAGTTGTGTGATTGATAATATGTTCTTGGCAAGGCCAGGAACCACTAGAACATAGCGAAGTAATAAAGTACATCGAGATAAACGAAGATAAGAACAACCAATATGTGAAATGGTTAGAGATGTACCATTACCAACAATGACACGCTCAGAACCAGTGTATGGAACAGTACCGAAGACAATAGAAGGATCGGAAGTCATATGAGCGGTTGCACCGGAATCAGGAATCCAGGATTCTACTGTTTGACAAGCAGGTGAAAGATCAGCATGAAGAGCATATTGATGACCAGCAGCATGTGAGGCCCGATTTTGAAAATCACTAGGCCCAAATCTAGAAGAAGGAGGCCCATAAGCAGATCCATACGCAGGTCCAGTAGTGGAGTAATGTTGTGTGAATGGTCCATTTGAAAATCCAGAAGGTTGAGGCCCAAAATGACCAACTGATTTTGGCCCAGATGCACCATTAAAATCAGGTGGTCTTGGACCAAGAACCCTGCACCAAGCCCCAAGTGAGTACCGTGAGAATCATTTGAATATTGAAGCCCTAACCCAAAATTGTTATAAACATCAGCAAGGTGAGCGGTATAGCGACCGCCATTTGAGCGACCGCCACCACCTCGACGCCCGCTTGAGTGACCACCAGCACCACGCGTTCGATTGCCACCACCACGCCACGACGGAACGCTGCTACTACTCCATTGAGAAGACTCGGTTGGTGTGTACCGAAAATAACAACTCGAAGCTTTGTGCCATGTTTTTGCACAAATCTGACAAACAATCAACTTAGAAGAAGAGTTATGTGGTGGATTTTGTTAAAGTAACTAACTAACTAACTAACACTTTAACACTTTAACAATTTTGGGTTAGGGCTTCAATATTCAAATGATTCTCACGGTACTCACTTTGGGCTTGGTGCAGGTGTTCTTGGTCCAAGACCACCTGATTTTAATGGTGCATCTGGGCCAAAATCAGTTGGTCATTTTGGGCCTCAACCTTCTGGATTTTCAAATGGACCATTCACACAACATTACTCCACTACTGGACCTGCGTATGGATCTGCTTATGGGCCTCCTTCTTCTAGATTTGGGCCTAGTGATTTTCAAAATTGGGCCTCACATGCTGCTGGTCATCAATATGGTCTTCATGCTAATCTTTCACCTGCTTGTCAAACAGTAGAATCCTGGATTCCTGATTCCGTGCAACCGCTCATATGACTTCCGATCCTTCTATTGTCTTCGGTACTGTTCCATACACTGGTTCTGAGCGTGTCATTGTTGGTAATGGTACATCTCTAACCATTTCACATATTGGTTGTTCTTATCTTCGTTTATCTCGATGTACTTTATTACTTCGCTATGTTCTAGTGGTTCCTGGCCTTGCCAAGAACTTATTATCAATAACACAACTTGTGATTGATCATCCTATATCTGTTTTGTTCTCACAGTCTGGTTTATCTATACAGCCTCACACAGGGCAGATCCTCCACCACATGCGAGCTAGTCCTCATCAGCTTTATTCTCTCACTGCTATATTTTCTACCTCTCGGGATTTGTGGCATGCGAGACTTGGTCATCCTTATGATTCTGTACTGTCTAGGCTTTCTTCTTTGCAATTGTCATCTAGTTCATTACATAAACCCTGTAATTCATGTTGTATTTCTAAATCTAGTCGATTACCATTTCATTCTGTTGTATCTCATTCTACTGTTCCGTTGCATATTATTCATTGTGATATTTGAGGTCCATCCTCTACTGTATCTCGTTCAGGATTTCGTTATTTCATTACATTCATGATGACTTTAGTCGTTTCACTTGGATGTATCCTTTGACTACTCGATCACAGGCGATTGAGGCTTTTCGTCTATTTCGCCCATTGGTTGAAAATATGTTTTCATGCACCATCAAACATCTTCATTGTGATGGTGCTCCTGAGTTGACTCGTGGTGATATGGCGCGATATCTTTCCGAGTCTGGTATTGCCTACCGTATCTCTTGTCCTTATACACCCCAACAAAATGGGGTGGCTGAGCGCAAGAATCGTCATCTGTCAGAGGTTGCCCGTGCCTTGTTGTTTCATGCTCATCTACCAACAAAATTTTGGTATGATGCGTATGCTACTGCAGCCTTTCTTATTAATCGATTACCTACACCGGTTCTTCATCATTCCACACCCTACGAGGTTCTATTTGGCACTAGTCGAGATTACTCCATTCTTCGTACCTTTGGATGTTTATGTTATCCTTTTCTTGGTGACACTCGAATGGATAAACTTTCTCCAAAGTCTACTCCATGTTTGTTTCTTGGCTATGCTCCTAATCACAGTGGCTATTTGTGCTATGATCCTGTTACCTCTAGGACTCTTACATCTAGACATGTGATTTTTCATGAGTCTGTGTTTGAAGTTCCTGGTTACTCATCTTCCTCCATGCCTTCTGATTCTTTTTCGCCTCCTGATCTTATCATTCCTCCTCCATTGTATTCTTCTGATTCCTTTGTTCCTGTCTCCGCTTCCATTCCTCCCACATCATCTTCTTCTCCACCATCTTCCTCCCCATCCTCACCACCTCCTCCTCCTCCTCCTCCTTCTCATCCCATGGTCACTCGCTCTCGTGATCATACTCGTCAGCCTAGACAGTTTCCTGATCATGTTATGTATCACACTACCACTACTCCGACATCTGAGCCGTCTTCCTTCTCTCAGGCACAGAAACATTCTGTTTGGTGGGATGCTATGCACACTGAGATTGGTGCATTGCATTCTAATCATACCTGGGATCTTGTTCCTCTTCCCCCTTCTGCCAATATTGTTGGTTGTAAGTGGGTCTACCGGATTAAACATAATCCTGATGGCTCTGTGAGTAGGTACAAAGCTCGTCTTGTAGCCAAAGGTTTTCATCAGAAAGAAGGGCTTGATTACACTGAGACTTTTAGTCCGGTTGTCAAACCCTCCACCATTTGTTTGGTTTTGTCTGTTGCCTTTTCACGTGGCTGGAGTATTCGTCAGGTCGATGTCAACAATGCCTTTTTGCATGGTGATTTATCTGAGACTGTCTATATGTCTCAACCTCCTGGTTTTGTTGACTCGTCCCGTCCTCATCATGTTTGTCTTCTCCGGAAGGCTCTTTATGGGCTTAAGCAAGCTCCTCGGCTTGGTTTTCTAAGCTCTCCTCTGTCCTTTTATCCAGTGGTTTCACTTGATGTTTTTCTGACACATCTCTGTTTGTTTACCAGCATGATGGCACCACCTGTTATGTTCTAGTTTATGTTGATGATATTATCATCACTGGGAGTTCTCCTGAGTTTGTTACGTCTCTGATCACTCAGTTGCATTCTCGGTTTGCTCTTAAGGATTTAGGGCCCTTATCCTATTTTCTGGGTATCCAGGCCTCTTTTACTGATGACTGTCTTCATCTTTCTCAGCAGCGCTATTTACTTGATTTGTTGCAGCGTACTGGGATGGCTCAGTGTAAGCCATTGTCTACTCCTGTTACTTCTGGTCGGCAGTTATCTAGACACTCAGGAGTCCCATTAGCTGATCCTACTTTGTATCGTAGTACTGTGGGTGCATTACAGTATCTTGTCTTGACTCGTCCAGAGATTGCTTACGCGGTTAGCAAGGTATCTCAGTTCCTACAAATACCTACTGATCGTCACTAGATTGCTGTCAAGCGTATTTTACGATATCTTTGTGGTACTGTTACTGATGGTTTGACTATTCGCCGGTCCACCTGTTTTGATATACATGGTTATTCTGATGCTGATTGGGCTGGTTGTCCGGATGATCGTAGGTCGACTACTGGTTATTGTGTGTTTCTTGGCCCCAACCTCATTAGTTGGAGCTCTAAGAAACAACATACGGTTGCTCGTTCTAGCACTGAGGCTGAGTACCGCGCTCTTGCCCATACTGCAGCTGAGATCCGCTGGCTTATGTCACTATTGCATGAGTTACATATTTCTTCTTCATCTTCTCCTACGATCTGGTGTGATAACCTTGGTGCTACTTATCTTGCTGCTAATCCTGTCTTTCATCAACGCACCAAGCATATTGAGATTGATGTACACTTTATTCGTGATATGGTGTTATCTCAACTCCTTACTATTCGCTATGTTCACACTAGCTCTCAGCTTGCTAATTTGTTGACTAAAGGATTGTCATTTGCTCGGTTTGATGCTCTACGCAGCAAGCTTCACGTGACTTCTCCCGGTTCAGCTTGGGGGGCATATTAGAGATATTTGTTGAGATTGGTTATAAGATGGTTAGGAGTTTGTTAAAGTGTTAGTTAATTAACTCTTCTAGATGGTTCTCCTATTGTGTATAAATAGAAGATATGATTCTCTCTTTGGGTAATGAAATAATACCTTCACTTCTCACCTTCTGATTTCACTTCTATATGTCATTTTTATGCACAGTGAAAAAACAAAGCCAACTAATATTTTAAGTGATGTATAACAACATAAAAACTTACGTTACAATTTCATAACAAAATAATGAACATATTACAAAATGATAAGATTAGTTACACGAGTGCTTACAAATAAAATCTATTATTGTCAAACAATCGAACAGTTGATGTGCATACCTGGATCTAAAAGATAACCGGAGATATTACAAAACTTGACAACCATGGTGGGATTAAGATCTATTACCCGGGTTAGATTAAAGAGATATTACAATGCATGTCAAAATCCCAGATAATACAATTGTTTTGCTGCTTCATATGTTCCATTATGAGTTGATTATGCGATTATATGTAATAGAACTAAAAGATATGTGAATAATCAGAACACAGAACACCAACCGCTGCTAATTTCCTATTTTAAAAGGTAACCGTCCACTTAAAAGGGATAAGATTTAATTTCAGTCAGATCTAACGGTTGATATTCGTTTAACAGGTGGTTACAACATTCGCCAATAATAAAATATATAATATTCAATTTTTATAGTCTTATATATAATGTATAACGTTAGCGGAGTTGATTGTGGCATGGGTTTTACAACACGAACTAACCTATTTAATTTCTACAATATTGTAGTGGCATGCAACACCGTGGAGCCCAAATCCTTAAGTCGTGAAAATATCATATATATTAAACATATGATAACAATAAAGAGTTTTGTACCCTTGGTAGTAGGATATTATCACCGGCGATACGTTAACTAACAATTGACGAGTGCATGTTCAGAATTTTAACACACATTAACCAAGAAATAACAGACCCTAAGAATGATTCTATCTAAAACAATTGATGAACTCACACAAATCAAACATAGACTCTTTAGAACAATGATAAAAGTGACGTACCATCATTCAAGACAAAAAAGTTACACTCTTTAGAACAATGATAAAAGTGATGATATGAACAAGAGAGTTGTCTTGTTACTATTCAAACAAACAAGAAGTGATTATTATTTATGCCAGTGCTCTGATTCCCTAATAAAAGCTTAAACGTGTTAAAGAAACCAGCCCACTAGTTGTTTTTTTGTTTCGGTCTATTTACACAGCTTCAACCCAAGTCTCTTATAGCCCAATAGCAACTCCAGCCGAACATGAAAAATGCGAAGACAACAAAATACACTAGATCAAAAAATATTTATTCAAAGCACGTGTTTGACCTAGAATTGGATGAATCATACATTTTAACATGAAGGCTTAATGGTTGTTTAACGACTTTTGATTAAATGCATGTTGAACTCATTCAAAGGTATTTATCTGACTAATTCAAAAAAGAGGTATTAACCATTCAACATTACACCTCTTAACCATTCGGTATAATGTTTAACAATTCAAAAATAAATTTCTGAACCATTCAGACATTTGCTCACGAAACAAACAGCCTGAACTATCAAGTGCTGAACCATTCAAAAAGACTGATTAAGAGACTCTCAAACAAATATTATAAGTGGATTTATAAATCAATAATAACTGAGCGGTGGCATTAAACTGTATGCCGCCGCGGTGGCATTAAAGCAACATGATATATACAAATATTACAATTAAACTAACTCGTTTCTGGATTAAATTTATGTTAATACGTATAGCGATTCAAATTTACCTAGAGTACATTTTACGTTAATACGTAAAGTGATTCGAATTTATACCATTAAAAGAAAATGTATTATATTTGACCTGGGTTTTTTTTCATTATATATTTATATTTGACCTGTTTTTTTCAATCAAAATCCACGATGAAACATAGACATACAATCATACAGATTCGTTTTCAAATGAAATTTAGTAGAGTAATTGAAATCGTGGTATATTTGACCCGACGGTTTCCAAACAAAACTTTTGTCAAAACGTAAATCAACTCAAAGCGTATATAGAAATAAGCACAAAACATTTTATATTTGACCTAACTAATTTTCGAACTAAATTCTCGCTAAAACGTAGATTTACGATGAAATGTAGACAACCTTAAAGTGTATATATATTTTGAAAAATGATCATTTTCATCCAAAAAAGTTAACTCCATTAGTTTAAAATGTTAATTCATCCATCATTAAAAGAGTATTAATGTAATTTTGCATATAAAAACAAAGTCCTAATTAATGTTAACATATTGGTGTTAAAATTTCATTTATGTGTTATTGTTCCATTCATGAAACTTCAATTGTACATATTATTTTCAAACCTTTCGTCATGACTGAATCATAAGATTGTCGGTTTCATTAATGAGGAATGAGAATGAACCTTGTTTTCTTGTGTATTTTGTAGTTTAAAAATAATTTTATTTTTTTACATAATTAATAAAATTTAAACTAACAGAGTTAACTTTTTATGATGAAATATTGATTTATTTAAACATTGGGAAGATAGGTGCAAATAAAAATATTTTTTAAATATAAATAACAGATGTGATCAAACCACAAAACTAAAACAATAATTTACTTTAATATTTAACTTACTTAATAAATTAGCCCATAAGCTTATTGAAGTATTAAACATTAGGAAAAGAACTTGGCTTGTTTTGAAAGAGTTTTCTTTATGAGAAAATTAAATCTATAACAAAAGAACACGAATGACCTTTTCAATAGTAACCTTTCATGGCGCCGGATTTTGAATGGGTTTTATAGAAAACGAATAGGCCCAAACTCAAGGTATGTTGTATTAAATAGTGGACGACCAATTAAACTTGTGGGTCTAATACTTTAATTTGTTTAAATTTGAATACTAATTCAAAGTTTAATTAAGGTATACTAGTCCTATATCAGAATTAATTTACTCCTTCAACAGTCCAGAAGTGATGTAACATCCATATTGAAAATTGAAAAAAAAAATTATAAAAAGGAAGTGTTTGTTTCCTTGTCATGGAACCGTCGGGAAAGTTGGAAAAATTCTATTTTTATGGCTTGTATGTTTATTATTCTATTATAAGTTACATCATGTAATATTAAATTAGATAGATACCCTAATCCATTTTTAATAATAAACTAAACAAGCTCAACAAATATAATTATATGCGTGTACTTTCAAGAACTTAAGCATGCGATGGAGTCTAAATCATATGTTGAAAAGGTGACATGAACACTTTGCAAACGATACGTTTGATGCATGCGTTGTTTGCAGTAAACAATGATGCTCTACATGCAGTGATAAGTTTTGAATTGTTCCTTAGTTAGCACTCAAAGTATTACTATTTAAGTGAATTGAAGTAGTCATTTTTATGGTAATTAAGATTATGACCATTGACCAATAGTATGAGATGACTAGTATAAAATATTAAAAATTAATACTACAATATTGCAGTTGATTTTATCTGACTGTAAATACCTTATTGCACTCACAGTGTGTTTGGTACAATTTCTCTTATCTTTAATTTAGTATGACCTTGAAAAAATCACTCCCATCACACTATTATCCTTATACATTATCTGTATGTTTTTAAAAGAAACTATAAAGAGTTCTTATATTTAAAAATAAAATATGAGATGTGATAGAGGTTTAAAAAATAAGAAATAAATTTATTGGATGTAGAATACTCGTATTGTCCCAAGCGGGGCTTGGCTTGTCAATGATGAAGAGACGACGGTTTCATATTTTTCTAATTAAGGCGACCAAGGACGAATAGTTGTAGGACCCGTGAATACATAGTAATTATAAATATACCTTATAACTACATTATTATTTGATGGTATGTGTACAAATTGATGGTTAATAAGAATAGTAACATCTTTTTTATTTTTGTTGTATGTATTTATTTATATTATTTGATGGTATGAGTACAAACTGATGATTAATAAGAATAATAATTTTTTTTTTATTTTTGTTGTATGTATGTATTTATAATTGAAGATGCTAATGTACATAGCTCGATGCATGACTTAGGGGCTGTTTGATTTGCTTCTAACCCAGTCAAAATGTTCGACCCACTGATCCGGTCAGACATTTTGGCCGGTCAGCGTGTTTGATTATCACATATTCGCGTCTGACCCTGTCCGACACCACTGACCTATGTCTTTTATTCCTCTTACCCGTCAGTTTTGGAACAAACTTTTATCCGATCATTACTTTCTGACCGGGTAAGATAAATCAAACAGCCCCTTAGTTGTTAGCAACACAAACCATCACCCAAGTGACCCTGGTTCGAGCCCTCCTCTCTCCTTCTGTTTGGTCCGCTTCCTTTTGTTTCTATTTTTTTTCTTTTAATACAATTTTTTTTGTTATTTCTTAAGTAAATAATATTTAAAAATGCGTAACCTAATATTTTGATTATTACAATATTCTAGAAATGTTAAATTTAATACTTTTAAATTTGGTTTATTTTTATTTTCCAGTATTTAAGTATGATTTTAGCATTTATTAGATATTTTGAAATGTTGAAATTCAAATTTCACACTATTTTTAAAATGTTAAATTTAGTTTCTTTATTTTTTTTCCATCTAACGATTTTCTTAATTCAAATGAATGATTTAATTTTAGTATTTAAGAAGGTAAATTTTGAAAAGTTATATTAATTAGCGCAGGTTATGTTTTTTTAGAATTTTATCTTTTGGTTACACTATTTATTTATATTCACTTTCATGCTTTTTAACTCTAATTTAAAATAGCACGAAACTTTTTCATGATTTTCGAATGTACCCTATCAATTTTCTTTTTTGTTACGTATCTATTTTTAAACCAACACTCGTCTCAACTTTATACGTTTCTCTATACATACTTAACCATATAGTTACTCTTTAAACCGAACTTGACATGAGAAAACTCTTAGAATAAAGTTTTATCCATTTAATCAATGAAAGATACTCTTAACTAGATTAATGAGTAGATGGCAATTTGGATGCAACCAAGTGTGGGATGCTAAATGCAAGCACAAACAAGATGACGAATTTTGGAACCACATCGAATGAGTTGGGCCATAGAAATTGTCAACGCCATTGTTTGACCAAGTTATGGTCGATTCGATTTTTATGACGATTGTGATTCAACAAATGACCACATCATTGACCAGATCTCATTACTAACTGCCACACACATGACTACCATCCTACAACGAAACCCAACATAATATTTTATAGTATAATATATAGAGTTGATTACAAAAGTAGTCTTCTGGTCTAAGCAAAATAACAAATTTGAATATTAAATTTTGTTAATTTCACCTCTGTTTAAAAGAAAAAACTTAGCAAAAATTAGTCATAATATTAGTACTAGCTTGTTATATATTTAAAATATAAAACATTAAATTCGTAACTTTTAACAGTCAATTTATGTTGCCTAGATCATCCAGACTATATGTGTGATAGGTTTCTTTTAAACAGCAAAATAATTTTTCAATGAAAATAAACTAGCAAAAGGCTAGATAAAAGTGGTTGCATTACGCCAATAGATTACATAAATCAAAATTATTCCAATGATTCCGATCGAATTCTTTTAAGTACGTCTTATTCTTTATCCACCAATATGTATTAGCTTGATTTTCTCCGCCACTATATGTGTGATACATATATAATTTACTTTTATTTTTAGAAAAAAAAGTGGAAAACAAAAGGAGAGGAGGAGGTTTTAAGTTATGTTTAAAGGTGTTTGACCATTGACAAGATTTGGTCTTTTTGTGTGCTAAAATATTTGCGTATTATCTAACGTTTCATGCAAAGCCCATGCATGATAGCACTTCATACTTCCCCAATGCATTTCTAGCGCGTAAATACACGCGACTCTCAAGCTTTAAGTAAGTCAAAAATAACTTTTATAAACGTACCGTTAAATATTTGTTTCAAAACCAAGTCGAATAAACTAAGCCTAAGTAAACCATGTTTAAACTTCCAACGGTGCTGCTTCAATTACGAGTTAAAGTTCGGAACACACATAAAAATTATGGTTTTAAATGTTTTAACTAAAACTGATTCATACTTGAACATAATCAATGAATGAATTTTAATGTATGTCTTTTCTATTTCTCTCTTACTGATAATTGAAATATGGCTACCAAGTTATTGTTTGAACCAGTGAACCATCAGAGATAGTAAATCAACTGTCAATATAACTTTTAGAAAGTAAATCAACTGCCAATATAACTTTTAGAACATTACATGTTTTTTTTCTATGATAACGATAATTTTTATAATATTTTTATCACAGTAAATATAAATTAAACTAAAATAGAAATTTGACTTGGGAAAATGGTTTTTTTGTTTATGGGTTTATTAACAACGAAGTCTTATACCAACTATAACTACTCCGAACTTTATCACTTTATAAAAATATTATTTTAACACTGTCAACTTTTAAAGCAATCGTAATACAAGTTTATTTTGATAAAAATAACTTGGGATTTAAATGATTAAAACCAACTCGGGATCAAAAATTAAATTAAAATAAGCGTCAGTCCATACTCAAAACTTATATTATGGCTTGTTTAATCAGGATCTCGTCTCCAAACTTCACATATCAAACTTGATTGTTTAATTATACAATTTTGACATTCACACACATCTAAAGCGCGTGAGTGGAAACAACAAAACCGCCGTTCAACTTTCATATTGCATCTAGTCATCTACACCGTTACCTCCAATGATCTTCACTTTCCATAATCATATATATACTTAAACAAACCAAACACCAAATTCACAAATCAAAATCAACCTAAACCAAAAATCTTCTAACATCCCCAGTTTTCTTTTATCAACTACAAGCAATAATCGGACAAACAACCAACTTTCACCAGTAACATGCCCGGAGCCATTGCAGTAACGACATCACCGGTGTTCTTACCATCACCGATGTTTCGTCAACAACTGATCATTTCTCCATCGTCATCGATCTCGCTACTTCACAACGAAGCACCGATTATCAGTTGCGATTCGAGTTCACCGTCATCTTTGCTCTTAAAGAGGAAAAGACCGGCGAAAATTCAGATTCCGTCAGCTCCGGTGAGCTTTGTCGATGAGGTTGTGAAGCCGGCCGATGACCGAAAAGAGATCGAAGAAGAAGGCGAGGCGTATTCGGTTTATTGTAAACGAGGGAAACGAGGCGCGATTGAGGATCGATACTCTTCGGTTGTTGATGATCAAGGAGATTCAAAACAGGTATAGTAATTAATCAGAATATTTCAAATATGGAATCAATGATTTTAATTTTTTTTAAACGGTAAACCTATCTTACTCCTACTTCTAAATTACTTCATATTACATCATTGGCCGGATCGTTAAATTGTTATATTGTGATTGATTTATAGCGTTTTTTGGAGTTTTTGATGGTCATGGAGGATCACAGGCTGCGGAATTCGCAGCGAAGAATTGGGGAAAAACATAATGTTGAAAGTTTCAAACAGATGTGAAGATGAAGTTGTAGAAGGTGTTAGAGAGGGATATCGCGATACGGATTTGGAGTTTTCGAAAGAAGATGTTAATGGTGGCGCTTGTTGTGTAACTGCGTTGATTCGTGAGGGGCGGGTTATAGTGTCTAATGCGGGTGACTGTCGTGCGGTTATGAGCCGAGGTGGCGTGGCCGAAGCGCTCACCGTTGATCATAAACCTCGAGGCAAGACGAAAAAGATAGGATCGAAAGCATGGTAAGAATTAAGAACTAAATTATAAAACTGTATAATATGACTAGGATAGAGAGACTTCTTCTGGTAAGACGCTTTAATAAATCTTATAATATGAATGGAATGTTAATGGTTTGAAATGTTGTGATTTACAGGGTGGATATGTTGATTGTCGCAATGGTGTTTGGAGAATACAAGGTTCACTAGCGGTATCGAGAAGTATAGGGGACAAGCATCTCAAGAAATGGGTGATTGCGGAACCAGAAACAACAATAATCGGCATTAGACCCGAATGCGAGTTCTTGATCCTTGCTTCTGATGGGATATGGGATACGGTAATTGGTTTTCTAACCATTTAAAACTTTCAAAAGCGCGAAAATTGATGATTCGGATGGGTTAGGTTGCATTTTAACTCGGTCGAAATAAACATAACTTGTTTGACCCGTTACAGATAATAACAACAACTTGAATCGACTAATTAACAAATAAATGTGTCCAAGTTAACACATTTAGACTAACTTCAATAAGTCATATTCTTACAATCAACAGTTGTTAATAAGTTACTAATATACCGATCATGTGTCTTTTCAGGTGAATAACCAAGAAGCAATCGACATCGTTCGACCCTTTTGCGTAGGAACCACGAAACCTGATCTAACTTCGGCTTGTAAGAAGCTCGTCGACTTATCAGAAACGAGAGGTTCTTTTGATGACATGAGTGTCTTGATCATTCGACTACCGCATTTTAGTTCATGAACATATATATTAGATTAGTTGAACCTAATTTTTGAGAAAACTCACCTCAATTGCAAGACTCGTATTTTTTATTTTTGTTACAATCTTAATCTTCCTGTTGCGGTTAATTAGTGTCACTTAAAGCTCAGATATCAATGTTAATTTTGAATGAAAAAACCTGGTCAACTGGATGATGCCTGCAACTCTATTTTAAAGTGATGCCATTCACTTTGCTTGCTTTTGAGTTTTGACACATTTTTTGGACATCATGTTTCCTTGGCATTGACTGGTTATTTAGTAAAAAAAAAACAAATTATGTCACGTTAACAAATTAGGAATTTTCGTTGCAAGTTATGAGAGTGTCCGATATACATATTTAAATGAATAACTACTTTCATATTAACATGTATATGTTGGATTAGACTTATCAATAAAAATAGATAAACACCACAAGTAGTGACCAAGAGCATCTCCAATGATAGTGTCACGTTTATCCCTTTTAAGTTATATGAATAACTACTTCTATATTAACATGTATGTGTTGGATTAGACTTTTCAATAAAAATAGATCAGCACCACAACTAGTGAACTAGAGCATCTCCAATGATAGTGTCGCGTTGATACCTTTACGGACGCTCCTCTTTTCACCGTTTGACGACTCCATCTTTAAACCAGTTAGCCAGGGTTAAAATTGGTTTTTATAGATTTGGGTTTTCCTCTCCCAAAACATATTCCAAACCCAAACCAAATTGAACAAAATCGGTTTGAGTGTTGTTCAAAACCAACATGTTTTAACACCAACCAATTTTGGATAAAAATATCAATTGGGACAATTCTGCGTTTAGCTATTTATTTTGGGCTATTGGGCAAGAAAAACGGTCCAGATAATTAATTTAATAGAGAATCAAACCATGATTGATGTTGAAAATAACTTAAATTGATTTTCCCCACACATAAAAGAAACTGACCAAAATGTAAAACGAGTTCACATCCATCTATACATTCTCTACTCCAACCTTCAAATCTTCGAACATTATACTTGAAATTTAGGGTTGTTCAAAAATATTCGAATCCGAAACCGAATTCGAGATATTCAAAAATTCGGATATCCGAATTTTCGGATTCGGATAGTGATTTTGAGAATTTTCGGATATTTCGGATATCCGAAATATCCAAAATATTTTTATAACTTTTTTAATAAATATTAAATATAAATTAAATATCTCGGATATTTTCAGATATTTTAGATATTGTAATAAAAACTTCGGATAAATGAAAAAATAATAAATAAAATTTATTGTATAATAATAAAATTTATTGTATTTTAGATATTGTAATAAAAACTTCGGATATCCGAATTTTAGGTATCCGAAATTCCAGATTTAGATTTGGATAGTTAATTCCACTATCTGAAAGTTTCAGATATCCAGATTTGAACACCATTACCTAACAATTACTACAAACATTTACTTTTAGCAGCCATCATATATGAAAGATAAAACTAGCTACGAACTAGAAAACCTACAAGAACATGAAATCTCAACGGTTAAACTAGGATCAACAAAGAAGAGTGCACCGTTCTTGTATTGAATGATGGAAACATTAGTGCTTTATATTTGTTTGATTATAAGCCCTTGCATTGGGATTATTTATTTTCCTTTACTTTTAACCCGTTAACTTTTAAGAAGTTAATAAGTTAAAAAAATTGTTTGGAAAAATCTAAAAGACTTTTGAAACTAACTTTTCATATAGGGTAAAAATGAGGTTTTGAAAAGTAAAAAGAGAATTACTTATTAACTTTTGAAAACTACTTTTGGTTTACTTTTTTTTATACTTCTCTACAACCTTCTATTAACTCTTATCATTTTTAAGTATGTTTTTTTGGTCATTTTAAAACGTTTTAGTTTATAAACTAATCCAAACACTTTTTTAAAAACTCCATTTGAAAAGTCATAAATTAAAAGCCATTTTTATCAAAAGTCCTTTCAATCAAACAAGCAATCCCATACATGCCCAAAATACATCATTGCATGCCCAAGAGTTACTTGAAGATATACCACGATCATAGAGAAACAAATATAAACAGAGAGGGTCACCTAAACGACGCATATAGTGCTATACAATCCGTATAAAAATCTGATATATTGATTTATAGTTATGGGATGTCCAATTAATCAAACCAATCATATATATAGGGTTCTAATATAGGGACACCCGCCCGGATAAATTAACACCCCCTATACGCCGCGTATGAGTCCATACACGGTGTATAGGGTCGAATACACTAAAAATAAGAAAATTTCAGGGAGGTGTTAGAGAGTTATAAGCCTCATATAGTCCTATGCGTCCATACACGGTGTATAAGGTTATACGACCCCCTATACGACGTGTATTGGGCTATACGACCCGTATATATCCACACCCCATATATATATATATACATATATATATATATAGAGAGAGAGAGAGAAGGACATTCTAAAGAAAACCATGATTTTGAAAAAAAAACAAAGAAACTAATTAAGGCCTTTGATCTATAGAATCAATGGTCTTGATTAAAAGGGTAAATCTAGAAATTCAATTTTTATTAAAAGGAAGATAATTCTGCAGTAGGGGCAATTTGGGTATTTCCTTTATACCCCTTCAATAACCGCTATCAATACAATTCAGGATATCAAATTTCGAACGAACACCCAAATAAACCCTCTCAAATTAACCCCTACTATAATCGTTCATTCAATCATGCGTAGTTGCAGTTGCATCTCAACCAAGAGCATCCTCAATCAATCGGTTAGTGAAATCTCCAACTCATTCGTTTTGCAAATCCTCCATTTCAAACAATTAAGGGTATGAATCCATAATCTTTTATTGTACGAGGTTAGCTCTGTTCGTTGCATCAGTAGTTGTAATTGTTAAGTATTATATGATATAATCTTTATTTTAGGCTTTAATTTCATCAACAGAAGCTTTGATTTGGGTTATCGTTTGTGATTAGGTTTAATGTTCATGTCGTATACAATATATTCTTTCTGATAGATATTACCAATGTTGTTGTCAATGTTTTATAATTCTTACCCAATATAATCAGAATGTTCACTTTTGTGCAACCTGTAATTGCCATTTCAAAGGCATTTCAAAGGAGTGGATTAATGTTTTCGAGGAGGAAGGGAGGAAACAAAAAACCCCGATCAGAAGGCTGCGATGCAAGTATGCTTCCAAAATTCTTCTATCTGAGGTTAATGATTATAGGCATGAAGTGATGAAATCTGCTGATCGAATTTGGGAAGAAACACAAGCTATGAAGGCATCTACTAAAATCCATAAAGATTCATCTACCAAAACGATAGCGACACGTAACAAAAAAAACGATGTTGTGAAAGCTAAAATATGAAAATACGTAAAGTCATGGACGTTTGTGTCTTATCGTAATTAGTCATATCCCTAGGTAGACTGTTATCATGACTTGTCGTTTGTTAACAATTGCATCCTTTCGTTTATTCCTAGCCATGTTTTTTCTTTTTGATAATATCAATGGATATTAATCGTTTTTTGATTCGACTACATTTATTACTTGTTGTTGTCTTATAACAATTTGTTATTATAATAATGAGTTTGTTTACTTGTTCATAAGTTTGATTGTTTAGGGAGGTATGAGAGTAATATTAATTATATTATATGAATAATTTTTGCAGTCATGCAGAAAATGTTACTGTTACTCATAATACAATAAATATTCGGTTATGCACAATAATTTTTTCCAGCCATTCGAGCTAAGATCTAAAAAACACAAATTAAAATATACAAAAATAAAAAAATATATATATGTAATAGCGTCAATTGTAACACTCCACAATCTATTATAGCCAACTTGAAAAACCCAAAAGAATTATGGGTTCGGTATGTGTGAGAATAATATTATTTTTATTCTTAGACAATTTTCAATTGTATTAATAGTTATATTATTGCAGTAATGCATAATTTGTAGATGTGGATCATTCACTTATGATCAATACCCATAACCCAATCTTCTAATGTACTATACAAAAAATAAAATACGGTTTATTTCAATACATCCATCATTCGTTATCTATTCTATTATTTATATAATCGAATATCAACTTATTTAACTTTATTAATATGGTTCAAACAATATATATACTAAACAACACGATTCCACATTCTAATCAATAGATATCTTTCGATATTTTTTGACATATGAATACTCTACATTTAATCATCAAATATACATCAATTAGCATTCTAACTGTTCGGAAATATCACACCCATTTATACAATAATAAAAGAAGACACGACTCTTAGTAAAATGTTTGTTTTGATCATGTTCCACTCATTAGGGGTGTTCAAAAAATCTGATATCCGAAGCTATCCGAAATCTGATCCGTATCCGAATCCGATTAAATCGATCCGAATCCTTATTCGGATCGGATCTCATCCGAATCCGAATTCTTTATTCGGATTTCGGATATTACAATTTTTTTATTCGGGTTATTCGGATTATTCGGATATCCGAATAAAACTTCAACTATATTTCTAGCCCAAAACTCATTACTCAACTATCTATTATGTTTTCAACTCAATACACATGAATATTTACACATTTTAGTCATAATCTTAAATAATTATGCAATAATCGACCGTTGTTTTAAATTAGAGATTCTAATTTTCGTGTTTTATACAATTACATATTATATTTTAATTTTGAATTTGCGCTATTTTTTTAAGTTTTATATTTTTTATTGTGATTTTCAACTTATAAAATATTAAAAATTAAAAAATTAGCAAAAAAACAAAAAACAAAAAATTTAAAAAAAAAATCTTATTTGGTTTATTCGGATAAATTCGGATTATTCGGATATTATCCGAATCCGATCCAAATTGAATTCAGATAGATTCGGATCGGATAGAAAATTTCTTATTCGGATCAGATCGGATTTCGGATAGGGTCCTGAAAGTTTCAAATCCGTATAATCCGATCCGAATAATCCGTTATCCGATCCGATGAACACCCCTACCACTCATTCAATCCTCAAATTAGATTTAATACAAATTTTTTACAAATAAAAATATCCAATTCTATGTTTTCTTACTTGGTGGTCTTTCGCGTTTGTTCTTTCGGAACTCTTCCTTTTTCTTGATATTTTCTGGGTTTAAGTCACAATTTTGTGAATCGTGATTCACAAACTCATCGCACATATTGTAATGCCTCAAAAATAATTTTGCTTTGTTGACCACCTTTTCACCAGGCCCAATCATACATCTTCTTAGCCTCCTCAAAAGAGAAGTAAATAACTCCAACAACACGCTTTACTTCCTCGGGTACTATAGGGATCCAATATGTTCCATTTGGGAGTGAAAAACTGATGTGTAGTCCTTTTCATAACCATGCTCATTATCTATGTTTTAAAAGTTACATAACATACGTTGTTAGAAATAGCATTATCATTATAGTATTGACAGAACAATAAATATATCATTAAACAATAACTTGTTTAAGGGGACCAACTCTTCTTAATCGTTCATCCAATTCATGCTATCAATAATCTCATATTTTAATAATTATTATACATTTTATGTTATGCGTTAAAAAAACATTTACACAATAGTGATTAGTTTTCCATTAGTGTTGGTATGATCTATTTTGATTTTGTGCATCATGTAATCATATACCCCATTTTTTGGTTATATGCATATATAAATATTTTACTAACAATTCTTTTTTACAGTTATAGATTTAAAGTCACAATCAGAATTACAAGCTGAATCGTACATTTTGTACTTCCTTATCCCAAATGACAATTTACATAAGATACTACACTAAATTTAGTATCCATATTGTCTAATGATGCAATTAATTTTTGATTCATTAAAAATACTTGGATCATCACAGTGTGCTAATGACTGTACTGTTGCATTATTATTTCTTCTATCTTCATGATCTTCTATATCGTAATAGACAAGTCCTTCTTCAATTGAATCCGTCATTACTCCCTTTCCTTTATCCTGATAAGCAGTTTTAATCTCTCGTAAACTTTGACCCGGAGATCGTGATTCCGGTTCCCAATTGAATTCAATTATACCATCACCTTTCCCATCTTCATATGTTTCTGGAATCCTAACATCATTACACATGTTTTTCATGTTCGTACATATCAAATTTCATGGACCGTCTTCTTCCATTTCATTCGTCTATTGAATCGCGCAAAATTATATGGATGTTGTCCGTAAACCAACGAAGTGATCTGCAAATTTCGCAAATATTCAATTGTTTTATCATCTGCCTATATATTCAGTGAAATACCAAAAATCCTAACATATCACGCATTTCACAATCCACCCATTTTCGCATTAGCTTCAATACTATAATGAAGTTAGTAATTAAAATTCCAAATCTTGCAAATCATGGAAATGAAGCAATAAATTATCCTGATGCATTCAGAGAAAATAGAGGGAACAGTTGATTACAAAACCCACTAACCATTATCAATTCACAAAATTACGTAATTACCTTTTTCAGAATTATTGATTATATTTCATATATACATATTTTAAAATTTTCTGATTGGTGGGTTTTAGTTTCTGTAGTTTTTTTCCAAATTTATTGTTTTCATATGAATGAATCCCTATATATATATATTATATATATATATATATATATAATATATATATATATATATTTATATATATATATATATATTTATATATATCTTACTTGAATTCACTTTAATTTGGTGTCAACAAAACGTACAATTATAAATGCAACAGGTACAATCCAGTTGTCTATAGGTGCAAAAATAGAATGGTCAACTCTGTTTGCAATGAATTCAAGATGTCACATATTAGTTTTTGGTAAGGCCGTTAGAACTTATGAATTCAGTTGCAACCAACATAAGGTAGGATTTGGATGCCTCCCGAATCTCAGACTTTTGGTTTATATTAACAACCGCCTTTCCGTTGCACATGCTCACAGTCAAATCAAATCAAAACAAATATTGTTACAAAAAAATAAAACAAAACATTAAAATAAAACTAATAACTATAATTTCTGTAACCTAAAGTTCTCATATCATCAACCAATACACTCTATCCATTGTTGATGTTAGATTTGTTTAGAGTGCGACGAATTTACTTTACATGTCAGTCAAAGAATTTTATATATGTGATTTCATTTTTATTTAGATAGAGTTTTACAATAAAACTTGCGGATAACAAACAGTTTCGCTCAAATACTACAACTACTATCATATTTTAACGGCAATTACTCTCATTTAATTTCATAAAATATAGAACTATCTTCAATAAAATGTCTCCTCTGTATCGGTGTTTTTCTTCGATTTGTATTTTCGTTTATTGTATGTATAAGATTTTGCTACATCTTACTAGTTTTTTTCAATGTTATTACCATAGTACTTGACGATATATTTTTCTTTATTCCAACTTCCAAGTATTATTGAAATTAAAAAACTTCCGTTGTAAGATATTTATCATAACCGAAATGCATTTCTGACTAAAACATTATCAGAAAACATTTTGTTGTATTTCTTTGTCACAAAAAGAGTATTGCAGATTTGATTTCTTATATATTTACGTTGTATTAAATAACGGTACTAAAATGCTGTAACTGAACAAAAGATATTGTTATACAATTTAATGCAACTTTTCAATAAATTAATGAACAAAACAAACGCACGAGCAGTTTAAGGTCACACCAACAACTCCCCCTTAACCAAAACGGTTAAACCTAACCTCCATCTTCCTCTTCATAAACCCTTCAACCGTTGCACCACCACCACCACTATTATTATTATTATTATTATTCATTTCAACCAACAATGAATAATACACACCAAAGTGGTTGCAAAATGAAGGGCTCATGGAGTCCACAAGAAGATGCTACACTCATCAAAATGGTCGAACAACACGGCCCCCGAAATTGGTCTGTTATTAGCTCGAGAATCCCCGGTCGCTCGGGCAAGAGTTGCCGTCTCCGGTGGTGCAACCAGCTCAGCCCCGACGTCGAGCACCGCCCGTTTAGTCACGAAGAGGATGACGTCATTCTCCGGGCTCATGTTGTCCATGGGAACAAATGGTCCACTATTTCTAGGCTTCTGCCTGGTAGAACAGATAACGCGATTAAAAACCACTGGAATTCTACTCTCCGGAGACGGGGACTTACAGATGATATTACGCTTGTGCCAGACTTAAAGTCAAAGTCAAAGTCAAAGTCAAACTTCGATTCAGAACTTGGGGTGAAAAGGGTGTCTGGGGATGTTGCAAGTGAGTCAACTCAGTCGGAGAGCGGGTTGAAGCGGCGGTGTGCGTCTGCGGAGCATGGCAGTTGCGAGGGGCCGGCGACGGTGCTGACGTTGTTGCCACCAGGGGAGATGAAGGTGGTTGAAGAAGTAACGGAAAAAAATGACGTGGCCGATGACGTGGAAGATAAATCAACGGTGGAGATTGGGGACACGTGTATGGTGACGATTATGAGGCGCATGATAGCGGAAGAGGTTAGGGCTTATGTGAATGAGTTGAGAGGTAAAGATGGGCTTGGGCTTACTACTGGGCCTGTGTTTCAGTCTTCTTGTGAGAAATCAAAAGTTTAGCCTGATAATATTAGAGCAAGGGAATATATATATATATCATATATGTAGTGTTTTTATTTGGTATTTGTGTAATTGTGTTTAGATGTTAACACACCACTGCATTCTTGAATTTAAAAAGAAATGAGATCAGGTCAAGCGTTTGACTTTTATCTTTCAAAGCATCTGTTATTATTTATGCAAATTTGATGTTTGGTGATGTGTTTTAAAAGTGATTATGCTACCCTTATTGTTAAGGGATCTTTATAAGGAAACTGATTGAAAATTGTAAATAAAAAGAAGTCGATTTGTTTGATATCCAAACAATCTGGTTCATTAATGGTTTATAAGTTAACTGGTCTGATTTGAAACTTGTTTAACTTTTATCATTAATATATATATTTCATATCCTTGTAAAAAAGTTAAGGACTCTCTTGGTTTAGCTAATTTTAATATTCATATTAAGAAATTCTCTCGGTTTAGCTTTTATCCTTATTAGTAATTGCAATAAAATATGTTTGGTAGGTTAAAAAGGAAGTGAAACTGAATTTCACTCCTATGATTTTTCTCACATGTTGGAGTTCAACTTTTCTTCACATTTCCAAGGAAATCATAGGTTTTAAGAAGTACCGATAAAAATGAGTATATGTTTAGCAAAGAATGTACTATGCATTTTTTTCTTACTTTTTTAAAATAGTTAAGATTAAAAGTTTGGATTTATCATTTCTTCTTTTTGATATCTAAAATATATAACTATCACACTCAAACCATCAAATCTAAGTGTTAAAAATGTCGTTTTCATATTTGATACTTGTGCTAATCACGTCGTCTGTAACTTTTTAAACACGATAAAACACGATTTATTAGCCCTACTTTTAAATACTTAACTCAAACTAACAATTAATTACCCATGTTTTGCAGCAGATCGCTTTTGCATTTATATACAGATATTATCAACAATTAGCATATCGCAAGAGTGTGCTCAAAATTTAAAAAGGTATTTCGTTGTTTTGAAAGTAAGTACTAAAAAACACAAAAGCTAAACTAAAAGCAAAAGATAAAGATCTTAGTTTGTAAACCATTTGGATATTGAGTAAAAATGTAAAACAAAATACGAAAAGAAAGAATTTATATAAAAAATGAGAAAAAAGTTAAAGGAACATACACAAAAGAAATCTGTTTGCCAGAATATAAAATAAATAAAAATAGATGTTAAAAAAAGTATTTAGGAAGTTGACAGGATCAAACCCAGGTCTCCTGAACAAAATTGTGTGCTTTACCACTCCAATCAATGTCTTTTTGTATTCTAAACTGATTGTATTTTAATCAACATAAACACAAACATGAAGAATTAAAAAAAGAAATGTGTTGCTAAGATCAAACAAAGGTCTCCAGAGTCTTGGGTCAAAAAACAAGGAACACTAGGATCAAATAAATTCTTAGAACCAAGAAAATCATGTCTTACACTCTTACCATTCCTACAACTTTTCTTCTTGTTCCTAAATAAAAGATCTCAAAGTTGTTTGTTCAAAAATCATTCTTACTTTCCAACCAGTTTTTTCTATAAGTAACACAATCAAACGAAACAGGCAACCCAAAAAGCTAAATCAACACTTGTTGATAGAACAATGGTATAATAGGCGAACTTGTGATAAAATAACTCATTCTTAATAAACAAACTTAAAGACTGTTTGATTACCGTTAACTTAATAAGATCTGACTGAATAAAAAACTGACCTAATTAGAAATTCTAAATAAGTCTACATCCAACTGAAATTTAATTGTTTCATTCATATCTAACTCACTTTATTAAATGATAAAAATAAACATATTGTCCAATTATTTTAACTCATATGATTACATGAAACAACTTCATCTTCTCCTTCATTATCACCCAACACATACAACTTCATCTTCTCCAACATTATCACCCAACACACACAACTCCCCACCTCAAATTGGTAGACCCAACTACCCCAACCTCACCGGCAGTCAAAATGATGGTACCCCCTCCTCAAATCGGTTGACCCGACTTCCCCCCACCTCACCGGCGGTTAAAATGGTGGTACGCAAAACCAGCGGCAAAACCAGTGAACCAGTCAATGAAGGAGGGGTCACCGACAGGTAGGGGTTTGGTGGAAGAAGGGGTCGCGCGGTGGGGAGACCGCGGGTGAGGGGGCGCCGACGGGTGGGGGCGCCGCCAGACAGGGGGTTGTGCGGTGTGAAGGGGTCGCCCCTTTTCTTGGTCTCGATCAGCATGTTACAAGTCTAGGTCCGGGTCAGACTAAAATGACCCAGTAAGATCCGATTTCAAGCATATCAAACAAGCTGACTGGCTAACCGAGTCAACCAGTCAGCCGGGTCAGACCAAAACAGACAACCCTTTACACAACGAACCTTAATAGGCAAACATAACCAAAAGGATGTTAACAAGAAAATAAGTAACACTACTAACGCCACCAATAACATGTGATTTTGCAAAGACAGAAGAAGCACACCACATCAACCACCTCAACATGGTCAGGTTCTTGCTTGTGGATAATGCGCAAGGGGTCGTTCGGATGCGATACGCATCATGTTAGCAGTGATCAAACCAAGGTGGAATTGAATACAAACACAACCAAATTGTAGCAACTGATCTTGATCAAACAAAGAACAAATGAAAGGAGATAAACATCAAATCATTCTACTTTGTAATTCAAACCAAGATACAGAATATATTTATAAGAAAAAAAAAAGTTGGCTGTAAACTAGAAATGGTAGAAGATGTTTATAAACACTAAACCAGAATGCTACCATTTAACAATTTTAACATCATGTCTTTAACAACTTTACAAACTAAACACAATACAATGTTTAACAAAAAAATTTCAAATTCCCTTCAAAATCCAAATTCCTTCATACTATTCTTAAAGATATTATAAAATTTCTAATTATTATTAATGTAGATAGCAAAACAGAAACTTATACTACCAAAGAAGTGAATGAAGAGACAAAATCATCACAATTAAGCTTCAAACTCCATTTAAACAAAACACTATCGGTTACAACAAGTTCAAACATCAAACACAAGACATCAAACAAAAACTAACATCATACTGATAAATTGACGATTCTGCAACCACATTATTCCCAACAAACAGAGATTACTTAGATCTCTGCCTCATCTTTCGTCGCTTCCTCTTCAATCTCCTCATTCTCTTCTTCTTCCACTGTACGTTCACAAATCAAACAATTTCATCACAAAATCAAAACCTCAATCATTCGCATAGACATTAAGATCCAATAATGATTCAGATTAAGAACACTAACCTTGGCTCTCATGGTGATCCCAAAGCGTAAGTTGTGCCTTCTGGTTAGATCGTAATAGTGTAAAACCCTAGCCGACGTTAAATTGTGAAGAGATTAGAATGATGAGGGGTGGGGGCTATTTAGCGAACCCTAAATCGTAATGGGATGAGACCTGGGTTGTAATTTTTAGTTTATTGTGTATTGGGTTGGGTTGTTTTATAGAAAAGCCCAAACTGCGTATGATTGGGCCGGGTTTTCATAGTCACCTGGATGGCTGGATCCAAATCTTTTATTGGATATCTAAAATCTTTTATTGGATTTTTTAAGTGGGGTCTGGGCTTATGGAAGTTTGGTGTGATGGGTCGAATGGTCCGAATGAGGGTGCCTGAACAAACCCGGTTTTTGATATGAAACGGTTTTGAGTTAGCCAACAAAAATCAGAATCGGGTTTTGGCTGGTTCATATCTGATTTGACATGGATCTTTATGTATATACACATACAGTGAAGAGTCTTTTTTTTTTTTTTAATTATTGTGATAACTGTAAGATCGTTTTTATATGTGTGTAACATAAGTAATGAGACATGTTTACACTGTAAAATATTTTTCTTTAGAAAACATGCATTACACGTGAAATATTTGATGGTGGTTTATGATTTTTGTATATTTCTTAAGTTTCATGTAGAAACATAAAAATTAGGTTTATGATGTATAAAACATAAAAATAACTAATTTATTTAGATACATGCAAAAGTAGGTTATAATTAAGCATTGACTTTTAAAATGTGTTAAAAATTGGTACAACTGTATTTCGACAATAATACCACATGTGCACTGCCGTCCGATAGTTTGAAGTATTAGTTTGAAGTATGCTAGACGATGTTTTTGTCTTGCTATGAATGGAGTATGTAGTACTCACTTTTCTATACCTCCTAACATGGAATTCTTAAAATACTTTGTGTGTTTAATGTACGTTAAAGGAAAGTTGTTTTAATGAAAACTCGTCCGAATAGTAATTCATTTTGAGAACTCATTTGCACATAATAGGATTAGAAAAATCAGGGATCAAAATTTGGTAACATGTCTTGAAACTATGAATAGGTTTAGACACATGAGAAAGAGAAGAAAACAACGTGCACAAAATATATATTGATTTTAACTCTACATTATTAAAGCATGTTAGATCACAACCATAGATATGATTTAATCACATCATATACATCCAAGGAAAGAAAAGTGATTCTCACTTATTCTCACTTATATAGATTACTAAAAGTTTAAGTAATTATCACGTCCCAACTATATACAGAGATGTTTAAATAAATTAAAAAAAATCTACTACTTTAATAAAAAAGTATCTTTAAATAACACGTGCAAACATCATAATTATCCTCATCAAATTTTTTTACGTCTCTATCTCTTATTAAATAATTATCTTAATTACTAACAGTATTATTTAACACTTTTTTTATAATTTAATAAGTTAAGAAAGATATCTATTAATGCTATTTCTAAATAAATATTTTTATAAAATACTAAATATTTATAAATCATAATTTTTTTAGAAAATGCGAATATTTTAAATTTGATATCTTTAAAAATTCAATTTTCTAAAACCAAAATTAATTAAAATTAGGAGTTATAATAAGAAAATTTTAAAAAAAAATGACATTTTTATACGGTTTGTTTTAAAATACAATGTTTATTTTTTCGGGGAAAAATTAAAAACAAAAATTTAAAAAGTTGATATCATTTTTTATTACTTAAAGTCATTTTTTATACATAATTTAAGTCATATCATATCTTAGAATATTATTTTATAATTTAATAAAATTTATTATATTAATATTTTATTTATTCAACCCATATAACGCACGGGTTTACTAAAGCTAGATAGCATATATAAAGATAGGAAGGAAGATATACGATCACATCGATTCAATAGTTAAGAATGAGACCAAAACAAGATTGTAGTTAAGTATGGGCAAAACTTCAAAAGAGGAAAAAGCAGTTGTTAAGTTTTGAATTTTTGTTTAAATTAGTTTTAAATGTTTTTTAAATTTACAGCAACTTTAATTAATTTGATGTGTTTTATATAAAGGTTATACCATATAGTCTAAAATTTTATCATTTTCTATAAGTACATGTTATATACTAAAAATGATGTTTAGTAAAGTTTGTTGATTAAAATGCTGAGTCCAATTGTGTTGTAATGACGCATTAAAGCCAACTATAACCATGTCTAACTATTTATATGTGTACCTAAATGCCAATAATCTTTTAGTCTAGTGGTTAAGGGGGATGTTGGAGGTTTTTGTTTCTTTTGGAGGTATAAGGTTCAAAACTTGACACGAGTGAATTTTATTAACTTGGTGATACTAATAACTAAACAGTCATTCAAAAAAAAGTATCTGTATCTAAATTATTACGATGATACATTTTAGATGTTTTACTAAAATCTTACTCCAAATTGATTTTTCTTTTACATATCACAATTCATTCAAACAAAATTTGTTAACAAAAACCCATAAGCCTTAAAATAAAAAAAATCTTATCATATGCTATATTAGGATTCTTAGTATTAGTATCACAATTAGATTATAATTGTAATAAGTTGATAAATGTACTCTAGCTTATAAATAGTAAACCTAAAATATTATATCTTTTTTTAACTAATGGGTTATATTTAAAAAAAACTAACAGGAAACTAGCACAAGTAGATTAAATAAGGAAAGAAGAATAATTAAAATCGACTCAAATCTAGATAAGTGATTTTCCTTTATGTTTTATCCCGGTAAATAATGCTACCAAAATATCTTTCAAAACCAAGTCCACATCACATTTGTTGTTCTTGAAAATGCTATCATTCCTTGAAATCTAAATATGCCAATGGCAGCATAAATTATCACCAAAATAATAATTTTAAATAAATTATAACCACTGATATTATTTGAAATTTGAAACAAGTCTTGAACAACATATTCTCCAGTGAGATTGCATCTGACCAAAGATATTGTATTTTAGCCCATAGAAGCCTTGCAGAGAAGCATTGGATCAGAAGATGGTATGTGAACAAAACTGATATCCACAAGCACTACAAATCGTACTCATCACTAGAACATTTTTTTGAACAAGACCCAAGAGAGACGATATTCGACCATAAACTGTACGCCAAACAAAACAATTGATTTTTATCATATTTCATTCAAGCCAAAGAAAGTGTATATAGTGCATCGGGAATAAATTTTTTTCTTCTAAAATCTCTATAAAGAAAGCCACCGAGAAGGAGTCAGAACTATCACCCATGCATCCAACGCCAAGTGTTCTCACCGGTATAAAGATTAATCAATTGGAGAAAGACAGCAAGGGATATTAGCTCCTGTGCTTCAAGAACATGAAAGGAGTTGTTCTGATCATATATGTACTTGTTGCAACTTTGAGTGATATTTGTATTTTTTTATTAACCTTTTGTAAGAGAAAAATAATAATAGGGAAAACATCCTTTAGAGTCCCCATATCACTTATCTAACCAGTATTATATTCATAGAACGGTATTTTTTTTTGTTTTCCTTACAAACATTAGCCGACAAATGGCATGTTCATTTTGAAGTGAGTTGTTTCTTTCACTTTTTATGGTTTATGTTATGGGCTTCCATCTCTCACTACTTGTAAGCTACTAATTAAATACAAAAATAATGTCTAAAATATAACATAAGCTTTAATAAAGTAAGTCTTTTCAAAACACTGGAATGGTACAAGAATACCTAAATCAATTTGTACATTATAAAAACACACACAGATGTACAATGTATATGAAAGCTCGAAAACAAGGTGAGAAATAATTAAATGACGGACAAAAGTGTTAGACAAAGTATATAAGCTATGATAAGATATAATATATGATACAGGATTTGTTACGTTTCTTAAGGATTTTTATTATTCTATTAAAAGATTTATACATGTAAAATGCAATAGGAGTTAAAGTTATTTTTAGCAAGTAAAAACAGATGAAAAAAACCATTAAAAAGCTAGAGTTTTACAACTAAAATATTAAAGTTGAATGTATTTCGTTATAAACCTCGTGACTTCTGAAAAATAGTTGAAACTAATATATTTTTGTTAACAAAGAGTGAAAACATTGTATTTCATCTTTTTACTTGTTTAGTTGTTCTCTTTTAATCACACATGTAATGAGAATTAGTGAGTGAGTGTTGTGTGACTTTATTAGTGTGTAAATGTAGGAAGGAACAACGTTATCACATTAGTGTCAAACAATGATGATTGAGGTGGTAAAACAAACAAATTTACTCGTTACATCCACATATACTACAAAGTTATTAATAAAGATTAAAAATAGTATAATGGGAGCGATCCTTACCTCTATTCGAATAGACAAGAGGCTGTCTCCGCTAAAACAATGACGGTAACAAGATTATAGGCAATGCAAAATCGTTACCAAGATGATATAATGGATATATAATTGTCAGGTTTTATTATTCTTTTTACTTAATATAGTGTTCATCAATCTTTTCAATATATAATATATACATTATATATTTTTAAAAAATTAGCATAAAATAGTGTTCATCACTATTTTCAATATATAATACACATCATGGATACTTGCTACACTTCATACGCTATTTCCTTTTATTTAATCACCCCTGTGTATATTTAAAGAAACAATAACTTATATGGCTGTTATATTTAGGAAAAATTCATCTATATGGTTGTTGTAGTGTGTTTTAATTACAACAAAAATAAAAAGAGAACCCCATCATATACAACTTAGATTGTAAGGCACCACACATCTCTCAAATCCGTCAATAACTACTCATGCGATTTAGGTGAACACCCAGTAGAAATAAAATGTCCAACTCCTTTCACATGATTGAGGAATTTATTTTTAATTCCTTTTTAGAGTTCTATTTGTTATAAAAGATTACGATTCAAGACGTTTTTTTATAATTCATATGATATGTGACTTTTAATCAAGTAGACCCACAAAGATCCGAATCAACACCATGTATAATTGACCCTTAAAGCTTTTATATATACTTTTTATATATGCTAGATCAGTGTAACCCACTGTTACCAAAAACTATTACAACAAAGTTAGGGGTTGTTTGATTGCGCTGATTGGGTAAGATCTGACTGAGTCAGAAGCTGACCCAGTAAGAGGTTCTGACTGAGTCTGCATCTGACTGAAACTTGGTTGTTTGATTTATTATCTGACTGACTCTGTTAAATGATAAAAATACCCATATACATACACATATACATACCCATATACATACACATATACATACCCATATACATACACATATACATACCCATATACATACACATCTACATACCCATCTACATACCCATATACATACACATATACATACCCATATACATACACATCGCGAACTTGGTGCTCGGTTAGAGCCGATCGAGAGCGCGGAGGGGCTCGGTTAGGGCTCGGTTGGGAGGGGATGAAGCCGACCGAGAGCTCAGGGGGAGGGGAGGTGGCCGATCGAGAGCGTGAGGGGAGGGGATGAAGCCGATCGAGAGCTCAGGGGGAGGGGAGGTGGCCGATATAGAGCGCAACATGAGGGATGAAGCCGAACGAGAGCTCAAGGGGAGGGGATGGGGCCGATCGAGAGCGCGGGGGGAGGGGATGAAGCGACCGAGAGCTCAGGGGGAGGAAGGGGGCGCCGATCGGGGAAGGGGAGAGTGGGTCAACAACTTGTTTTTTCAAGTCTGAGTTAGACCATATGACCCGGTCAGATGTTCCATTCGCGTATCAAACGGGCTGACCCGCTGGCCGAGTCAACCGGGTCAGTCCGGTCAGACCAAAACAAACAACCCCTTAATCTTTTAAAGCTACAAGAGGTTGATACAATCCGAAATTGTAAAAGTCATGATTGCATATTTGCAACATAACTATGTAACTATGTTTAAGCAAACATTTAACCTTTCAAAAACAATGAGAGTGCTTTGATACAAACATCATTATGCTAATATCTAATGAATTTATCTTTAATTCATCTTAGTTATAAGAAAAAACCCCGCTTATTATCTTGTTTTTATGTTTACTCGGTTATGGATGCTACTATACTCGTATGGGTACCAAAGTTAGTCAGTTGGCAAGTGTTGCAGAAATATAACAGTTTTCCTAGATCAAATGGAAGGAACCAAATCTTACGATCACACCAATCCATGTCTCGGGGTAGATGGCATGAAGTGGGTACCGGTGAAGGGTGGGGAAAACCTGTCACCGGGTGGCAATACCACATACCCCAAACCAGTGAGCCCCAAAAAGTCCTGAGCTGGTGAAAAATCGGCACCATCGACTCTACATCCCTATTTTCTCATCTTTTCAGGGACAAACAGGTAAGAATAAGGGTAAATTGGAACGACTTTGTGTAAAACAAGGATAAAGTGAGTAAAATAAATAAAATCTGATGTGCCGCTGATGTGTCATCAAGAAAAAACGGGACGATATGCTATGGCTAGTGTAAGTAATGAGTTCCAGTCTTATTCTAAGACCATGTTTTGCAAATATATATATTTTTTCAACACCTATATTCTATATAAACTAATAATGGTTAGAAAAGATTAACTATTGCTAAAATAATTACATAAACAATTATGAGTTTTGAATCCGATTCCAATGCAAGTCTTTCTATTCCTATTCCCAAACTATAAAAAATTAATAATAATAATAATAATAAGGTAACGGATCAAAGAGAAGCTCTAGTCGAAAACTTTTGCAAATATATGAACCTGAATTAATGTAAGAAAAAAAGTTAAACAAATTATTTTTTCGGCCTGAGTTATATTTATATTAAGTTAAGTTGACTTCGAAACTGTACTTTGAGCTACCTACAGGAGGAAACAGTCGCGTCCGGATCCGATCTATCTACTCGGCAATTCATCTTTCATGTATAAGATGAGTGTCCAATTCACAATTCTCAACTCGTATATGTATATATTATAATTTCTAATTTGATCATAACCAATTTTATTATACTCAAATGTTTTTAATTTACATTCTTCATGTTAATAGAGAAGACTAAGAATAGTGAGATGTTTTAAAATTTGAGTATCATCATATTGTAAAATTATGTTTTGTATCTAATTACTCTTATAGCGACACGCTAGTAAGTATCAGGGAATACGGATTCATTGAGCTATAAACATAACAATCCAAATACACGTCAAGTAGTTTGTCTTAATTGCATTCGTAGATATTTCTTTTACGTCTACGATGATTATACGAGTTTTGTTTTTCTCTCACACACGTCTTCATCTTTGTTAGGATAAAAATCTATGGCACCATCCTCAAGAAACCGACCAAATGCTTGTATGCCATCACATCATTTTCACAAAGAATTCATGTCTTGCATTCTATATCTTTCTTTAGGGGTCTTAGAAAACGATATTTGTATCATCTCTCATAATCATAAGAGTTTGTGTTTCATCTTTCGAAATTCTTTCCTTTATTCATGTTAAAGATATTTTTTCGCTTAAAGAACTCGCCTAACTTTAGATTTGGACATCCACAATGGGTGGGATCTTGTTACATATATTATAGTTGGAGATGAATGTAGGTATGGTCATCTCCATCCATCAATAATGCACCATAATTCATACATGTAACATATATGGCAATTATGTCCCATAAAAAACATACACAAAGAAAAAAAAATTTCCAAGTTTTTATTAAATTAAATTTCAACGATATTAACCATCAAATATTTTATCAAACCATACTTGAATCCAAATCTCGTAAGAAACTCTTTAAACATTTTCCATCAAATATTTTATCAAAACATACTTAGAATCCAAATCTCATAAGAAACTTTTTAAACGCATTACCACTAAGAGGCTGTATGATTTACACGTCTCGGTGAAAAGAAGCTAACCAAGTAAGATGGTGTTTTAAAGCTGATTGGGTAAGGAAAAAAATATACATGGATCAGTGGTGTCGAATCAAGTTAGACGTGAAATAATGCGAATCAAACATCCTAACCGACCAAAATGTCTGATCGGATCAAAAGCAAGTCAAACGAACTTTTAAGTAATCTTGTGATGGTTGTTTTAAATTTATTATTACTTATTTAACAACATTTTTAATCGTAATTATAGCATTTGCTACTTTAGGGCTATCCTTTATGTCCAATCATGAATAAAGATAATAGATTTAAAAAATAAAAATTTCTTCATCACTTTACCAAAAAGTCAAATTCGAAATAATAAATTAGATTGCAAAATATTTCTAAACCAATAAAATTACTTCAATTTATACTTTTTCCATGAACAGGTATATGTTACTTTGCATACATTCTTACTTTCTTACCAAAAAAGTAAAAAAAAGTAAAAAAAAAATCTACCGAGTCAAACAGGTGAGTCGACTCGGATAGCAGCTCTGCAAATAGGACAACTCGAATGAGTGATGAGCCATTTATCCACACACTCACAATGATAACCATGAAAGCAATTTGGCAAAACCTTCACTTTCTCCCCTTCTTCAAATACACCAAGACATATACAACACTCCGAATCACCGGCCGTCGTAGAAGATGTCGACGGCCGGTGGTGGAGTGTGATCGGCAGGCTGTCGATCACGACCGCAGCCAGACCCTGCGGCCGTGACGACAGCCTGCCTGTTGCCGCGGTGGCGGTATCTGCCGCCACCGCTGCAGACGTGGATGCGAACCGGTAGATCCACCGGGCGTAGAGGAATATGAGGGTTAAGAATATGACTACGGAGAATAGTACGATGATGAAGAAGAGTGTACGGCCTCGGATCTGGAAGTTTTTATCGTCGAGTTCGTCATAACGCCAGTGGAATGTTTGTGAGTCTTGAGGAGTCATTTTGGTGGTGGTTGATGGTGGTTGTTAATGGTGGTGGTACGGTGGTGTTGTGGTGGTTGTTACGGTGGTGGTGGTGGTGGTGATTGAGTGGCATGGGTTGGGGGAGTGAGGGTGGGGGAGAGGGGATATGTGGTGAGGGGTTGGTATAAATAATAATGAAAAAGTTGAAAAAGAAAAAAAAGAGAGAGAAAAGAGAAATGACAGGTTGTTTAATATAAATTATAAAGTGGGTGTAGGTAAATAAGCAAATTAGCGGTCGATTATGTTTCTTTTAGAGTGAATTAACGTAGTTTTTCTTATAGTTTGATTATATTTGTTGTTTTTGTTTGAAAATATTTTTTATTTGTTTTCTTAAGGTTTAAAAAAGTTGATGTTTTATATAAAAATATTAAATCTGGAAATAAAATTTTATCAGCAACACGTATATATAAATTAGAATTTTATTTTTATATAAAAATTATGTGATTACACTTTTAACGATGACCCATATAACATTTTAAATTCATAGAGTTAACATATAAGATGAAAATTATAACTTTTTAAAATACTAAAAAGTCAAATTAACCTTATTGGAACAAAATTTTGTTATATGAATTAGTCGTATAGTTAGAGGTAAAAAATATAAACTTATCTTTATTTTATTTCATCATTTGCCGGAATTGATTTATTTACCCCCCAAATAATAGTGATTACAATTTACAACTATGATGTGATGTATGAAAATCTTCTAATTCCTTTTCGTTTTATATGAAGTATTATTTTTCGTTTTATTTTATTATATCATTTCTGTATTAATCTGAATTGCAAGTGGTATATTAATATAATTGTTTTATCACAAGCTAAAGTAACAAATTCAATATAGAAAGGCGAATCATATCAAAAATAGATAAAACTAAAATATCATCATAAAATATTCTAATTTATGTAAAGTATTATAAATTAGTAACAGGAAAAGAAATATTAGAATAACGATGATATCAAGAGAGTATAATTAGTAAATTATATACCTCTGGCTATAGATATTTTTCTTCTATCTTAATTAACATATGTAGTCATCATAAAATGTGTCTTCTCTTTTTTAATATGCTTACTACAAGTATATATGATAAACTATAAGGGTGTTCGCGAAATGCTACGGGACAAAAGTTTATTATATATTTTCTAAGCTAATTTTTTAAACATCAAATAAATGGATTTTGTATAATGACTTGTATATTTATGCATTAAATTATTGTACCTTACAAAATATATATCGATTCAGCAAAAAATTTACACCAAAACGTTTAAAAAATACACATTTACTATTATAGTATCAAAAAGTTTTAAACAAATTAAGTTTTTTTTGTTTATGGGTGATAATGTAAAATTTTATGTAATTTGTAATAGTTATAAGATTATTATATAACTAATTGTAAGGAGTAATTTGTAAATAATATTAAAAATACTATTTTAATTTTAGAAATAGTTGTACCTTATGCATTAAGTGAGGTAAATGTTCTTAACTTAATGATATCTTAAAATACCATTTTCATATGTTTTATATATAGTATAAATAATATGAAAAAAGACCAGAAGTATACGATCGATATAATTTTGACACGATTTTGTTTCACAATAAGACAATATAACATATGTGTATGCTTCACATGTTATATAATAAAATAAAACGTTTAATTCTAATTTCGTTTTACATCTTTTCTTAACCTTTCCTTTTAGGCTTTAATTAGTGTATTGTAAAACGTGATCTTATTGCAAATACTATATATGCCGTATCTAGTTATCTATTTTCGTATGCTCAATTATCATCAAGTCAGAATTGGGTTCAAGTTAGGTGAAAATGAGGAGATGATGTTGAATGCAACATATACCTATTTTCCTAGTTTTTAACTTTTAATTATATGTAGTTAAGAAATTATTTTATTACTAAAACTAGGCTAAAGTCCCGTGTAATACACGAGTTCAATCAAAAAATATTATTATTATTTAAAAATATGCGTAAGTTATAATATTGTTGATAATATTTTGCATATCAACGTTTATGTATGATTTTTTACATTAGCTATATCTAAAATTAGTAGTTTTTCTTTTTTAATATTTATACGTTTAAATAGTGTATAATTTGAAATGAGATAGCTTTATAAATAATAACTTTAAGTAATATACAAATTAAATTGAACATGAAAAATAACATTTCAAATTCATAAACATCCGAAAATTTATTTATATACAATATTTGATGTTTTGTTGGTTATTTTTCCATTATTATCTAATATTAATAGTTTTAACATCTATCTACTTTTAACTCGATATAATACAACAAGAGCAGATCATGATCCTTATTAAAAAAACAAACCAACTTTGGATAGCGATTGTCCATGACTTTTATTTATTGTCATTTCAAAACACACTGATACAGACGTTGTCTTCTTTTAAATTTAAATATATCCTTATGTCTGAAGATGTCAAAGTCAATCGTGAATTAAAAGTGTGGTTTTTAATATTACTTGTAGATAAATCAAAACAATTTGTACATATCAAACGAATTCCAATCAAACATAATAATATAATAATAATAGTAATAATAATAATAATAGTAATAATAATAGTAATAATAATAGTAATAATAATAGTAATAATAATAATAATATTATTATAATAATAATAATAACAATAATAATAATAATAATAATAATAATAAGACAATACACATAAAAAGAAATAAAGAAGTTTAAAAAGTAAAAACAGATGAACTGTTGAAGTAGATCAACTTAAAAAAATGAAAGTAAAATAATATTAATACAAAACACAATTGTAGACAATGATAGGTTAAATCATAATAGCTGAGGATGAAAACTCAGACATAACAAAAAATTAATACATTTGTTGAAGAAAACTTGATAAAATCGAAGACAAAATGAGAACGCATATGAAGCCTGTCGAATGCAATATCATCAGACTTTATAAAGATAAATCACAAGGGTCGTAAACCTAGGATGGTTGTGAAATGTTTTAAAATCGAGTATGATTTTATTTTCGAAAATAGATACCCATGAATTCATTTAAATTGAAAAGGAGTCGATTAAAAAATTTTGTAACTTTCGTCGATTTCATAGATGAAGAAAATCATAAATGATTTGTATAGTTTTTATTGATAAATTATTTGAAAAAAGAAGAAATACCGGGCATGATTTAATTTTCAAATAAAAATGTGCTCTAATTTAGGGTTAAAGTTTCAAAATTTCCATAAATATTTCTTGTATAAAACTTACTTTTAGTCAAATGAACCCAGACTAACATTAATAACAGATACATATTTAGGCGGAAATCGAAAAAAATAAAGACTTAAGAGAATGACACGTGACACTAAAGTTATTATTTTATTAATAAGTATAGATTATTACTTACAAATATATTGTTTCACAGATAGTTATTTTATAGATTTGATTGAATCTTTTTTATATTTTAAAATTTAATTTGTATTATTTGAAAATTCTTTTTGGAATTTGGTTATATCTCTAATACCTTAAATTAAGAGATTAAGATATTAAATTAAATACTTTATGAACATAAGGATTTTCATCATTAATTATTAAACTTCGCATTTTACTATTGAAAACAGACAATATTTGGATCAAGCTATAGTCGAAGAACTTAATGCTCTTGGACCACATCATAAAAGCTGCGTATCCCCATAATATTGTCATTTATAATTTTAAATATTTTAAAGTGACATAAATATGAACATATAGATATCAAATAATAATATATAAAAGCATGAATAATAATGGTTTTTCTTTAAAATTAAAATTTTGTCTTCAGAAAACTAAAGAATAACATTTATCTAATTAATAATAATAAAATAAACTAAAATGGGCTGTCTAGGGCAAAAAAACGAATAATATTTTCATAGCTTATTTGGATTGTTATAAATGACATCAAAGACATGGGTCATACCGGTGCAAAGCGAAGATGCGCTAGCGATGATGTGAGGTTAAGTGGTTGTAGATGTGAGTGTCATATTGGTCGAGGGAATACAAAGTTTTCTTTGTAAGAGGGATAAAACCTTTTCTATCAAGATTTGTTTAGCTAGTACATAGATAATATCCTAACGGTTTACTAAATGAAAAAATTGTTTAAGTTATTGTCAACATGATGTGGCAATTACTGATTGGTTTACTAAACCAACTCTTAATTCATATATAATCTCTTAAACTACTCCATAACTTACTAATACCAACAACTTATAGGATTTGAACCACAGTTAACTGTAAAATAGAAAAGATCCTAGGCGAACCCCACATCGTCTGTAGACAAAAGAGATTCCTGGTTTATAAGGAATGTTTGACCTCTAATATCAATAACACGTTTTGGGCGTATTGACTATGGATGAGAGGAGAACTCCATAGTTAAGCCTGCTTAGGTGGGAACAGTCCAAGGATGGGTGACCTCCCTAGGAAATTTTCACTCGGGCAACCAAAAGCAAATCTGTGAGCTCCTCGTGGGTAAAGCGGGTAATATTGTTGGTGTGAGGAGTCGGGTGTTACGGGTCATATCGGTTGTTAGGACTCTAGAAAGATTAACATGTTGTCTTTATGTGTCTTTTTGATATTTGTAATAGTATATGGACTATTTTTGTAATTGTTAGTTCCTTTTGTGTTCATTATAAATAGCTTAGACTGTTAGTTAGTAAGAGTTTTGGGAAGAGAGTGAACGAACTACTGCTCATTACTTGTAATTGTCTTTGCTTGATATTAATGAAACTGTGAATTTGTTAATATCTTGTTTGAATTCGATTACTTTATATGTGTTTTCTTTGAATTGTGTTCACATATCATCACAGATTAGCTTAATTGATCCTATCAATTGGTATCAGAGCTATTGGTAGTTGTTAATTGAGTAATTTTGAAGTTTATCGAACTTTGAAACTCAAAAGGCTTACTGAATTTGTGATTGATAGACAATTCAAATGAAAACTTGTGGATTTCAGATTTGTTTCATCATCAGAAATATGATTTGAACCACAATTAGCAGTAGAATTCATCAAATTTGAGATAATTTGGTGAATTTGTGTTCGAAAAGTTCATTGTTTTTTCGAACTGAAAATTGCAAATTAATTGATTTGTTGTTGATATCAATAGAAATTGAGTTCAGAAGAATGATTATCGACATAAAACTCATCTAATTGAAAGGTTTCAATCAATTTTGTCACACCCCAACCTTGACGGCGGAATCGTCGAGATGTGAGGGTTAAGATTGTTTACAGCCACATAACGCTATATTTAAGTGTAAATATTAAAATTATAAGTTTCAAAAGTCATTACAAACATAAGTCTCAAAACATGAAATAATCCCAAATAAAACAAAACGTAGCATAACATTTATTTATTTAACTAGGTCCAAGTCCTAGTTTTATTTCCAAGCTTCAAAAGTCCACTTTAAACTTGGGGATTTCCTGAAACATGATAAAAATAAAAGAGTCAACTATAAATAGTTGGTGAGTTTCCAAGGTTTTTATACATAATATGATAAAGTTACAAGTAACAATTCATGTCATAGGTCATAAGCAAGTAAGGTTATAGAACACATATCGTCACAACCAAACCTCGACTTGATTACAAGTATAAAAGATTGGCTAAGTGTATTTGGTTCCCATGATGAACAAGCATACGTCATCAGGAGCCGGCAATACCTCGGCTTTAGCACCAAATAGGCTTGTCAGGCCCAAAGATCTAAGACGTCGCCAGGCTAGCAATAGTTAATGATTGTAAACAAACTATGTATCTCATATAAACACTTACAATACACAAATAACCATGACATAATAATAAGATGAATTGCATGTGCTTACAAGTCTCAAACGTTTATAAGTGTACAATATATAGATAATCATGTTTCACCCCAAAGTAGTGTGAAATAAAATAAAATGGGGCAAGGAAAACTCACTTGACAATAATATATAATGGCGATTAATAAGAATAATAACAAGCGTCGCTCCAAGGTGTATCGTCACAAGACACCTAATATATATATTTACAAGATTAAAGCTTTACAATAAATTAACAAGGACTAAGAAAATCAACTTGATGTTTGGGGTTTTGTTAATTATTATTGTCAAATAAGAACTCAATTATATTCCCGTGGGAACGATTTTATTTATATTTTATATATAAATATATAGATTGATAATAACTTTTATAACAATTTTGTAATGTTTATAAAGTTTAAATTTTATCACTAAATAAAATGAACACAAATAAGAAAAAAATATAAAGGTAATGTTTGAAATAATAATAGTTTATATAAATTAAACTAGTATTTAAATTCTAAATTTTTATAAAAATATTCTAACTATATTATTAAATTTAGGATAATAATATAAAGGTATTTTTTTTAAAACAATTACAGAAAATGTTTAAATAGTTTTGAAAGAAACAAGCTTATGAAATGATTTTTCCTAATTTTTAGAAATTTGTTAATATTAAATTTGAAGGCCAAAAAGGCCTAAAAAATACATGAGGTTCCTCGGATTCGAACCGGGGACCTCCTGTTTAGGGGTCATGTGTTTTACCAGTGAACCAAAGGCTTCCAGCCGCGTTAGAATCCGCGTTTTAATTGTTAAATACAAACTTAAACAAACCCCCAAATTTCACATGAACCCTAGAAATAGATTCGATCAAATTGAACACCGAATCACGAATGGTAATGGAATCCACCTTAGGGCTTTTAATCCCCAAGTAAAACCGAGTGTATTGGTACAATTAATTACCTGGTTTGAAGTTTAAATCGATGAAAACAAGATGAAGAACAATCATGACTATGGTAAATCCGGTTCGAGAAGATAATGATGATTAAACACGAATTCGTCGCGACAGAAGTTTCCAATGATGTTGTTAAGTAAAAGCCCTCACCCAATTTTGGTTATAATCGAACGAAAGTTGAAGTTCACTATGTAGCAGGTCGCGACGAGGATGATGATTCGAATGTCAAGGAAATGAGTTTATCAGGTGAAATTGAGAGTTCTGAATACTTAGGATTACTTAGATGATTACTTACGTTAGTTTAATTAGATTATTATTAAGATTAAATGCCCGAACGGCTATGGTGTTTAAAGCTTCGGTTACGCTCTCGATTGAGCTTTGTAACCGATGCTTTAACTCGATTACAAGTTGCATTCAAGTTCGAGGTAGGTTCCAGGAGGTTTTGGGACGGTTTTTGGATTACAAAAACGAAGGGTTTTGGGGTTTTAAACTCGCCAGACTTCGGCCGGAGGGTGGCCGGAGTCCCTGCCGGAAATACGGGGTTAGGGGGGCGGGTTTTGGTTAATTACACATTTGGTCCCTCAAATTTAAGCTTCTTTTATTTTAAGCAGAAACTTCAATATGAAGTTTATAAATTGACATTAAGACCCCCTAATCTTTAACTACTTAAGTTTATAAATTGACATTTAGTCTTCTTCATAATGCGATCCATGATCTCAACAGGCTTCTCGACAAAATGCAATGACTCGTCAATCTGGATGTCTTCCAACGGGACATGCAGACTTTCGTCAGCCAAGCACTTTCTCAAATTTGAGATGTGAAATACGGGATGAACTCCACTAAGGTCGGAAGGTAGCTCTAGTTTATAAGCCACTTTCCCAATCATTTTCAGGATTTTGAAAGGTCCTACAAACCTTGGAGCCAGTTTGCCCTTCTTTCCAAAGCGAACCACACCTTTCCACGGTGAAACCTTAAGAAGAACCATCTCCCCAACTTGGAATTCCAATGGCTTACGTCGCTTGTCAGCATAGCTCTTTTGACGACTTCTCGCCACTTCGAGGTTCTTGCGAATGATAGAAACTTTATCGGTCATCTCTTGTATAAGTTCAGGACCAGTGATGAAGTTTTCACCAATGTCGGTCCAACAGATCGGTGAACGACATTTTCGACCATAAAGTGCTTCAAACAGTGCCATCTTGATACTCGAGTGGTAACTATTGTTATACGAAAATTCCGCGAGCGGTATATGCGTATCCCAATCGCCACCAAAGTCAAGAACACAAAGGCGTAGCAAATCCTCCAAGGTTTGGATCGTTCGCTCGGTTTGACCATCAGTTTGAGGATGGTAAGCCGTGCTTAGATCTAGTTGTGTACCCAAGAGTTCTTGCATAGATGACCAAAAATGTGAAGTGAAGCGAGCATCTCGGTCGGATATGATGTGCAGAGGTACCCCATGACGACTTACAATCTCATCAACGTATATACGAGCTAACTTTGATGTCTTGTAAGTGTCACGTATGGGTATAAAATGTGCCGACTTGGTCAATCGGTCAACAATCACCCATATGCTATCATGTCCTCGGGAGGTTCGGGGTAGCTTTGTTATGAAGTCCATGGATATGTGTTCCCATTTCCACATAGGAATCTCGGGTTGCTCAAGTAATCCACTTGGACGTTGATGTTCGGCTTTAACCTTCGTACACGTGAGACACTTAGCTACATAAGTCGCTATGTCTTTCTTCATTCCAGGCCACCAATATTGACCACGTAGGTCCATATAAATCTTATCGGAGCCAGGATGAATAGAATAACGAGTTTGATGAGCTTCGTTCATGATGAAGGTACGGAGGTTATCGCGATTTGGAACCCAAATTCGATTTGCGAAGTACATCAATCCATTAGGTTTCATTTCCAATTGGGTTAGAAGATTATGCTCCAATTCATCCTTCATTCTTCTTTCTCGTTGTACCATTTGTTGAGCCTCCAGGATACTAGACTCGATGTCACTATCTATCCTCAGGTTTTGTAGCAGTACGGTGGTCTCGTTGACATCAAGTCGGATCTCAGTATCGAACTCACTCAAAGTGTCAAACCATTGACGTCGATCGCGAATTTCTTGGAATGAGATCATCCTGTTGTGAATCTTTCGGCTTAGTGCATCGGCTACAACGTTTGCTTTACCAGGATGGTAACGAATGTCACAATCATAGTCACTAATCAACTCCACCCAACGACGTTGTCTCATGTTGAGATCTTTTTGATTGAAAACGTGTTGGAGGCTTTTGTGATCGGTGTAGACTATACATTGCGTACCATACAGGTAGTGCCTCCAAATCTTCAAAGCAAATACAACAGCCCCAAGCTCGAGATCATGAGTTGTGTAATTCACCTCGTGAATCTTCAATTGTCTCGATGTGTAAGCTATGACCTTCCCTCGTTGCATAAGAACACAACCAAGGCCTTGTTTAGATGCATCACAATACACGGTGAAATCGTCGTTTCCATCGGGTAGGGTCAAGATAGGAGCATTGCACAACTTATGCTTTAACGCTTCAAAAGCTTCTTCTTGCTCGGAACCCCACTCGAATGGTTTATTTTTTTGTGTCAAAGTAGTGAGCGGTTTCGCGATCCTCGAGAAATTGGCAATGAATCACCGATAATAGCCAGCAAGACCAAGAAAAGAACGAACTTCGGTAGGAGTTGTAGGAACACCCCAATTCTTCACAGCTTCCACCTTTGCAGGATCAACGTGAATTCCTTGGCTATTCACTACGTGTCCTAGAAATTGAACTTCCTCGAGCCAGAAGTCACACTTCGAGAAATTTGCGTACAATTGCTCTTTCTTTAACAACTCAAGAACCAATCTCAAATGCAGTTCATGATCGGTGTTGGACTTGGAATAGATAAGTATGTCATCAATGAAGACGATCACAAACTTGTCTAGATAAGGCTTGCATACTCGGTTCATGAGATCCATGAAGATAGCAGGAGCATTGGTTAAACCAAAAGGCATCCCCATAAACTCATAGTGTCCATAACGAGTACGGAAAGCGGTCTTTGGAATATCACCATCGTGGACTCGCAATTGATGATAGCCAGAACGTAAATCGATCTTCGAGAAAATAACAGCTCCTTGAAGTTGGTCAAACAAATCATCGATGCGAGGAAGAGGATAACGATTCTTGATGGTAAGTTTGTTAAGCTCACGATAATTGATGCACATACGAAACGACCCATCTTTCTTCTTCACGAAAAGAACAGGTGCACCCCAAGGCGAAGAACTAGGACGGATGAAACCCTTCTCGGATAGCTCTTGAAGTTGACTAGAGAGTTCTTGCATTTCCGATGGTGCAAGCCGATATGGTGACTTGGCCACGGGGTTTGCACCCGATATCAAGTCAATTTTAAACTCGACTTCACGCACGGGAGGTAAATGTAAGGCCCCGTTCCCGGGACGCTTACAGCTGGGTTCTCATCGCACATAAAACATATAATTACATTTGTATTTAATAAATCGCAGCGGAAAACTAAAACAAACTTTCATTTCCATGTAAATGCTTTTGCAAACTAATACAACATTCATTACAAAAATTGTTTGTTCGCATTACAATGCAAAAACATTAATCAAAAGAATGCCATCCCAAAAGAGCTGAGTAGTCGCCCGTGCCATCCTCAGCAATCATTACCTGCCAACTAGAAACACATCAAAGTCAGCGTTGCTGAGTGAGTTCTAGTTTTATAAATAAAACATACTTTACTTTCGTATAAAACCGTTCGTTACTTTTACATGATCACACATCGTATGTACACATAGATAATATCATTATTATATTCCTCATTCGTTCATTCCTTCTTTCATTACCTTACTTGCACATCGAACATCATCCCAAACCAATACCATGTGCTACACCCCGGTTAGTCGTAGCTACCGGGCCGAAGTCAACAAATGACAGCTAAACGTATGCCACGGTACTAGGAGTAACCATCAGTCTTAGCTACTGGGCCGAAGTCAACGAATGACAGCTAAACGTATGCCACAGTACTAGGGGTGAGCGGTAGAGGTTCTACATTTAGGGTCAATCACCAAGAAGGACCCCGTATCCGATGTGTGCAAGACGTTTCATTCGTTCATTAGTACATGCATTCATTCATCATGTTCCTCTTTCTTTATCTTTCACTTTACGTTACATAATACTTCGTTCATTCATCATAACAAGTAAAGCCACAGGAAAGATATTATACATCGTAATAAGGAACATAAACATGCATCAACATCACATCATACAAGGCAACATCATACAAACACAACATGCAACATCATCACCCTCATCATGCCCAACACGCTTTCTAAGACCTCGATCGTCATCTTAAAAAAAACTCTTATGGGAACCTTTACATCAACACTTACATCTGCACTTTCCCCCGAAAGTCAGAAGTCAATCTACACCTTCCTCGGGTTCAACAGCCCCATTCGGGCGTATGGACACCCTTCAGTCGCATGGCCTCCATGCGACTGAACATCATGCGATTGAACTAATACGGATGAACACCTATGCGAATGAACATCCAGTCATGCGAATGAACAATGCGGATGAGCACCTATGCGACTGGACCTTCAGTCGTGCGAATGAACCTTCAGTCGCATGACCCCCATGCGACTGGCCCTCCAATCGTGCGAATGAACCCCAATCGTGTGAATGGACCCCAATCGCACCCTAATCGGCCGTATGGCCTCCAGTCGGTCGCCTAGCCCTAACTGATGCAGAATGCAGTTCAACCCGACTGCAGCCGAGGGTTTTCGGCCTCCAAACTCATCTAAACCCATTTTAAGCCTAAATCGACCATCCTAAACCTTAGGGATGCATACCATAACATTATTCAAGCACAACCAAGCAAGAAATCAAGTCCCAAACGCATCATACATACACATACACATACACAAACGGGTCAACTTACACACATACGAAAAACTCGATTTTAGATGTTTTCCAGCCCCAAATCGTTTGAAAACAAGTAAAAGAGGGGTCCTAGAACTCACCTAAACGAGCACAATGACAAGAGCTTCGATTCGGCTTGCTTCACGACAATTTTGGCGACCCGAACCGACCCGAACCGACCCGAACCAACACTTTTTCCTCTTTTTCTCTCCTTTCTCTCTATTCTTCTCTTTGTGAGCTGAAATGTGAGTGTGGGGAGAGTGGGCTGCCCTCTCCCTACATATATCCCCACATTTCCCAACTTTTCTTCATTGGCGAGTTTGGTCCCTCGACTTTTGGACTTTATTTTCTTTTCTTTCTTCACCGGCTTCAAAATAATAAATATTCGGGTGTTACAGTAAACCACTAAGGTCATCGGGAAATACTTCAGGAAAGTCTCGTACGATAGGGACATCCTTAAGTTCTTTCCCTTTGACTTTCGTGTTGACCACGTAAGCCAAGAAGGCCATATACTTCTTGCTTAAGCACTTTCGGGCTTGAGTGCAAGACATGAGTTTAAGTCCTTTGGAAGATTTTTCACCGAACACCTTCAAGGTATCACCAGAAGGTAACGGTATACGGATGCACTTCTCGAAACAAATGATCTCGGCATGGTGTTTGGCTAACCAATCCATACCAATGATGACGTCGAAGCTTCCAAGTTTCATAGGGATAAGATCGATAATAAAATCATGCGTGTCAAGACTTAAGATGCAATCACGAATGATGACGTCAACGGTGATCGGTTCCCCATCGGCAACTTCAACGGTAAGGGGTCTTTCTTGTCTCGTATGTGATTTAGCAAGTATGGGTTCAAATTCCAACAAAACAAAACTCTTATCAGCTCCAGAATCAAATAGGACATAGGCATAAGTTTTATTAATAAGGAACATACCTGTTCAATTTTTAAGGTATTTAATGATACAGGTAAAGTATGAAGAGAATCGGATCACAAAAGTTAAAAGTGAGTTAACATACCATTCACCACATCGTTGTTTGCTTGTGCTTGGTTAGCGTTGATGTTGAAAGCACGTCCTCGGGCTTGTGGAACATTACCCACAAGACGAGGGCATTGTGGGCGAAAATGGCCAGGTTCCCCACAGTTGTAGCAAACACGGTTCGTGACCACAGCAGCATTGTTAGGTGCACGGTGGCAAGTCGCCACCAAATGACCATATTTACCGCATAAGGTGCAGATGCGGCATGGTTGATTCCCAGGATGATGATATCTACACGTGTTGCACATAGGCTGAGGACCAGCATAAGCCCTAGCCCCAGGCACTTGCGCCACAGGTGCAGTCGTAGGTACAAGTTGTCCTTGGGGTTGTTTGGGTGCAGCCACGGCATAGTTGCGTGCCGGTGTGAACTTGCGCTTTTTGTTATTTTTGTTGTTGTTGTTGTAAGACGGTTCAGCTTTGGTCTCCTTAACAGTCACGGTCGCCATCTTCTCTACCTTCTTTGCACCCTTCACAGACATGGTGCCCGCTCGTATATGGTTCTCGGTGAGTTGAGCGGTGATAGTAATGGCTTCTTCTAAGGTTGTGGGTCGGCTACCTACCACATCATCTTGAATTTGGGGTGGTACACCCCTAATGAACTTCTCGATGTTGCGGGGGACAGTGTCGACCATGTGAGGCAGCAGTATACTCAACTCATGATGCCTAGTTGAGTAGGCCAAATGATCACCATCGTTTTGTTTCAAATTCCAAAATTCCTCCTCCAGCTTTTGCAGTTCGCTTCTCGGGCAGAACTTCGCGATGGCGATGTTCTTGAACTCTTCCCATGTAAGTGCTAGAATAGCATTGGGTCCACGATTCCTCCTCTCACTATTCCACCAGGTGAGAGCCCTTTGTTGGAACATGCTAGTGGCATAACGAACTTTGAGTGCATCGGGACACTCACATTGATAAAGGTATTCTCCATGCTTTCGAACCACTCAAGAAGACCAGTGGCTCCTTCCTTGCCACTAAAACTAGTGGGCTTGCAAGAGCTAAAGTGTTTGAAAGTGCAAGTTTGATTATTCCCGTGTTGATTGTTCCCGTTTTGGTTGTTGCTATTCTCTCCATGACCATTTCCATTGTTGCTAGCGTTGGTCATTAAGGTGCTATTAAGTTCAGCAACCATGGTCGGGATGACAGCAGCCATTTGTCGAGCAATCATGGCAGCTAACTTACGATCGGAACTTCCACGCTTTCCATGATGACGAGACATGCTGGAATATACATATGAGTTAGATATGAGAATTGGAATAACAAGGATTGATGTTCAACAAGGATAAGACAAAAGTTGTAAGGCACATAGAATGGTTCCATTTGGTAACGCATCACCATTTGGAAACGTTGACACGTCAAGGTAAGTTGACCCACCCGCCTTAGAAATTTGTGTATGTAGACCATAGTTTATCACTCATCCCAGAAATCCCCAGGTAAGCATAACTAGTCCCGTAGGATTTATGCGATATGCTTGCCTTAGCCGAGGGCCTTTTGCCAGGAAATCCAGAATACAGGTGTCTATGTGTCACACAAATTTCTTAGGTTCATGTAATCAAGACCTTGATGAGATTTAACATATATTAGACATAAGTCTAAAGATTCAAAGCATAGGCATAAGTTTCCACGTGTTGACGAAAATAAGATTAAGAAGTTTCATTCGTCGGGGAGAGTCAAAGAGTCAAAGTTAAGTTTAGGGAGACAAGTAACAAAGTTTAAACAATTACAAGGCAACCTATGCTAAGGCATCAAGTTGCACATAAGTAAGGTATAGCATTATGTAGCATGTAACAATATATATATTTCCAAGAATATAAATATTATCCTAGGAGGTTCATGCATAAGCTATAGTCTAGGTCACCATTACTAATAACCTAAATCCCTATAGTTATGGGCTCTGATACCAATCTGTCACACCCCAACCTTGACGGCGGAATCGTCGAGATGTGAGGGTTAAGATTGTTTACAGCCACATAACGCTATATTTAAGTGTAAATATTAAAATTATAAGTTTCAAAAGTCATTACAAACATAAGTCTCAAAACATGAAATAATCCCAAATAAAACAAAACGTAGCATAACATTTATTTATTTAACTAGGTCCAAGTCCTAGTTTTATTTCCAAGCTTCAAAAGTCCACTTTAAACTTGGGGATTTCCTGAAACATGATAAAAATAAAAGGGTCAACTATAAATAGTTGGTGAGTTTCCAAGGTTTTTATACATAATATGATAAAGTTACAAGTAGCAATTCATGTCATAGGTCATAAGCAAGTAAGGTTATAGAACACATATCGTCACAACCAAACCTCGACTTGATTACAAGTATAAAAGATTGGCTAAGTGTATTTGGTTCCCATGATGAACAAGCATACGTCATCAGGAGCCGGCAATACCTCGGCTTTAGCACCAAATAGGCTTGTCAGGCCCAAAGATCTAAGACGTCGCCAGGCTAGCAATAGTTAATGATTGTAAACAAACTATGTATCTCATATAAACACTTACAATACACAAATAATCATGACATAATAATAAGATGAATTGCATGTGCTTACAAGTCACAAACGTTTATAAGTGTACAATGTATAGATAATCATGTTTCACCCCAAAGTAGTGTGAAATAAAATAAAATGGGGCAAGAAAAACTCACTTGACAATAAATATATAATGGCGATTAATAAGAATAATAACAAGCGTCGCTCCAAGGTGTATCGTCACAAGACACCTAAATATATATATTTACAAGATTAAAGCTTTACAATAAATTAACAAGGACTAAGAAAATCAACTTGATGTTTGGGGTTTTGTTAATTATTATTGTCAAATAAGAACTCAATTATATTCCCGGGAACGATTTTATTTATATTTTATATATAAATATATAGATTGATAATAACTTTTATAACAATTTTGTAATGTTTATAAAGTTTAAATTTTATCACTAAATAAAATGAACACAAATAAGAAAAAAATATAAAGGTAATGTTTGAAATAATAATAGTTTATATAAATTAAACTAGTATTTAAATTCTAAATTTTTATAAAAATATTCTAACTATATTATTAAATTTAGGATAATAATATAAAGGTATTTTTTTTAAAACAAATTACAGAAAATGTTTAAATAGTTTTGAAAGAAACAAAGCTTATGAAATGATTTTTCCTAATTTTTAGAAATTTGTTAATATTAAATTTGAAGGCCAAAAAGGCCTAAAAAATACATGAGGTTCCTCGGATTCGAACCGGGGACCTCCTGTTTAGGGGTCATGTGTTTTACCAGTGAACCAAAGGCTTCCAGCCGCGTTAGAATCCGCGTTTTAATTGTTAAATACAAACTTAAACAAACCCCCAAATTTCACATGAACCCTAGAAATAGATTCGATCAAATTGAACACCGAATCACGAATGGTAATGGAATCCACCTTAGGGCTTTTAATCCCCAAGTAAAACCGAGTGTATTGGTACAATTAATTACCTGGTTTGAAGTTTAAATCGATGAAAACAAGATGAAGAACAATCATGACTATGGTAAATCCGGTTCGAGAAGATAATGATGATTAAACACGAATTCGTCGCGACAGAAGTTTCCAATGATGTTGTTAAGTAAAAGCCCTCACCCAATTTTGGTTATAATCGAACGAAAGTTGAAGTTCACTATGTAGCAGGTTGCGACGAGGATGATGATTCGAATGTCAAGGAAATGAGTTTATCAGGTGAAATTGAGAGTTCTGAATACTTAGGATTACTTAGATGATTACTTAGGTTAGTTTAATTAGATTATTATTAAGATTAAACGCCCGAACGGCTACGGTGTTTAAAGCTTCGGTTACGCTCTCGATTGAGCTTTGTAACCGATGCTTTAACTCGATTACAAGTTGCATTCAAGTTCGAGGTAGGTTCCAGGAGGTTTTGGGACGGTTTTTGGATTACAAAAACGAAGGGTTTTGGGGTTTTAAACTCGCCGGACTTCGGCCGGAGGGTGGCCGGAGTCCCTGCCGGAAATACGGGGTTAGGGGGGGCGGGTTTTGGTTAATTACACATTTGGTCCCTCAAATTTAAGTTTCTTTTATTTAAGCAGAAACTTCAATATGAAGTTTATAAATTGACATTAAGACCCCCTAATCTTTATCTACTTAGGTTTTAAACATTGTTAAGTTAAAATTTTTATTTATTTATATTTATTATTATTAACATTATTGCTGTTATTATTCTATTATTATTACAAATATTATTATTATTATTATTATTATTTATTATTATTGTCACTTTTATTAATATTAACATTTATTATTTATTATTATTATTATTTTTATATTTATATTTTTAACTTAATGACAATAATGAATAAGCACAATCAACACATGAGTTTCAAAATTGACAAAAATAACCCTTGTAAGAGTAAACGAAGTTAACTTTTAGTTAACAAAAAAAATACGAGATGTTACAAATTTCATCAACTTTTGAAGATTTTCAGAAGATTCGAGTCTGTTATATTCATATGAACATGATGAATGTGACGCATTAGGGTTGAAGTTTGCTGAAAAATTGTCCAAGTGTTAGGCGTTTGACTACTGTTTAGTCGCACCAACATTGTGTAGACGTGTTCAGTTCAGACGTTTGACCACTGTTCGAGAGAGCAGAGGTATCATTGTTGAGAAGTATTTGAACTGTTTAGACGTTTGACAATTGTGTAGGCGCATCACTACTATTCAGACGTTTTACTACTGTTCAGGCGCATCAATTTTAGGCGTTTTGGAAAAAATTTCTAAGGCATTCCCTTAGACAACTTTCAACTTAGACACATCAACTGTTGAGGCGTTTGAATACTGTTCAGGCGTTTCAACCTCGATGCTTAGAATTTCTTTTAAGAAAATTCTTTGAAAACTTTCAATTTTTTTAATTCAAAATATAAGAAAAAAACAAAATATAAGAATGGTGAAATCAGAAGATTCTGAAAATAGAGTTCCAAAACTTAAAACAGGGCTGATTTAAAAATTGGTCACTTAGGTTGAAACATCACTTAAATTCCATTGATACTGATATTTGGAAATCCATAAAAAAGGACCATTCATTCCAATAATCACTGATGGACCTGACAGAGGATTGGTATACACTAAAGACTCTCAGGAACCCTATCCTGAAGATGGTCTTCAAGGAGATGACTTGAGAAGAGTAAAAAATGATGTCAGAGCATACTTTTTGATGTGTAAAGGACTACATCTGGAAGTTCTTGCAAGGCTTGATGGATATCAAACGGGATATACCATGTATAAAGCCTTAAAGACTATATGTGAAGGAGGAAAGGAGATTCAAAATCTCAAGAAACAAAAGTCGAAAAGGCAATTGGAACTGTTTCAACATTTATCTGGAGAAACTATAAACCAGATGATGAACAGATTTGTTCAACTTACTACTGAGATGTCAACAGCTGGTATTAAGCCTGATCTTGAAGATCTAAATCTTAGACTACTCAATGCTTTACCATCATCATGGAAACAAACAGTAACCTTATTAAAGCATACTAAGAAGTTCCCTATGGATTTAGATCTACTTATTGCCAAGATTGAGTCAGTAGAAATTGATGAAAGCTCAAGGAACAATGATAGAGCAGCATTAATGTCTCAGTATCAGTTTGTTGCTTCTCCAGCAAACACAGTTGAAAATGCTTTCATGGCAAAAAGTGAGAAAGTTAAAGAAGAAGAAGGAGATTTATTTGTCGGAGCAGGATTTTTCACTGACTCATCATTTACTAGTGCCCCTGCTTACACAACATAATCTCATTCTCAATCTCCTCCTAAATCTCAGTCTTAAACATCAAATGTTCAATCAGAGACTTCTTTATCTAACTCTGCTAAATCTAGCAAAGTTAAAGATGTGATAAACATCCTATTAGAGGATGAAGAATTAAAAACTGCATTTGCTGCATTTATGGCTAGTTTTCAAGCATATCAAGGTATCCATTTAACTCAATTACATCTTGTTTTGTAGGATTTATTTTAAATGGATCCTGAAGATGCGGAAGAAATGGATTAAATTGGAAAATGGTGATGATTGCTTACAGGACACAAAAACACTCATATGTCAACAGGAAGTACAAGCTAAGTGCTAACAAGACTGTTGGATTTGACAAGTCAAAATCTAGGTGTTTTAACTGTAACAGCTATGGCCATTTCTCAAGAGAATGCAAAGCTCCAAGAAATAATGGAGGAAGTGCTCAATCAAGCAATCAAAGGTTTCAACAAGCTCAGAAGACTTATCAAAAGCCTTATCAAAGTCTTCTATGCCTGAGCTTAAAGATGAAACAAAATCATCTAATGAAACCAAGAAAGCTCTTGTAGTCAATATTAAAGATGGTTATGATTGGAGTGCATATGCTGAACAATTTACTAATGATTTAACATCTAGTTTATCTCTTATTGCAGAAATTCAGGAAGAAGATTGGTCAGAAAACAATGATCCAAAGGTGGAAGGTGAAAATGATGAAGATGACTATGATTGGTGTGACAAATCAAATCCTAAGGAGGATAATGATGAAGTAGCTCTAATGGCACAGTCTGATCAACCAAAGGTTAACACTTCATCTTTAAAATCTAAAACCTCATCTCCAAAATTTTCTGAAATACCATCTGAAGTGAGAGAAAAGCTATACACAAAATCATGCTTTGAACATGTTGAATACTACAGAACATACTCATATAAAGTTTGTGAGAAACTCAAACAAGAAGAAGCAATGCATAACAAATTGAAAGCTGATCATAAAACAGCAGACCAAAAGATTATCTCTCTTCAAACTTCATGGAACAAAACTCTAAAAGAATTAGAAAACGTTTCTAAACAATTGTAAGAGATGACTAAAAATCTTGAACAGGAGAAGATAGCACATGCTGCTACTCAAATGGATCTTGCTAAAGTTAAGAGTTCAAAAATAATTGTAGAAAAACTAGTAAGTGAGAGGAAAGATAAACAGAAAGCAGGATTAGGCTTCACTCATGAACTTATGCCTGAATCTATCACAAACACTTTACCAGAGAACTTCAATACACATGATCATTCTCCTGAGAACAAAGCTAAACTTAAAGCATTTCAGGTAAAAAACAAGAATTATGAAGAAGAAAAGGAAAATATAAAAGTGTTTGTTGAAAATGATCAAGAAAAGATTAAAAATGGTCATCCAATCAAAATAAAATTATATGAACCTAAACAATCAAAACAAAACACTTCTGATCAAATTGATTCTATTTTAGAAGAAGTGAAAGTTCAAAGCAAAGACAAACAACATGTAGGAACATCAGAAGATTCAAACACTATTAATCTTAAATAATTTCAATCTGAAAAGGAATCTTCTTCTGATGATGTTCAATCTGAAAGTAAACCAAGTTCTTTTAAATCAAAGAACCAAAGCAGAAGAAAGAAATCTTCATCAATCAAATCTGAACAAAACAAGAGTTCAGAAAAGTTGATCAAAGCAACAAATCAAACAACAAAACTCAAACCGATAAAATTTGTGTCAGCAGATTTGTTAAATATGAATTCTCTTCAAAACAACAAGATGAATTCTATGAACAAATATCATTCTGATCTGAAATCAAGTTCAGATTCTAAGACTTCCGCTGTAGCAAAAAGATTTGTTCATAAGAAAATCGAGAAGGAAGTTCATGTTAAACAGATGAAAAACAATATGACACAACATCAAAATGTGAAACATGAAAAACAACAGTTTAACTTTTTGACACCAAAATATAAAAATGAATCAAACAAAGTGTCAATGTCAAAAGTTAACAAACAGTTGTTTAAAACTCCACAAAAGTACTGTGAAATATGTGATATGAAAAATCATAATACTGCTGAGTGCTATTTCAACAAGTACTGTCACATATGTGAAATGAGAAATCATTCTACAGCAGATTGTTATTTTAACAAATACTGTACTTATTGTGATGAGAAGACTCACAATACTGCAAATTGTTATTTTAGAATGAGATCAACTAAAAGAGAATTTGCAAACTCAAACTTGAGCAAAGGTTATGTTAATCCTCAATTTATGAGAAATCAAACTGATGAATTTCAAAGATTAACTAATCAACCTTCTTTAGGTTTGAGATCTTTCCAAAAGAAATTTTATGTGAGATCTAAAAATATGCAAGAACAATTCATACCAAGATCGGTAAAAATGACTAATAAAAATGCTAGTCATCAATTTGTGTCAAAAATTGATAAATCAAAAGGTATGAATGCTTTCAAAATAACTCAAAAATTTTCCAAAACAAGATTGATAAATTCATCAAGAATAAACTGATTTGAATAATCTTCATTAAAAACTATTTACCATTGTTGATAAATTTGGAAAACCCAAGACCATCTCGGCTTGGGTGGATATATCAACTTAATTTTCTTGTTGTGCAGGTACGCCCAAGAAGACCACTCAATACATGGTATGTGGATAGTGGGTGTAGTCGGCATATGACAAGCAATCCTGCTTTGTTACAAGATTTTAAGTTAAAAGATGGAACACATGTCGTCTTTGGTGGTGATGCTGGTGGAAAAATAACTGGAGAAGGAACAGTATCAAATGGGATAATAAGTTTTGATAAAGTCAACTTTTGCTCACAGTTGAACTTTAATCTTTTAAGTGTATCCCAAATTTGTGATAAATTATATTCTGTTCTTTTTTATGATTCATTCTATTATGTTTTAAAACCAGGTTTTCAGATAAGCAAAGAGTGGATAATTGTTACAGCTGAAATGGATAGAGATGTATACAAACTAGATATGTCTCAAGTTGATCCTTCAACCGAAACAAGTTGCCTAATTGCTAAAGCATCAAATGATGAAAGCCATCTTTGGCATAGACGTCTCGGACATTCAAATTTCAAGAATCTGAACAAGCTTGTATTAGGAAATCATGTTATTGGACTTCCATCTAAGAAGTTTGCAACAACTGATCATTGCTCAGTATGTTTAAAGGGAAAACAACACAGAGCGTCTTATAAGACCAAAATCATAAACTCAACTTCCAACCTCTTCAATTGTTACATATGGACCTTTTTGGACCAACAAATGTCAAGAGTATTGGACGAAAATCATATTGTTTAGTTATCATTGATGACTATACAAGATTTTCATGGGTTTTCTTTTTGGATGCTAAATCTGAAACGGCTGAATTACTAAAAGAATTTATCATTAAAGTTGAAAATCAATTAGAAAATAAAGTGAAAATAATAAGAAGTGATAATGGAACGGAATTCAAAAATGCTAACATTGAAATGTTTTGTGCTCAAAAAGGGATATCTCATTAGTTCAGTGCTCCCAGAACTCCTCAACAAAATGGAGTTGCTGAAAGGAAGAACAAAACATTGATTGAAGTCGCTCGTTCTATGTTAGCTAATGCAAAGATTCCTATAATTTTTTGGGATGAAGCTATATCAATAGCGTGTTTTGTTCAGAACAGAACCTTAATTGTGAAAGATAAAATGAAAACTTCTTATGAGTTAATGTTTGGCAGGAAACCGAACATAAATTTTCTAAAATCATTTGGTTGTCCTGTTATGATTCTTAATTCAAATGATCAGTTAGGAAAATTTGATGCAAAATCTGATAATGGATTTTTCGTTGGATATTCATCTGTTTCAAAAGCCTATCGAGTGTACAACTCTAGGACAAATATAATTCTTGAAACATTCAACGTTAAATTTCTGGAAAATTCTTTTCCATCTGTTGCAAATGGTCCTGCATGGTTATTTGATTTAGATTCATTATCAAACTCTTTTCAATCTAACTTGCTTAATCAATCAAATTGTTTTGATTCTACACGTAAGAAGAACTCTAGAGGAGATCTTGGATCTTTCAGTGAGGACTCAGATTCTGATGACACAGATGATTCTAGCCCAGACTACCCATTTTTATCATTTGTCAAGGATTCATCAATACGATTAAATGACAATGATCATGCTAATTCAGCTTCAAATCATTCAGTCTTAATTGAGCAGGAAGGATCACAACCTTTTCCTAATGATGGTAATAATTTCGTGCAACCTGAGTCTGGAACATCATCCATCTCTGGTGATGTAGTTGATACTGGTAACTTTGATTACTTTATTAACTCACCAACTCAAGTTCCAATTTTAATCCACATTCTTCTAACTTGTTACATCAGCTCTCCAACTTAAACCAAACAAATCTGGATGTTAATATTCAATGTGATGAGATTCCAACATCTCGTATTCACAAGAATCATCTAATTTCTCAGATTATTGGTCCATTGAACGAGAGAACAACAAGGAGTAAATTAGAACAAGCAAATTGTGCTTATACTCTTGTTTTCTGTCTCAAATTGTTCCTAAAAATGTTACCGAAGCATTAAAGGACAATGGTTGGATAGAAGCTATGCAAGAAGAATTACTTCAATTTTGCAAACAAGAAGTGTGGAATTTAGTGGATTTACCTGAAGGAGAAAATGCTATAGGCAGGAAATGGTTGTTTAGAAATAAGACTGATGATCGTGGTATAGTAATAAGGAACAAAGCAAGACTTGTTGCACAAGGATACACACAGGAAGAAGGAATAGATTATGATGAGGTGTTTGCACAAGTTGCAAGACTTGAATCCATTTAAGTTTTCTTGGCTTATGCTTCATTCATGAAATTTAAGGTGTATCAAATGGATGTAAAAGGTGCATTTTTATATGGTCCTATCACTGACGATGTGTTTGTGAAGCAACCTCCGGGCTTTGAGGATGCAGAATTTCCACATCGAGTGTATAAGCTGAGTAAAGCTTTGTATGGACTTCATCAAGCCCCTAGAATTTGGTATGAGACATTATCACAACACTTAATCCAACATGGATACACAAGAGGAAAATTGATCCAACTTTATTCATAAAGAAGGATAATGATGATCTCTTATGTGTACAAGTGTATGTTGATGATATCATATTTGGTTCTACAAGTTCAAAGTTGTGCAATGAATTTGAAGAAATCATGAAATCTCGATTCCAAATGAGTTCTATGGGAAAGATTAATTTCTTTCTTGGACTTCAAGTCAAGCAAACTGACGATGGAATTTTCATCAATCAAGAGAAGTTTGTTGACAAACTCTTGAAGAAATTTAAGTTGCAAGACTGTCAGTCCATACAAACTCCAGCAGATGTTAACACCAAGATTGAACCTGATCCAAAAGGTAAATCTATTAACCAAACGTTATACAAATCAATGATTGGTTCTTTGATGTATCTTACTACATCTAGACCAGACATTATGTATGCTGTTTGTGTTTGTGCCAGGTATCAATCAGACCCAAAAGAATCACATTTAATTGCTGTCAAAAAAATATTCAGGTATCTCAAAGGTAAACCAGCTTTAGGGCTTTAGTATCCTTACGAGGGTAACTTTGAATTATATGGATATACAGATAGTGATTATGGTGGTTGTTGTCAAGATAGAAAATCTACTTTGGGTGGATGTTAATTTCTTGGTCCCAGATTAGTCTCATGGCAATGTAAGAAACAAACAAATGTCTCTATTTCAACTGCAGAAGCTGAGTACATTGCTACATCATCAGGATGTTCTCAATCCTCTGGTTGCAAAATCAACTACTGGATTATGGGTTCAATTTTCTTAAAACACCTATTTACATTGATAACCCGCAGCTATATTCATTACAGCTAATCCTGTTCAACATTCAAAAACAAAACATATCGAAATTCGATATCATTTTCTCAAAGATAACTCTGAAAAGGGATTGATCATTTTGATTCAAATTGCAAAAGAAAAACAGTTGGCAGATCTATTTACTAAAGCCTTCCTACCAGGACGGTTCGAGTACTTAGTAGAATCAATTGGTCTTATTAATCATATGTGAACTCCCTAAATCAACAGAATATCATAAGTGATACTCTCAATGTTAATTGCCTATTTTTTTCTTTTGTATGTGTGTGTTTTCTTTTTCTTAGAAAAACCAAATACAAAAGCATATATAACAAAATTCAAAAAATAGAGTCTTTTTCTATTTGTTAGTTCTTTGTTTTGTTTTTAAAAGAATTTGGTTTTGCAATATGTGAGAAATGATAGTACATTAGTGAGATCAGTTGCATATTTCACTCATTAATAAAGTCTGACATGATCAGATATGATGTGTAGACAGTATCATGCTATTATATTGAAACAATAAATTCTTGTGATTACACTAAATATGTATTCATCTGAGTACCGTTGAGATGTTTTGACTTATCAGATTGACTGTTTGTTGAGTAACAACACTCACACCTGATGGTGATGTAATTAATCATGAGACCTGTTACAAGCATCATTTCACTTCTTTGTTATGAGTCATCATAGACCTGAAGTGCTGAGATATCCTTTGTTGTAAGTCATTACAGACCTGGATATTCTCTTTGATGCAAAAGATGCCAATGTGCACAATCTATTCAAATGGATAGTTAGAGATGATCAAATGGTTATCCATGATTATTCTCTATTCATTTAAGTAACATGAGATTTAATTACACATATGTTTCAGGTAATAAGTGAGTATATGTTCTTGCTTGCATGTCTTGATGATAGTTGAGCTCTCTGAATATAACCTAATCAATCCAAGAATTGAAAAAGTAAGTGAGCTGATATTATGTCAAAAACACTCATTGTCTGTTCTTAGATCTTGTGTCTCCTTTGCTGTGATGTCACTGACCTGGAACACACTTGATCAGGATTTATTCACTGTCTATGACTATCCACAAATTTTTTCTTTTAATGTGCTGATCTTTATTGATATGATCTCACTGCAGACATTAATTCTTATAGATATTAGATTTTGATTCTGCTTTTATTTTGATTTTATGCATGTTTATGTGTGTGAAGGCAATGTCACAATGAGTTGTGTGATCTTATTATGCTATCTTAGGAAACTTATAAGTTGTTTCAACTTAAAAGTTTAGGGGGAGTAATAAATGAAAGAGTTTTTTTATCAGAAAATCAAAATCAAAGAAAGTTGAATTGAAAGGATGATGCTATATGTTTAAAATTTATGTGAGTGTCATCATGAAACTTTTGAAAATAATAATATGAACCTATATAAAATTACCAGTGGAAATGCTTCTCTCAAAGTTGAGAAATAGAGAATTGATTATGTATTGAGACTAAAATTAAGGGAAAGAAAAGAAAGAAAAATTTCAAAGTTAAAAACAAAAGTGAAAAAAAATTTTGAATTTGTTGAAAACTAATTTTGAGTAGGGAAAATGTAAAAGGTTCAAATTTGAGGGACTAAAATAAAATTTTGGAGAATTCAAATTTATGCTTAAAATGTTTAAATATTAGTATGAAATATTACTAATATGTTTAAATAGTATGCAGGTGAAGAAGAGTGAAAAACACCAAGTGTAAGACTCATGAAAGTCAACTCAGTCAACTCATGCGCCTAAAGAGTCATCATACGTCTAAATAGGAGCATGGTGAACTTTCAGAAATTTATACAAGTGTTTGGGCGTTTTTCATATTCCCATGCGCCTAAACAGTTGCAATAAGCATAAAGTTCAACCAAGTGTTTGGGCGTTTCATTAATCCCATACGCCTAAACAATGAATGAGTCTGATTTTATACAAGTTAGGCGTTTTGAATGTCATGCGTCTACACAGTGGTTGACAGTGTTAGACGTTTCAGGAACTTCAGACGGCTACAGTGCTAAAGCGCCTAAACAGTGCTTATGCGTCTGTACAGTGCTCATGCGACTAAACAGTTCTCATGCGTCTAAGTCTATACGACCATATAGTGTTCATGCGTCTTATTAATTTGTGAATTTTAGGGTTTCATACGCACAAACAGTGCTAATGCGTCTAAAATTTCACTTGATATAAATAGAACACTTACACTTGTTTCTCATTTACACTAAAAAACTTCCTCTGAAAAACAAGTCTCTGAACTATCAACACTCGGGTTTCTTCAATCAAGCAAATAATCAGTGTTTAAGACAAATTGCTGTTGAATGTTAGATAGTATTTGAGTTAGTAAACGTAAGTTTGTGATTCAAATCAGTGAATTTTGAGTAAATCTTGATGATTCTCATAGACGTTCGTCTGCTATTTGGACGTTCGAACCCTATGACAGTCAAAGTTAAACAAATAAAATTTTAACATCATATAAAATTGATCATAGATTGTTGATGTATATCAAATTCCGAGTGATTTGATATATTGATTGTGTATTAACATAAGAATGATGTTGAAAAGAAAATCCTCTGTCAATTTCTTTGAAGGAAGAAGAAGAAGATGAACAGACATGAAAATTTAAAAAAAAATAAAAATAAAAAAAAATTATTTAATAAAAAGTAGAAAACTCAGAAATCAGAATGAATAAATGTTAAATTCAAAATAAATAATTCAGGTATGCCATAAAATTAATTCACAAGTAAAACAAAATATAAAGCACAATTCAAAGTTGAATTTAATTTCAAAACATAAATTCTTCAATCTTTCAATGTTATAATATTTTTGATTTATTTTGCAGATGGCATCGTTAAAGTTCAAACCAAAACATAATGTTGCTGTATTTCTAGATGAAGAAAATAGAGAAGCAGTAGGTTATGAAGAAATGATAAGATTTTTATTGAGAACTAAATATGTTTATGCAATGTGTGCACGACCAATGATTAATAAAAGATTGATCAAGAAATTCTGGAGAACTGCTGAAGTTGAAAGAAATAAGAAGGAAACAAAGTTGTAAGAGCATTCATTACATCTGACAGAATGCTTGAAGTCTCTGAACAAGCAATCAGAACTGCTCTTAAACTTGGAGAAAATGACCCTGAAGACTTATCTGAATATACATTCAATGAATGTAGAGAATGTTTTATGCAAATGGGTCATCCAGATCATTTCCCAAGAAACAATTTTTTTGAGCAAGAGTGTACAAGCATTGGAAATTATTATGTTATATCTTTCAACAATGCATGTCTAAACGTAGTGCTGGTTGGAACTCATTCCCTGTAGACATTGCATCTCCAATTATTGCCTTAGCCACAAATAGAAGATTTAACATGGCTAAATGGCTATTGAATGGTTTCATTTTCAATCTTGAAAGAGGAAGGAGACATAAATACTTAATGTATCCTAGATTTCTTCAAATGCTTATAAATGAAGAAAATCCAGATCTTTATGTTGAAGGAGTTGAAGGTGAAAATTACAATTGGAGCATATGTCTGAATCTGTATATAAAAGACTATCAATGATCATTGGTGCTCAAAACATTCCTCTGTTTGAATATATAAGGAATGTATCTAATGATGAAGTTGATATAAATCAACAACACTTCCATTTATCAGAAGATGAACCAATAGATCCTAATGATCTCATTGAGGATGTTGTTAAAGTTATGATTGATGATGATAATGAAGATAATGATGATGAAGATTCAGAAAGCTCATCAACAGATGAAGATAATGATGATAATGATGGTGCAATTGAGGCACATCAAGAATCAATTGAAGAATTGAATGAAGATGAACATGTGAATGAAGTTCAAAACATAGCCGAAGAAACTGTTGCTAATAATAGTCTTGATAATACTGTTAATGAAGTTCAAGAAGATGAACCTGATGTTGGAGTACATGAAGAAGGTTCACAAAATCAAACATTTGATTTTCATTTTATGCATGACATGTTATATGAACCAGTATTTCAAGCTGAGCAAAATGAAGAATTTGAAGAAATTATTGTAAGTACAACTCAAAATATTTCTGTACAAACAGAAGAAATGGTGGATGTTGATGAGGTAGAAAAGTTGAAAGAAGAGAATGTAGTTAAAGAAAAGAAAATTGAAGAATTAAAGGATGAAAATGAAAAACTAAATGAGATGAATTTATCTCTTGAATAAGAAATTAAAAGACTAGAAAGTGAAAATGCAAAGCTAAAAGAAGAAAATGTAGAGAAAGATGAAAAAATTGTGATGTATGCAAAAGATAAAGAAGATGTGATAAAGAATTTTGAGGTGATGATAAAAGATTATGATATTCTTGAACAAAAATTCAAGAAACTGACAAAGTAAAATGAAAAATTAAAAGAAGAGTTGTTAAAGTCAAAAGAAGTACAAAAGCCTATATCACTTGAACAAATGATTAGTGATGAAATGAATGTTGTTGAAGAAAATCCTGTAATGGATAAAGGAAAAAGAAAACTTGATGGTATTGAAGATGCAAGTTTATCTGAGTCAGTTCCAAAAGTTCAAAGAATTGAAGAAAATGTTGAAGAACAAGCCACTCATGAACAAATTGAGGCTTTGATAGATATTGAAGAAATGTACAATGATGATTGGTATGATGAAGTTTTGAATGATGAAGATATTGATGAAGCACAATTTGTAGCTAATTTCTCTTCACAAGAACAATTTCAAGATCAAGAAGAAGTACCACAAGATTTTGAAGAAAGATGTAATTATATTGTGAGGATGAAGTATAACAGAGTATTTTTGGATGGACTGACAGTTTCTCAGATCAATGATGAATATGAAAAATGTATTGCAGCAGAGTCAGTCGCTCCAGTTGATCCAAATGAAATTGTGATAGAGCATGGTGAATGGATCAGAGAAAAAGAAAGTATTAATGTAGAAGAATTACCAAGCTCAGAGCTTCACCATCCTGATCCGGATAGTATGAGTATTCCAGCTTTAAGATCATGGTTGCAAGCTAGAAACTATCCATGGAGAAAATTGAAAAGATTACAATCTGTATCATTAAGAAATCTTGCCAAAAGCTTTCAAGAGACAGAAAAACAAACGAAGAAGATGATTATTCTTGATATAGACAATCCTCAATATTTGGAGATCACAAAAAGAACAAGAATGCTAAAACTTGAAGAAATCAAACAAATGGCAAGAAAGTTAGATGCTTATGACAGTAGAAAAAAATTGATTAAAATGTTATTCAAGTACAGAAAAGCAAGCCTACAAAGCATCATCTGAGCAAATTCAGATTTTTGATAATGCTAGATCCACAGGTGATTTAGTGAGAAACGTATTACAAAAAGGACAATCGGTTGCTGAATTGTTGAATGCTATGATTGCTCTAGATTTTACAAATCAAGTAAAAATAATTGCATGGAAGTATGATGATGTCACACCCTCAAAATCCACTTGCGGAGTTTTACCGCGAGGCGTGTGAACAAACCAGGATCACAGTCAATAGTTACTCAGAATGACTCTATATGCCATAATTTAAATGAAATTAATCCAAAGTAAATAAATTAAAGAGTGCGGAAGCGTTTGAAAATAACCCAAAGTAATAAAAGTATATTTGTGGCAAAACACGTGCCAATCCCAAAAGAGTAATCAATAACTAGTAAAATGGTATATTGTCTTGAAGACCGTGTCATAGAATGCAGTTGACCATGCAGTGCTCCTATGGCAAGCAAGCTAATGACCTGACTCTATATGCAGTGATTTCGCAATTGAAGCTGACTGTGTTACGTTGTTGCCTCCTGCCACGACTTAACAGGTCGTGACAATGTTCATTAGGACAACTTGCACCCGGTTGACCTCGAGTCACACAGGTGGGGCTCGTCAGACCCAGTAGTACTACCCAAATTTCCCCGTTAATCAGTATTAATAATTCGAAAGTGTGAGGACTTTTCCCATGATATCAACACTATATAATATTGTACACAATTAAATACATACAACGTTCGTGATTTACCAGTATGCTATCTCCCCCAAAGAGAGTAAATAAAAGTGGGGCATGAACTCACCTGATATGCGTTTAGATACACAGGGTTTGACTTGTCAAACAGATAGACAGACAACCTTCAGAGGTTACCCAGATCATATAAGTGCATGAGTACGTGTAATCAAAGAACATGTGAAACCCTAAGTACACTACAACCAAGGACTCAAGATTTCAAACAAAACATAAAATGTTTGACCTAGTTGACCCGTTGGTGACTTTATGTGTTGTAAACCATTCAAGTAATCATACACATCTGTTATGCATTGTTAACATTCAAATAGATCATATGTATGCTATATCATCCAGGTGTAACACTTAGATCATCATTCAACCAAGTATCATACAAGTCATGGGAATCTAGAACATTAACATAACCACTAGTTATACACAACTAACATGTCACACAGAGATCAAACCACTCACTACATGCCATGTGAAGCCACTCACGACTTCACATCCTAAACCCTGCCAATCCTACTAAGTAGGGGCCTCAGATTCGCACGCGTGTATGATGATCATAACCATATTCATTATCCATATGCATTGCATTCAACAACATTCCAACAATCAATTACCAGTCCCAAACATGATGTCCTACTACTAAACAACATCCAAATCATACATGATCATAAATGTCCAAATATCATTCATGATTACCCCGGCATTACATACAACCAAATTACCATGTTCTACCACATTAGAATCTATCCATGATCATACTAACATGTTCCTAACATCCCAAACATGTTCAAGCTATCATTTTTCAGACTTTAGGCAAATAAAGTTTCCCTTTTGGGAAAGTACATCCCAACAACTATCACCATCCAATGTATCATGAATTCATCATAATTATACCATTTCAAGCTCCATACAATATCTAGACATGATCAACAACACCTAAACACCATAATCTAACAATCTTCATAAACAAAAGTTTCTACTTTTGGCAAGCTATGAACAACAACATCAAATTAAAGATTTCTAGCATTCATAACAACAATCTAGCATCTAATCATCATCATGAATTCATCCATAACATCATACCATCCATAATTCAACATTACATGCAAAATAAAGTTACTATTCTTAGTAACCTATGAACAATGCATCAAAATCCCAACTTTCTTGCATAATCAATGTATTCTAACATTCATACAACCTATTATCATCGAACATTCATCAAACAATCATCCATCATGCATAATCATAGCATTTTCGAATTAGGGTTTGCTTCATATCCAAAGTTCATGATCAATCCACTAAAAACATAAAATTCATGCATAATCGACGTTAACTAACATATATACAATCTAACTAACATACTAACATCACCAAACAACATCAAATTCGACCTCATGAAGGTCAATTTCGCAACCAAGATTCGGTCACCATGAACAACTCACAAAAACTTGAAAAACCTAACCTTTAAACGTGTAATTGCTTGAAATTGATGCTTCCTATGTGTTGTAATCCTTGAAATCGAATCAAATTGGTGCTTTCTAACTTGTTCTTGATCGAATTCGCAAAGGGAGGGGTGTTTGGGGAGTGTTTGCGGCCGAAGGGTGGGTGGATTAGGGTTTGGGTTTGTTTTGTTTAGTTTAATTTACACATTTACCCTTTTAACCCTTGTAATTTGTATTTTATAAAAACTAAGCTTTAAACTTTTTGTAAAGTGTTTTTAACTTCATAATATAAAGATATAAACTTATGAAAATCATTATATATCTTATCTTTATAAAAACACAAGGCATACGAATAAATAGGCATGTTTCCGCGTTACGCGATTAATTTTCTAATTAACCTTTTAAAATGTGTAAACACATAGACATAACCCAATACTCACATAATCACTTAGATTCACACCAAATTAACATTATCCATTATTATTAGGTCACCAACGTTAAACGACAACTAGTGTGTGCTCACGACACGTAACGGAACTAACGGAGTTTGGTAACGGAAATTTACCGGATGTCACGGATGAGATTTTTGATGCTTTCTTAATCAAAAGAGTAAATGCAATATGTGATGTATATCACTTTTACTCTAGCATAATTAAGCTTCATGTGCAAGATTTAAAAGAGTCGAATAGATTACCTTTGATCAATCCAACAGATTCCAAACGTGGTAAAATGATAGTAGAATAACTGAGAAAAGGCATGGATCGATCAAGTAATTTTCTTCAAACTAGATGTGATCAAGAAGATAAAGAGTACTTTGCTACTCTAAAGAAAAACAAAAGGCTCAAAGGAGTGCAATCTGAAGATGAACACTTTATGATTGTATTCTATGATAAATACTTTGAAAAGGTAACTACTCCTGGTTTGAAAGTGATTGAAGGTAATCAGAAATCCAAACCAATTCTCAGGTGGTTTTATAACACTGAGACGTTTGAACTAAAATTGGTTCGAAATCTTGAATAGTGGGATGAAGACATGATTACTCTTTTTGGTGCTTTTGAACTCAACTGTTACATCCAAGTTATATTTCATTTTTGTCTGTACAAAAGTTTGAGAAAGTTTCTCCTGATGTTGCAGAGCAAGACAAGAAATATTTCATTTCCATAATCAATGTGATGAGTGCAGCTATGGAAAGAAAATCATTGAGAAAAGCTCTTGCTTATGCAAACATTGTAAAGAAAGATATCAAGGATATTGAATTTATGAGAATCTCAAGGAAAGGTGTCTTAGAAGTATACTCAAAGGACAGTTCAAACCCTATTGAGTTATATGCAAGCATTGACATTACTTGCTTATCAAAAGACACGTTGGAAAGAATGAACAAGATGGAGATAAAGTCAAATGAAGCTAAACCAGAACAAGGCATTCTTGCAAGAAAATTCAAGTCTGTTATTGTAAATGCTTTGAAAGAACAAGAGATGTACAAAAAGGAGCCAATGTTCAATATAAAAGAAGAACCAGAAGACTTCTTCGAGGGAAAAAGGTTGAGGATAGAAGATGGAAGCTAAAGATAAAGCTGAAGGAGATGAAGAAAGAAAAAAAGACTATAGATTTTGAAGACCGAAGACCATGTAAATCTTAGGGGGAGTATTGTTAGGACTCTAGAAAGATTAACATGTTGTCTTTATGTGTCTTTTTGATATTTGTAATAGTATAGGGACTATTTTTGTAATTGTTAGTTCCTTTTGTGTTTCATTATAAATAGCTTAGACTATTAGTTAGTAAGAGTTTTGGGAAGAGAGTGAACGAACTACTGCTCATTACTTGTAATTGTCTTTGCTTGATATTAATGAAACTGTGAATTTGTTAATATCTTGTTTGAATTCGATTACTTTGTATGTGTTTTCTTTGAATTGTGTTCATATATCATCACAGAGCGAAGGTGCGCTAGCGATGACGTGAGGCTAAGTGGTGGTAGATGTGAGTGTCATATTGGTTGAGGGAATACAAAGTTTTCTTTGTAAGAGGGATAAAACCTTTTCTATCAAGATTTGTTTAGCTAGTACATAGATAATATCCTAACAGCTTACTAAATGAGAAAATTGTTTTAGTTATTGTCAATATGATGTGACAATTACTGATTGGTAATTTACTAAACCAACTCTTAATTGATATATAATCTCTTAAACTACTTCATAACTTACTAATACCAACAACTTATAGGATTTGAACCATAGTTAACTGTAAAATAGAGAGAGATACTTTATCGTCCGAATATCCCCTTAAAAACATTACTGCTTCATCTCGTTAGTGTTGTTGGTGGTTCGTTTTACACTTGTACTCGTATTAAGTAAATGATTTGATTTAAATGATGTTAGATGTTAAGAAGTACTTTAGGTGTTTCATATATATAATATGAGATTATGTTGTGCTAATTAACTTTTATAGCAAGAAATAAATAAAATAGATGGAAACACATAAGAACTAGATATATAATAATATGATATATTTTATTTATAAAGTTTATTTTACACTCTTTAAATCAATTCTATGATCTATGTAACATAAAGTTTCAAGGCAGGTTCTTTTAATAGCATGCTTCAGTGGATTCCATGTGGTTTTATTGAATAAGTGGACACTTTTTGCTCTTCAAGATTGCTTTCTTATGTCTTCGTTATATGAATCATTAAAAAAATCCAAATAAAAATTGCAGCTAATTAAATAAATCAGTCGTTATATAATTTTTAAAAATACATACGTAATAAACTTCTGTCGGTCCTTTTTCTTTAAATATTAAGTTATATATTATCATGTAAAGTTGTCCAATAAGTTTTTTAATATTAGAAATATCATTTATACGTTTTAAAATAAGTCTCAACACCTCACACCTTCGTAAATATTGTTTATCATATATTATTACGAACAATGGTGAATCAAAATTTATTTGACTACAACGACGTACCAACTCAATTTTCCTTATTACAAGTAGAAATTAATATTAAAATCTTTGATTCCACCTAGGTTTGTAAATAAGTAATGGCGAGTTTTAACTCGAGTTTGAGCTTTCATTTATAGATTTTTTATAATGTTCGAGCTTGGCTCGTGAATAGCATTCAAGCTCAAGCTCGGATTATATATTATTTGTTAGTTATTTAATCCAATTTATATGCTTATAATTATATATATATATGTAACATAACACATATTAAATAATTATCTATCATACTTTTATATAGAGTGAATTGTTATTTTTCTACACGTGATTTAATTACATTTGTTATTTTTATTCATAAATATTTTTTTTGTATTTGGCTCACCAGGTTTGAAAAAAGTTTTCATTTGCATTTCATCCAAAAATTTTAGCTCCATTGATTTAAATTGTTAAATATTTATCGTTAAAAAGGTATTTATGTAAATTTTAAAATAAAAATCAAAATCCAAATTTATGTTTACGTGTTGCTGATAAATTTTCTACCACGTAATTCATGTTTTTGAATGAAATTGACAACTTTTTCAGACCTTGGGGATCTCCAAATATAAGAAAAACTTTTTCAGATAAAAATAACAGATATGGCTAAACCACAAGAAGAAAAACGATAATTCATTTTTTTACATATATAAATATTTATTATGTGAATATATATTAATTATCAGATAAATATTAGGCCGACGAACTTTGTCCAATTAGATATGTGAAGTTTGAGCGTCAGCTCTTTTATTAAATGATTTATAATTAATTTAAGCCTGATTTTGTATAAAGCCTGGCTAGATACGAGTTTTTGAAAAGCTAATTTTAAGTATTTGATGAAGGTGTCGACTCATTTAACACCTATAAGATTAATAAAAGTAATTAAAAAAATTAATGTAACATGCATTTTCTAGCATGGTTTTCACGAACGGATCGGACCGGGGATCGGCCCCCTAGCCGGTCCGATTCGCTATGGTTCAGTTTGTGGCGGTTGAACCGGTTGGTTCGTCCCGAACCGGTGGTCGGGCGAACCGCATTTTGATTTTTTTTAATGAGTAAAAACAGGGTGTGAAACTATAAATTAGTGTGTTGGATATACAAATTTAATTAAGTTTTATATATAACTATAAAATACATATATAAATCATATATAAATTACTTATATTTAATTACATATATAAATATAGTTAAATCCGGTCCTACCATCAAACTTGAAAAACGTCCGGTTTAACGTTTGATCCAGTACTGAAAACATTATTATCTAGCCTCCTAGAGGTTATAATGTAGACGTGATGTCATAATCCAAATTATATTGTGGGCCCGAGTTTTGAATGACGAAACAATCAAACATGTCTTTCCCAAGCTATCGTGTCGATCACATAGTGATACAAATTTCTAATGTTCCTTTTAGTTTATTGCTTGTGTTCCATTAATTTAGTTTCTACTTCTAGCATGTATCGAAGTTCGGGTTTATAAAACAAGCTCGAATTATATTTTTTTAAAAGATACATACTTTTTAATAAGATACATACTTTTCAAATAATAGCCATCAACCTATGTTTATTTCTGGTCCATAATTCATTTTAACTACCTATGGTGTACTTGACCACAAGTATTCATCATCTAGCTAGTACATTAACACCTAACCTTTTAGTTAGGTTGTATTTGTGGCCCTAAACAAACATATTCCATAAAAAGTAATCTGTCACAAATCTTATATTGCCATTTGTAAAAGATGTCAACAATCTATTTCTTAGTTTCATCATACTTCACTTATATAAGATATAAAGACTTTCAGTACTTATGGTCTAAATGTTCGGAATTATCCGTTGATAAAAGTTGTTACCGATAGAACTCTGTAGGCAATCCTTTACATGTCTGATTCAAAACATGGATAATTTGATTTATGATTGATCAGTGAAAAGAATTACATGGGATTACCAACCTTTTAACGACAAATTATTGAAAAGTCTTCAATATCACACTTAGAATTTTCTGATAGATTAGTGATGTAAGTTCACCGACTAGTTACCTATTGTGTTTTTTCTCACATATTAATCACCGACATAATTGGAATATCTAGTACGTTAAATTAAATACATAAATAATATGCTACTCGTATTTTTTATTTTACATGTTCCAAGAAAGACATGTAATTATTTTTAATTAGTTAGATGTAATATTATTAAAATTATGATCATAATTATACTATATTTAAGGATGACTAACAACATCTCTTTATAGGATGTTTGGTAAATGGTAATTATTAAACTAATTTTGGTTGTTAAGTTTTTACGATATAACTTTTATCATCTTGAGGTGGTCGATGAGTTTTGATAGTTGATCTTTTGATTTTTGGAACTTCACTCTAAACCATATATAATATGTACTTTTGTAGACAATTTATAACCATTGAAAACAAAAGGTTCTTATAAAATTTCATGTGACTTCTTGAGGCGATGATAAGTTGCAATTGTTCGTGTTTTCAAGTGTAATTAAAGTTAAGTAGGTCGTATAATAACTTAATTAGGGGCTTAATATAATTTACATAAAGTCATGGTTATTGAACATCTGTCAAGTGTTTTAAAAGCTTTGTACACTATTCAATGAATAGTAATCACACTCTCATGACCCATAACAACTTTTACTATATATATAGAATATAAGAAAGTTTAGAATTCGATATTCGTTCAGATAAAAAACACTTAGGGTTAAGTTAGTGAGTTTTTTCAATTGTGAGAGTTTCTTTTGAAAGGGTTGGGGCCGGTCTTAGCTAATAAACAAATAAATAGGATCACTTAAAATATATATTGCATATTCTCCAAAACTTATTGTGGGGCTTAATATAATTTACATAAAGTCATGGTTAATGACCATGTATCATGTGTTTTTAAAAGATTTGTACATCAACGCTATTCAATGTTTTGATTTGTTTGTTTAGTGTATTGTTTGTTGTGTTTGTTTGTTGTGTTGTCTTTAGTATTTTGTTTTGTTGGTTTGTTAATTTATACTGCTTAAAATATATTATGATGTTTTACGTTTTATGTTGTTATGCTATTTTTGTGGTGTTTTATATTAATTAATGCTAAAATATATATTTTAGTAATGTTGTTTTATAATATTGTGGTATTTAATATATAGTTTTTTGTTGTAAATTATGTGTTATTTTATTCATTACAATTTCTATTTTACTATTCATAGTATAATTTTATATAAAACAACATAATTTATTATATTCAAATTAAAAATAAAAAAATGCTTGATTTTGTAGTATAATTTAAAAATAATAACGTATGAAAAAAGTATCACGTTTAAAAAGAGTGAGTGAATTTAAAAAATCAACAAAAATATTTATTTCAAATATAACCCTTCACCTTTTTAAATGAAACTTCAACTTTTTATTAGTGTTGGATTAAAATTGTTGATGACCTAGATTGTATCTTAGGTTTTTTTAGTCAAAATGAACATCTTATTTTAACCATTATATATCATTTTTTAACATTATAATACAATTCACTCCATTCTCCTTTCTACAAATCGTTTTCACTTTATTTTTTTTGTATCACTAGATTATAGGAAAATATACCATCCACTTAATTAATCGGATGAGTGCTTCTCGAATGATAGTAGTCTTCAGTTTCTCATATAGATTGTCGCCAAACAGAAGGTGAAGACGCGGCTTGCAATTTGGCCTAAATTTTATGTAGATTGTAGAGAACACAAACGTGAATAATGCTATCTAACTGGTGAGATTGACACTACTTGATCAAAGTTAATTTGAGAAAGCGGCTCCATATCCATCTGAACCAAATGAAAAGAAGTTCAAGAAAGCGTAAGAGTTGATGAGAAAAGACATCAAGCGAGCTTTTGGTATTCTAATCAAATAGGGTACACATAGGCGACCTGCTCGGGATATGACTGTATGGATGATTAAGAACAAGGCATACACCTATATTATATCACACAATTAACATGATCTTAAAAGAAGACAAAAAATGTAATATTAGCGATCTACAAATAGAATCCTCCATTGAACCTATTATTAACAATAATGCCCTTTTAGATTAAGGTAGTTGAGGGTTGCAACACCACCGATTAGGGTAATTTAGAGTAGTGACAAATATTATGGGTTGAATGTGAAGGTAGGACACACACCACCACCCAGCACACACACACACCACCCTATAATTAGGTGTGCAAATAAACCGAGTCAAGACCAAGCTTGTATATATAGACTCGAGTGATCGGTTCAATTCGTTTTAACTTAAAAGAGATAGAGCACAGTTCTTTTTTAGCTATATTTTTTATTGCTTGATAGAGCTAGGCTCATTTCGAGATTTTTGTTGATTTGATTTCGATTAGTTTGTGAGTAGCTCGGTTTGTTTACACTCCTATTTACGATCTATATTAGAAGGAAAAAATAATAATCTTCAAAAAGATAAAACAAAATTAATTAAATTAGCGAAGAGAACTTATAATAACTATTTTCTCCAACTAAAATCAAGTAACTTAAATTACAAGTAATGTAATTCACTTGACAAAAAAACCGACACACCCTTAATTTTCAAACAGTGAAGCGAGTAGATGAAATCTTCACTGCCAAAAATCACTTGTAACTTAACTCTTAATCATCACAAACACTTTCTCACAAAATCAAACCCTAAGTTTCCTAATTATAACAATTAAAACAAACCAAAAATTTCGTCTTAATCGGATTGAAATCCTTCAACTCTATTTTAAAACCAATGTTTTCAGAACCCGACCCACTCTAAAAAACAGGTTTAAACTCGAATCAAATGATTTCAATTTCACCACATGTATAACAACCTTCAAAAATCAAACGATGGATCACCATAGTCCCATATACTAGGTGGTGGATACTCGTCGTCGTTAGTCATCGACCAAAGAGAAGGCGACGACGGGTCACCACCACCCACCGCTGTAGGATCCGACACCGAATCTCCGACCACCATCTTCTCCGGCGAGTTCGACACACATGTAATGTTTGATCCCACCAAACCCAACAACGAACTAATCTCTTCTATCGTCGGTTGATAATTTTCACACTGTTGTAACAGTTGCAAATGTTCTTGTTGAAATATGCTGATTCTAGGGTTTGTATTTGCGTTCGGATCATACGAGGTTTCAGTTGCTGACGTAGGGTTTCCACTGTTGATGCTTGTGTATGGTAAGTACTGATGTGGTTGTACAAGTTGAAAAGCGTATTGTACAACATTACCACCAGAATTCGTACTATGTTGTACTGTAGGGTTACAAAACTGATCATAGGGTATATAATTAGCCAAAATCGGAACCCTAGACGACGTCGTTTGAGCATGTGAGAACGTCTGATTGAAAGCCGCAGGCCGAGGGAGTATCGGCCTGAGACTCTGTGTACCACTGCCTCCTTCATCACTGCGGGGGCATGAAGAAGTGTTTGTCCCCGCCGTACTGACAGATGCAGTGGTATTATTGTTATTATTACCGCCTCCAGAAACAGAAACATCCGCAGACTGTTTCTGGAGGTTAAGTTGAGCCCTCGAGCCGTACAAAATAACCGCGGCTCGATCGTATGCTCGTGCAGCATCCTCCGCGGTCGCAAACGTACCGAGCCATCTCCGGCTACGTTTACGCGGCTCGCGGATCTCCGCGACCCACTTCCCCCAGCTCCGCTGCCGAACGCCTCTGTACTTAAACTTACTATTATCAGGTCCTCCTTTGCCTTTGGACTTTCTAGTGGTGGTACACGGTGGGCTTAGGGTGGCGGTGGTGGCCGGAGGTGGTGGTGTAGAGGTGATGGGATGATGGTTGTTGTTGTGTGTGTTCATTTTTGTGATTTAAAGGAGGAGAATGTTAAGATGTCGATGAAACCTAAGTTTGAAGGTGGTGGATGAAAGGGAAAGGTGGGTGGTGGTGAGTGGTGGAGGGGGGCGGTGGTGTTATATAGTGGTGGTGGTGGTGTTGTTGTGTTGGTCAACTTTAAGGGATTGTTGGATTGTGAAGGAACATGGGGAACAAGATTGGTGAATTTAGTTTTTGTTTGGTTATGTGATCATGTTACAGCTGTCTTAGATAACCTTAACCTGTGCAACTTCATTTTATTTCTACTTGTTTATTGTTTTTTAATCGCAAATCTATCTTGTTAGTTGTTACCAATGATTTTTAACTTAAGTGGTTAATTAAGGTGAGATACCTAAAATAATTAGAAATTAAGTGGTTAATTTTAGGTTTGAAGCTAACATAAAGAAAAAGAAATTGTGTATAGTCAGAGGGTTTTTTTAATTATGGGTTTTTTTGGAAGAAGTTGAATGCACTTCAGACTGGAAAATGAATATGTGGGCCTGACCTATCCTCTTAATAGGTTTGTACATTTTCTGTTTGGAAAAAAAATTGTACTTTGTTTTTAGCCCTAAACTATTTCATGCTTTTCTACCTATGTTTGAATGTGAATCCAAAGTCTCCTATCTAAGGGGGAAAGAATTTATATGAGACATTTTTTAAGCTTTTCTTTATGAAGTAAATGCACGTGAATTTAATATTCCCTCTAAATCTGCACCAATATGTCTGTGATAAGGCTTGATTCCCAAACTTAGAAGATATATTAATATACACATTGATTGTTTACTAGAAGTCTTTTTTTATGTTATCTATTTGAAATAGTGAAATTAGGTGTATATATCCCTTTTTTATTGTAGAGTAATCAACACACCAACTAGTATTTGCATGTATTAAGTACTCAACAAGCATGTAGTGCCACACCTTATAGCTTGTAGCCTTGTAGGTGTGATATATGTTGCTCATCATAACAAGTTTTTTTTTTCTCAAATATTCTCTCTTAAATTCTCATATGATATAGCATTTGCTTTGAGAAAAACGTTGACACAAGCAACAAAAAATCCCTACAATATCGACAATTTGTTTATTATGTAACATCCAATTTTGTATATTTCTCAGTGCGCTGTATGAAAACAAATATTAACTATTCAGAAATATTAAAACATACATGACTTAGTTTAGTTATGAGTTATGACTTATGAGACTAATTGATGTGTGTAAAGATTGTTCCAACATCTTTATAAGAAGTGAATCATGGCAATGACAGTTTTAAAATTCGTAACTAAAAAACATACAAGTAGATAAGTGTACATATATGTACGTATATATTGTATAGTAAGAGTAAACAATCATGTTTCGTGACCAGGGTACGATATGCTAACGTTTCATAAGGCATTTATACATGACTACGACAAAGATGCATGATATTGAAGCGATTTTGTTTTTTTTCTTTTGTTAGGGTCCTTGATCTTCTAGTAACACCTAACATATAAATTACTTTAAAATGATAGTTATTGTTGTTTTCTTAATTGATAAGGCAGAAATAAAATTTAGCCGCAAACGAAAAATCATTTACTTAAGGTAGTCTAGCTCACAGGGACCAAACTACACAACTGGAAGCTGCAAAACCTGCAATGGGAGTATTATCCATGGTTAATTTAATCTTGCATGTGTGTCTCTTTGTCCTTTGTGCCCCCAACTCAACCATTTCAGCCCCTATATTAAAAAAAAGTTTATATCTATATTTTGTGTGTGTATATTTATTTTAGTATGATTTTAAAACATTAACAGAGGATACGTTCGTTTAGTTAAAATGAACACACATGAACAGAGGATATGTTCGTTCATTTGTGTTTGTGAACATTCGGCAAGATATTCGTTTGCATTCATTCATGTCTGTTCATTTATGTCTGTGCATGTTCACTTATTAAATATTTATATATTTTGTAACTTTTAATGTTAAAACTACCACCTAATCTTTAAATATTTTGTAATGATTAATTAGTCTAACATTTGTATTTAACAATTGTCAACGTTCGGTAATATGCTCGTTTATAATCATGCATATTATCATTATGTTAAGTGCTTAAGTTTAAATAGTATATGTTCGTTTGTGTTCATAAACTGTTCAATTATATGCTTGCTAACCGTTCGGTTATATGTTCCGTTCGTGAACAAGTTCAATTTCTTAATAAGCGAACACGAACAAGAATTTTCATTCGGTCCATGAACACATTTCACTTTTACTTCTTAATGTCGAACATAAACAAGGCTTCATTCAGTTTAATTCTTTTACAACCTTACTGGCAGTGAGCTTTTTGTTCAATATTTTGTAAAGGCATTTTTCATCTGACTTTTTTTTTTTTTTAAAATACGACACATCATGTTATAAATCTAGTTACCATTAACTTTTGTTAGTCATACGATTCATTTATCAGTGCATACCTCATACTTCGTTCGTAAGGCAACCGCACTGATCAGATTCCAGGCTCTATTTTCAAGATTTAATAATAATAAAATGGCTCTGAATTTTATGATTTGTATCGGAGAGTCGGTTCCAATCTGTGAGGAGCCCTCAATAATTGGTATAGTAGTATCTTCAGAAAATAATTCGATAATAATATAATATTGCATTGTTGGTGAAATCTTTTAGATTTGAAGTTGAATAATATTGGATCAGTTTTAAGGAAAATTGTGTGTGCAGCTAGCTTTATGTGTGAGCCAATTCACAGGTAGATTAATGTTTTTGTTTTTATATATGCACTACAACAGTAATCAGCTTTAGTGACTGAGGTTCATCTCATACAAGAAGCTAAAAGCCACTGATTGCCTTCTATCTGTTCTGAGGGGAAAAAGAAGGCATCCATAAAAAAAAAATTCCTTTTTATTGAGGTTTTTATTTATAGTGTCCATTTAACTAAATAAATGCTACCTCAAATTCTCAAAATGTCCCCCAATATGATGGCAGCAAAGTCGAGGACTCTATTGTAGAGTCGTCTGACTTTGTTCCTTTGGGGACGACTTTGTTCTCATTTTGAACTTTTTTTCAAATAAAAAATAGAGGCGAAGCGATTGTGACAAGAGGTGTAAGAGAATTAGCGACACTCGTGTTCAATAAAGTTAGTTTTAAAAAGTCAAAGGGTGGCTCCACTTTTGTTGGACATGTGTCACATTTTTAGTGACTTCAATTGAGGATTACATTTGTATTAATGTAAAGTCAAAGAGATATTTTATAACACCCTACCCTCGGACAGGGTGCTAGGAACAATTGATACCGTCATCATAGAAACTTAACGTGATCCATGGAGTTGCTACTTCTTAGTTTCATCTTCTTTATTTTCTTTCTTAACCATCACTATGATATATTTATTTAAAACAAAACATACGCCAGTGACAAATACCGGTGAGCTAATGTAACATACAAAACATTTATCTCAAACTTATATCCTTATGCATAAGCTCATTTTCATATATACACATTGAATATTCATACATATCCCGTATTTATATTGATAAGGTTAACTGACTTCAAGGTCTTACGCATTACGCGGCCAAAGCTCCAAACCATCAAGTCTCACTAACCAACGGGAGTAACCAACAATTATACCGGTACCACTATAACCAATATATAAAGGTTTAAATGCAACATATGTAAAGAATAACACAGACTTGTCAATTTGAAAAGGTATGTATTACTATTTAGTCACTTTGAATAAATGACATTCATGTATAACTTGACTTCAGAGTATCTCACACTTACAATAGTCGAATACCTATATAACATAACAAGCCTAGGTTATTACCAATAACTAAGGCTAACAACGTCCTAGGGGAGGTTATAGTTATCAAATGCGAGGCACACTCTAGGCAATCGGTAGAGATTATGGCCTAGGTAAAGAGCAAAATATCATGGGATTAAGGAAAAAAACCACTAAAATAATAAAAAAAATATAAAATATTTTATGTAAAGAAAAATAACTGTCAAATACCAAAAAATTAAATCCCGGATCAATTTTCCCATATTTTGAGTGTCCAACATCAAATTGAGGAGCCAATTTTTAAAAAATATAATTCACAAGAAAGAGTCGATCGTTGAAAAAACTGTAATGTATTAAATAAAAGGAAGAGACTGAAAAGTAAACAAAATAAGCAATCCAACATACAAACACTTAAATAAAAGTAATAAATTTCATATAAACTAATATCTATACTACCGTATAATACATCTCTTCAGATAGAGATGTAATTTTGTAAAAAATACAAGTTTTAAATCAACATATACAAATAAGTACATCATATTTAAAAATGGTAAAATAAAGATTTGATTAAAATTTTAAGATACTTTAGAAGTAATATGATAATTCATCCATTAAATTTTATAAAACTTTACATTTTTACCATTGTCTCTTTCATGTATTTAATAAACATTATTAATATATTATTAATAATATGATATTATTTAATTTACTTCATTAATTTGTATTTTATTTATGATACTATAAATTAACATATAAATTTATATTTACTAATTATATTTTTATAACTAAATAATATTTTAATTAAGTATATTATTTTATTTAAATATTTAAGTATATAACTTATATAAATCTTCATATTTATAATAACTATAATACTAATATTTTTCTAGGGGCATATTATAAGTTTAATAATTTTAATATTTATCTATATTTTTTACAATAAAAATAAAAGGATGATAGAATGATAATTTTACATATGGATTAAGACACCCGTACGAAAAATAATGCTTAAATTTTAAAAAATTCATCACTTTATTTCATTTGTGACCTTATAATAAAGTATAATATATAATTGTTTATAATACAAATGCTAAAACATATACACGTGGTCAAACAAAATCACCATTTACTTTCAATAGTATTTATATATTGTGATTGAGCACTAATCCCTCTTCTCCTTTCATTTATCAGTTGTTAACAGCTCAATAACAATCAATATGATAATTTGTAGTGATAATTTCTCCATTAATTTTCTTCGGTATATGCAAATCACCACCAAAAACTAACTCCGATAATCATAAAACTCTAACGTACATTCATAAAATAAACCTCCCTAAAATCTAGGTAATAAGTGATTCCCGACCATAAATACCACCCATATTTTCACTATTCTTATTGCAATAATATAATTGTGTTAAAGACTTTTGTAATATACGTAACTTTTTTCTTTTATTTAATTTTTTCAATAATTATGTTTTGATTTTTTAATTTACGTCATAACGCACCGAGCCGATACCAACTAAAATCGAATTCTTAAAAAATCATGCAATAACCGTACCGCCGCAGCGCATGAATATATCCAACTAGTATTTAATTATATATAACAGTGAACTAAAAGAAAAACATTTCATTGAACTAGCATATTTAACCGTATATAACAATGAACCAAAACAAAAGAAATAACAGTGAACCAAAACTAAAAACAAAAGAAATAACAGTGAACCAAAACTAAAAACAAAAGAAATAACAGTGAACCAAAACTAAAGAAATAACAGTGAACCAAAACTAAACTTTTGCGATTTAATTCAATGTAAATGAAAGCACAATTAATGGGCATAGCTTGGATTTGTTGCCTAGGAGCTCCAAGCGAGCGCTTTTGATAACTATTCACTAGATCAATTATTCAAGGTAAATTAGATTTTAATAATTTAAAATATTACTTATTGGCCGATAATAATTCATATTATTGATTTGATCAGTAATAATGTTAACTTTCATTTTCATTACCAACAACACACTCGATTTATACTTATATTAGGCTCGATTTCATTTCGTTCTTTTTCATTATTGCGAACGAAATTGAGTCGAAATCAAGTGTAATTTTTTAATAATTATGTTAATGGGATTGTCGGTGGTAATAAAAATGAAAGTTGAGATTGTTACCGGGCAAATCAATAGTATGGATTATTATCGAACAATAAGTAAGAGTTTGGATTATTAAAATCCAGTTGTCATTATTAATCATGCTAAACTAAACAAAACCATACATGATGATTCTTGGATGCTCCTAGACCAAGGGGCTGTTTGTTTTCGTCTGACCGGGCTGACCCGGCTGACTCGATCAGCGGGTCAGCCCGTTTGATACGCAACTTTTAAGGGCTGACCGGGTCATTTCATCTGACCCAGACCTAAAAAAACATTGCTGACCCAAACCTCATCGATCCTTATTCCTGCGCAGCTCCACGCGAACACCCTCCCTCCCTGCGCGACCGGAGCTCCTCCCTCCCTGCGCGAAGGCCTTGGCCACCAGAGCACCCTCCCTCCCTGCGACCGATTTGCGACTGCGCGACAGAGAGCCCCCTGGAGTCCTCCCTGCGACTGCGCATTGCGTTTTGGATTCATGCTTTCGGTTCTGTATGGGTGCTTTTTCCCTTTGATCGGTTTTTGGTTTGTTATGGAACAGTTGAATTGAATTGATGGGGTGTTAGTATGTTAAACATGTATTTGTATCATAATGTGTTTGGATTGGATTGATGCGGTTTGGATTCATGTATTTGCTTTTTCCCTTTCAGTAAGTAGTTTGTATTCAGATGAAAGAAATTGTGTTTTGCTTCTTAAGATCACACTTGGATTTTGAAAACATTACAAGTTGATTTGTATGCAAACTCTTGTATGATATTTTGCTAATCAACTGTTTGAAATTCGATGTGTTTGTTTGGATTATGTTTGATTTATGTTAACTTCTATTTTGTATGACATTTTGAATTATTATAATTTGACTATTTTTATTAATTACACAACACCAGTTAAATTCAAACTCGTTTAAACAACGGGACAATAATGTTATTTTTATCATTCAGCAGAGTCAGTTAGATACTAAATCAAACAGCCAAGTTTCAGTCAAATGCAGACTCGGTCAGAACCTCTTACTGGGTCAGCTTCTTACTCAGTCAGATCTTACTCAATCAACGCAATCAAACAGCTCCTAAGAACCTCTAATAAACCTCTATTTCGATTTTTGAGTAACTAGAATGTAACCTTGTCCCTCTATTTGTAGTTGTACAACACAGTTTAAGGCACAATTGTGCCACTACCTGTGCACGCTCGTGCAATCTATACGCTCGGTCATGTGCCTTCATTGAGGAAGGTTGTGCTTCACATCTAGGCACGAATGTGCCTTGTTCTTCCCTCTTCTTATGTAGTATCTCAAGAGATTTTCATTAACTAGTTATGACTCCTATAACTCCTATAACTATTTAAGAAAAGATCATGGTTAAAGCGTCATTTGAAGAAGCTTTTTTAACTTAGGTAAATGTATGAATAACTTGTTATATTTAAATAATAGTTTATATATATTGATGGGGTAACATTAATATAGGACGTTCATTGGGACAGTTGGGTTATTTGACATTGGATAAAATGTACAACTTGAATTTGAAACGGCTCAGTTCGAAACTTATGGATTTGAATTCGACACGAAAACCTAATTCATAACTTGGTTCGCAAAAAGACTCAATTGGAATATTCAATACCTAATTCATAACTTTATTTAAGACTCTTTCTTGATAAGGCTTTTTGGGGTTTCTAAGGTTGGGTAGTTTCAAACTATTTAAAATAGTTCATTATAAAGCTAAAGTATTTTCAAACTAACTTCATATAAGGCTTCATGGGTTATTTTGTAGAGCAGCACCCTTTGTTGTTTACCAAGGTTTCTTGTGTCTTTGTGTCTTTGATAGATTATTTTGTTGGGCCATAATGGTTTTGAGGGTATGGTTTTAGGCTAAACATTTTCGCTTTGCTGGTTCAACATAATTTCAACGGGAGTAGTTAAACTGGAGACTACGTTGAGACCCATAATGGTAGGGGCTTGTATCTTCCCGTTGTGTTTGATCTTTTGCTGAACATTCTCTAAGGTTGTCAAAAACGAGATCTCAATTTGATAATCCTGTGATGAGGTAGTTTGTCTAATTGTATTGCATTCCCTAGGTTGGTTAGGAGGGTTCTTGGGCAGTGAATATTAAGCTGGCTTTAGTTTGGATTTTGGTGTTGAGTTATGATACAATTAATGAGAATCAAACTTTCCTAATGGTTGACCAAGAAGACCAACACTTGGATAATCGGTTTAATATCAATTCTGTAAAGAACTTTGAGATCCTCTTTTCTTCTTAGCGATGTCTTCATCATACTCCACCCTGTATGTTTTATCTAAGAATCCTGACAGTTACAAAACAAATCACACAGATATGTGTTGTCTTTCTTGAAGCTTGTATTGGTTGTATGATATAAATCAAGAAGAAGACATCCTTCTGATCCTGTTTTACAAACTTGACCTCGACAAGTCCATCTTGGTGATGGACAAAGTTGGGAGTCGTTGTGGTCTAGATTAGTGCCTGGTGCATCTGTTCGTAATTAGTTATTTATTTTTCTGCAAGAAGTTTAGCAAGATCTTATTTGGATAGTTCCCTACCTAGGACATGGGTGTAGGTTGGCATTGTGTTTGAATAAACTTCTATGAATAGTCCATCATCAAAGTTTGTCTCACCCGGGGACCATGATGTAGAAGTAGTTTTGGACACAATATGTCATCATATAATGGAAGGTAGCCTGAAAAGTATTGACTTGTGATGTACCACCGATCTCAATCTCAGCTTTCAGAATTGTTAACAGTGATGGGTCGTTGGGAGGCTTATTAAGGATAGAAGGCAACAAAGGTTCCAACCTTCAACGTGGTTAGGATAGTTTCAATGCAGATGTGATGATATTCCACAAATCTGGTATCAATTAAAGCGATACGAGAGAACACTAGAAACCCTTTTGTTTCGTGATATAAAAGAGTTAGTCTTATAGCATGGAAGTGACTATAAGTATATCATTAGACTGGACACATTCTTGGAACATCTGAGAGAAGGGATAGGGTGATGAGGTGTTTAAAGATTGTGTCGGAGAGTTAGTGTGATACAAACTTGGAGGTTTGAACCAACTTATTAACGACTGGGTTGGATGTTGCACCTAAAAGAAAACAACTAGGCTTAGAAATTACACTATCAAAAATGACAAAGGGCATACTAGTGATAAAGAATTTAGAACCATTAGAGACATAATATCTCATACAATTAATCAATTCTAGACTAGAATAATCTTCTAAAACTAGAACTATAAAGAACAGAATAGACTCTTATTTTGGTTCAAAACTGGATTTAGACTTCTAAGACAAATACCGAATTTTCCTAGCTCGTACCAAGTAGAGACTTTACTGCAACCTCTTGCCGACTTACAAATCACACGACAAACTATCTACGACTTGATAAGAATCTAATATGTCAAACCAATTGGTTTTCTGTTATAAGAGATTCGCACAAAGCATGCAATCGCAAAACATACTAATCTGAACCTTAGAAAAGGACAACAAAAGACTTGGTATGCCTCTGATACCACAAATCTGGTTTTAGAAGACCAGGTCAAAACATAATTCGACTGCGCATATTCTTGTTACACGCCTACATGAGAAAGTCCCCTCATCTATTATACTAACTAAACTAATGAAAATATTAGGTTTCTTTGACTTTTCCTCTGTCTATTCAACATTGTAGTTTTCGACATGCCAGCTACTTACCCATTGGTGTACACTAGATTTCTCCTCATCGTTAATGAATAACAAAATGTAAACCTTATTGTTGCAATTATTGTAATATCAGATAATAAAAAAAGATCTCAAGAATATTTAGAAAAGATTTCTTGATGTTGATTTCAACAGATATTCCAACAAGAAGCTGACAATTTCCCAAGTCAACACACAGCCACACCTACTTTCTTTTCTTTTCCTAGCATATGATATGTTACTAAATGTGGATATTCATGATTAAAAGATGCTTACTGGCGTTTAATCTTTGGATTTCAACGGTTAAAATCTTCATTCTATTACTTATAAGTTTGGATCGTATAGTTCAATTGAATTAGAGTCTGATAACATGTTTGATGCACATCCTACTTTTTCCATTGATTTTTAATAAATTAATCACTTATGCTTATAATATGTATCATCTAATCTAATGTAGTTTTTCAAGATCTTTATGCAGTGATGCTTGAACTAAAGTTTGTGGGCATGGTACAAGTCCTAAAGCATTAAAATGGCAACAGATGTGAAAGATACTTGAAAGAAAATGAATATTAAACCAGCTAATCAAAGCTTTGACATGGCTCTTATGAATTAAAAATTGAATACAAAAATAGGAATAAAATAAAATATGTTAAGAAGACTTACAAGAAAGGCCTGCAAATTCTCCAAATGGCAGCAAGCAAAGACTCCTTAACCTTCATTCTTCTTGCCATCTATATGAATAGTACAAACAGAAACAGACGAATTGTATTAAAAAATACATTTATTAATACATTTATGTATTGAAGTAATCTAAAACCATCTAACCATTGATCATGAATAGTAGTGAACACCATGGATGTAACTCTACCTCCTCCTATCATGGTTTCTTCAGGCTTACTTCCAACTGGTTCTTTGTTAGAATCATTAATCCAAATCTCTAATGAAGTAACAACCATGGAGAAAATTCCAATCACGCAACACAAGAATGTTCACACAATGATAAGAAGGATCAAACTTCTTTCATCATTGTTTGAAGAAATTCAAGAAACAAACAGTCAACTTCCACCTTCTTCCATCTTGTGTCTCACTGAGCTTTATTCGGTTATCCGAAGGGTGAAGTCGTTGATACAAGCGTGTAAAGAAGGTAGCTGTTTGTGGAATCTTATTCGAACAGAAAGCGTTTCAAATCAATTTTATGTGATTGTGAAAGAAATGAGTAGAGCTTTGGATATTTTACCTCTCAGCTTGTTGAAAATAGCATCAGACACCAGAGAGCAGGTGGAGCTTCTTCATAAACAAGTGAAACGCTTTGACTTGTTGGTTGATGCTAAAGAGATTCAAAGAAGAGAAGAGCTTCTTCAAGTGATGACGTCTAGTAGTTCTAAAAGCAGCAAGAGCAAAGGTGTCATTGACTTTGAAAAAGTCAAAATGATTATGGCAGAAATCGGATTAAAAACCCCAATCGATTACGAAGAAGAGATTTCAAAACTCGAGGCTGAAGCAGAGAAGCAAGCGGGTACAGGGGGGCTTATTGTGGTCTCCAACATCAACAATCTCATTTCACTTGTTTCATTGTCAAAATCCATGGTTTTCAACAAAGAAGATCACAAAACCACTGAAGAAGAATTATGCACAAGTATTCCCAACAGCATCATTATCCATCTTCTCAATCAATGGTCATGAACATTCCAGACGAATATCGTTGTCCAATTTCACTTGATTTAATGCGGGATCCAGTGATAGTAGCATCGGGGCACACGTACGATCGGGTTTCAATTGCACAGTGGATTAACTCCGGGCACCATACATGTCCCAAAAGTGGACAGAGATTAATCCATATGGCACTCATTCCAAACTATGCACTCAAAAGCTTGATCCACCAATTTTGTCAAGAAAACAACATACCATTAACCGATCCCGCAGCATCAAGTTCTTCATCATCACATATTGAAAGAAGCCCAAGTATGAAGAGAAAGCTACCTGAGAAGGCAGTTGATCACATTTCCGCCACAAAAGCCGCCATGGACACTGTAAAAATGACAGCAGAATTTTTGGTGGGGAAGTTAGCAATGGGTTCAATTGATATCCAAAGACAAGCAGCTTATGAATTGAGATTACTTGCCAAAACTGGGATGGATAACCGGAGGATAATTTCAGAGGCGGGGGCAATTCCTTTTTTGGTAACTTTACTTTCTTCGCATGATCCAAGAATACAAGAGAATGCGGTCACGGCTCTTCTTAACCTTTCTATATTTGACAACAATAAGGTGTTAATAGTGGCTGCAGGAGCAATAGACAGCATAGTAGATGTACTGGGTTCAGGTAAAACAATGGAAGCAAGAGAAAACGCAGCAGCAGCAATATTTAGTTTATCACTAATCGATGATTATAAAGTGGTTATTGGTAATCGTCCAAAAGCAATTCCATCTTTAGTTGGGCTGCTAAGAGATGGAACTACAGCTGGAAAAAGAGATGCTGCAACAGCATTGTTTAATCTTGCAGTTTATAGTGTAAACAAAGTGAATGTTGTTGTTTCAGGGGCGGTACCTCTTCTAATTGATTTGTTGATGGATGATAAGGCGGGAATTACTGACGATGCATTGGCGGTGCTCTCTCTGTTATTGGGGTGTCCCGACGGACTTGAAGAAATAAGGAAGAGTAAAGTTCTGGTACCAATTCTCATTGATCTTTTAAGATTTGGATCTCCAAAAGGAAAGGAGAATTCATTAACTTTATTATTGGGGCTATGTAAAGATGGTGGTGATGAAGTTGCTAGAAGATTATTAATGAATCCAAGAGGCATACCATCTCTTCAAAGCTTGGCAGCTGATGGGTCTATGAAAGCTCAACGAAAGGCTGATGCTCTGCTTAGATTGCTCAACAGATGCTGCTCACAGTCTTCCAAATCTGCTGAATGAGAACACATAACAAGATTGGATATATTGCAAAGTGAAATTAAAAATGTAAATTCGTGGAGATGAGATAAATGAAAAGTGTTGTTTTTATCTGTTCATTGAATGCACATATTGTTTTATCCTTCCTAAGTTGAAGCTGCTAAGTAAACAATATGATAGATATATGAAGATCAAGAATTGTTAAACAAATAACTTTGTATAAATAGATCAATAGGAGTTTTTACACAAAATTTACATTAACTTACAAGAAATATAACCGAGACCCTACAGGTCATCATACTAAGCTCGTAATGAATATACTATTATTACAAAGATAATGGGGTTAAGGTGGGCTTTAACCACGTGGGTGAAAGGGGTCGGATTCTTCTGTGAACGATGATTCTCAAAAGGTGAACAATCTCGTTAGTCATCTAGAATTCCACCAATTCCAGTTTAATATGTTTGCCCTCTAGAATGTACTTCCAAAACCAGCTTCCGCTGTCCATAAATTCCTTTTTAATAGGATTTAATTGTATAGATAAACCTGTACCAAAAGTTTAAAGACCGTAAGTAGGACACACACACATACATATGTGTGCGCTTCTCGTAGAAAGAAATGTGATAAACTGATAATTTCCTTCCAAATAATTATCTAATAGATACACACAAACATAGATCACAAAAAGGCATGTTTAGAGAAAATTAAAACAGCAATGAAGAAAATTAAAATGGCAATGAAGACACATTTTAATATCATATAACCCGTATGGAAACTAATACTAAACAAATATGATCTCACATTCAAGATTAAGGATGATATAAGCAAATGCCCAATTATTATATAAATATATGGATGCCAAATGTGCAGCAGCAAGGAGACTGATTTTGAGTATATGGAGCTACAAAAATTTTGATGTGAAACAGTAAGAAAACCTGAATTTCCAGATGTGACTGTCATCTTGTGGCCATTTGGGACTTCAAACAAATGATTTCCCTAAAGAACAAAAGAGGCAATAAGTATTTGACCATGAAAATATGGATCACATTCTTAAATCAAATCCAGAGGGTAGAAAGATGAGAAGAAAAGGGAATCTGTTAAATCTAACCTCGAGGTTAATATCAACAGCCTCAAATTCAGCATTTCCATGTAGTATGACTTTTAGTGTCTCAAACCGCAGAACATCATGCTTCCAATACAGATTTTTATCTGAGCTCCAGTCTATTCCTTTATTTCGTATGTTTACATTCACTAACTTGCACCGTGCACACCTAATGTATAGATGACATATTCAGCCCAAAGTCTCATAGTAAGGATCAGTTTTTCGGTTCTTAACAGTGCACTAGTACACCATGTACTACCTGTAACCATATTGAAGTATAGACTCATGGTTTCTGTCGATCTGAGAGCCCATGATGTTTTCCGCCATGACCATTAAGCTCCCATCAAGCTAAGATCAACAGAAATAATTTTAATATGGTGAAAAATGGTTACAAAAAGCATGACTCAGAAGCAAACAGGTTTAACCTGAACGTTTCTCCATAAGAATTCAGAAACCTCTACTTGTAATTCAGAACCTTTTGAAATTGAACCTCCATGAAACTTGTAAAGTATAAAGAGACAAATAAAAAGTGAGAAATAATAAAGGGCAAACACTTCATTCAGTGATAATATATACAGATTATTGTAATGAATATATTTTGATTTTATTCACCATTTATATTTTAACATTTACGTGAATTTTTTGTTTTCAAAATTGTTGAGATATGTTCCTAGTATAATCATATGGAATACATAAGATAAAAATATGAGCTTACTTTTTGTCTAGTGACTTCCCAAAGAGGACCTAGAGCAGGATGAAGCAGGATAAGATATGTGGTCCGGAATCAGCATATTTATCATTACTCTCAATCTGTAAACAATTACTTGCTCGTAAATAAAGGTACCAATCATCCTCCACACTCCAACCATATATCTCTCATATATGAAAGCTGATGTTAAGCAAAATGATGCCCGAATAAAAGTGAGTATATGGTACCTCAGGGAGCTTGATATCACAATATGAAAGAATATCATACGCATTTCGTATCGTATCAAGAAGTGCACCATCTGGAGTCTGTACCCATAGTTCAAAGTACCTAATTAGCAGGCTTAGAGGATAGGAAGTAAACACATACCAGCTTGAAAACTTGAGAAGTTTTCACTTTGAGTTTAAAAAAATAGAAGCACAAATATTAAATATCATAGAAAAAGTAAAGGGAAACAAGATAAAGCGCATCAGTCATGCTTTTTTCATAGACTCATATGTACAAAATGGAAAAACAGAAAGAAAATAGAGAAAAGGACCTGATGCAAGGACATGTCAGCAGGCTTTCTTTTCTTCTTGGCAGATGATGTAACCTTTCTTCGATGATTATAGACAATGAACGTATCTAGCATTTCTGCAATCACAGTAAATGGATAACTCTTCAATACAAGAGACTTTAAAAAATGGCTGGAATTTTATGATTAAATAAATAAAAGATTTGCAGAAAGAAGATAAAAGTTCATGATAATAGTATAATACACAATCAAACAATCAAACAAACAAACATACCGAGTAATATTCATGATAATACAACACCTTATATAGAAAACAAATTTCATTATACCTTCTACGCCTTCAGAACATCGAGAAGGAAAACTATTGACAAGATTATCAGCAATGTTTTGCATTGTACATTCCAAGCGCCCACCTGTAACACTGCACAAAGAAATGAACAGCTAAGTCTAATTACTACTATACTAAGCAAATTGATAAACTTATAGAAACGACACTTATATGCAATGTATAACAAAATTAACTTCCTTACGTGTGATTAAGAGCCTAGAATTGTGGCAATATTCATTAAATGCTAGTCACTTCTTCAAAGATTCATATGGCTGTTTTAACCCCATTACTTAGAAGACAAGATTACCAAATTATAAACTTTTTTCAAAAACATAGAATGAATATAGATAAGATGTATATGCTCATGTTATGAACCACTTTTAACTTTAAAGCAAGTTAAACAATAAGCAGGGAAGAAAATATCCAAAAATTAAAATAAATGACAAACTAAAACAACATATGATATTCTAGGTTTCTTTAAAGTTCCAACATCAATTAAACCTAAAACAGTGAAAGTACAGACGCATGTGGATGCTTGATTGAACGTGTTATTAGATAATAGATCATAGCTTAAAAGGGATAGATTAGAATAATAATCAGAGAAATTAAATGCTATATGAAACTGAAAGATCCTTTATGTAGATTATGTAGACAGATAACATACCCATGTTGGAGCCCAAAGTGGTCCACAAAATTGATTGTTTTTTTCACATTCAGCACCATGCCAGGTAAACTTGTCTCATCCTTACTTGATGCGATATGCTCTGCAGCATTCAAGTCCACATACAGGATATTTGTATTTGCTGGGAACTCTGTCTGCAAACTTAACAAATGAACATGGTTGATTGGAGAATATAAAAAGAATCTTCTGCTTACAATTTACAAAACTTCTAGACAATATTTCAAGGGAATAATAACAAGAATCTTATGCTACTATTACTGTGTAACAAATTCATTGACAAAGGTACAAAAGCTCCTACTAGTGATCAATATAAAAAAAAGTATACTGAAAATTTGCCATAGTAGCTAATCAAGTAGTCTCTGATTGCAAGCTAGATGTCAATATAAATTGAATGCTAGACAAGTAATAGCTACTAATTAAATTTTGTATATGCAGCCTCACCACTAGGTGGAGAGAAAGTATATCTACATTTAATATAGGAAAGGATGAGTGTATCAGTGTATGGCAATCAGCTTTCCGCTAGTGTTTAAACCAAGTATCTCAACAGCAACCATATTGTTGTTGAAAGAATAATTGGTTCAGTACTTCAGTTTGTAAAAGCTACAAAATATACAATATAGCTGCCTAAGTTATAGTTAGCTAACATTTATCTACTTGGCATCCATGAAATACAAAAAACAGGTTTAGATAGTACCTATTAGAAGGAGATCCATCAGCAATTCCAAATTTGTCAAACTCAGTATACTCAATGCATGACACACCATATGTCCATGTTCCATCAGGTTTGCCTTTCTCAACTAAGACATTTATGCCTTCTGTAGCACCAGAGTTTCGTTTGCATGATGCAAAACCAAGCTTCTGAAAAGTTATCAGTTAGAAATATAATTTATAACAAATAATTAGTCCCTTCTAGGCTCTTACTAAAGTCAATCTATGAATAAAGACGCTGGAATGCTAGATTATCACAGAGCAAGATGGGCACCATTTCTGATCATTATCCTCTGTGACAGTGTCACCAGATCCAGATCCAAAGATGCTGGAATGCTAGATTAACACAGAGCAAGATTGGCACCATTTCTGATCCACTGTGATAGTGTCACCTAGTTTTATATGTGAAAAGGTGCCATCTAATTATAAAGGCTACTGACTGCATTATATCTGGATGATATAGCTTTCTACTATAATTATTATATTCAAGAAGCAGCAGTATTAGTTCCTTTGATGGTCAGACCGTCAGACAAAAATGTTACCTTCCCTTCATGCAGTCCAATCCCTGCCATGGCCAAGAGGGTCACATCTGTAGCAGCTACAACATTACTGCAAGATTACATCTGTTAACATAAGATAGAAAGTACAGATCCACAACTTTGTCATATCCAGCAATATGAGAAAGGTATCTATTTAGATAACAAACTTATACAAACCTGACTTGTCGAACAGTTGTGCCATCTCTTTTATGATCACGGAACCATTGGAAAATGCCTTTTGATAAGCAAGCTTCCATATCACACCATGACCACCAGGCTTGCAGACAGGCAAAAACTGTCCCTTTGCTAACCACTGGCCATCTTCCGCACTAACAGCAGGGACGAGTGGCTGGCAAGAACAATTAGTAACAAACTAAGTATTGTCTTTTATTACAATTAAGCCAAAAAACACTTTTACAATACATTGTCAACATTCTACTTATAAGACCTGTTCGAAAAGTCGGAAGCTTGATCGACCTCTTCCGAACCATTTGGATCTTTCACACAGCAATGTGATATGTTGATGGTTGTTCTTGGCCGAACTTGTCATAATTGCAACAGGAGTTATGCATTGCTCTCCAAATAATTTGAAATATAAGAATTCCCTAGCCTTGCAATTGTCCAACAGTGCTTACTAGCGTTAGACATAATATCATTGGTAATGTAAATGCAAATGAAAGTCCTAAAAATTCTGCAAAAGAATAGATTGCATGATCTCAATCTCAATCAACATCTTCATAAGAAACATAAAAAAGAACCTACCTGAAGATCTCTTATAAGACCTTCCAACAAGGTTTTGCCACAATAAGGAAGCATTGCTGCAGGGAGACATTCACCTGTGATGGAGTCCACTAATCCAAGCCTGTCAGCAGAGCCTCCAAGAGGATAAATCTCTCCTAGGCGTGGCAACCCTAAATTCAGTTTAAAATATCAAAATTTCCTGACACTGTTTCCAAGTACCTTATGAAATAACTTACAAAACATAATCTCATCTTACCTCAATTCCCCATAAAGCAGCCTGAGCTGCATATTCTGTGTCTTGAGAAAGATCAAGTACACTTGGAGGATGAATTTCTACAAATTGCAGTCCTATTGAGCTAGCGTTATCTATGTTCTGAAAATTAGTATTCTTCTCCCCATGTGCAGACTCAGAAAGAATCTCTAAAACCGTTAGCTGGTATCTGCCAGAAATTCAATTATAAAAGTATACGATCATCAATGCACACAGTAAAATCATATAAGCATTGTATAGTTGTATATCATAAAGAATTGATCCATAGTCCAGCCTAAAATCAACTAGCATTTAATATAAGGTGTACATATTCAAAGAATTACGGAAAACAATCACATAAAGACTACATGCTCATAATATAAACATCAATTGAGGATGTCCATAAGAAAGAAGTCTATTTCTGATAATTACCCAATTCACAGGTATCTTCCAAACTTCTATTGATTCGAGGTAAATTAGCATAATGATCAATGTGATGATGTTAACTTCCTGAACAGCTATCTTACAACTAGAGTTGGCATGCCACCACAGGATATCTTACAACTAGTTACAAGTCATGCTAAAATCAGTGTAACATCAAATTCAAACTGAAATATAACAACTGCTATGAATTATGCAGAGAAAAACGAAAAACTAACCCAATAATCCCTCCAATACAATCATAAAACTCCTCAACATCTCGAAGAGTCTTCAACAACGAATTCAACGCAACAGCATCAACCTTCTCCTTCTTCTTCTTCTTCACATGAACCTCCCGATCATCACTCGAATCCCATTTCTCAATCATCTCACCAAAGTATACAACGCGCTCTTCAACGACTTTCTAGCGGACACAAACTCACCCTCACCGTCCGCCTCCGCCTCATAACCCGACACCAACACATGCTCCTGACCCGCAGCAACAATGCACTTCAGCAGAAACATCTCATACTCATCCAATCCACGCCTCCAAAACCCTAGCAAATCGTTTACAATCTCCACTCCTAAAAAACCGCTTCACTTTGGCATCAGAATCAACCACACGAACTTTCTCCCTCAAACTTTTGCAATCAACAGTTTCGATCGCAACACACGTAATCGCTCGAGTTCTTCACCGAAGTCAAACTCCGGCCCGGAGGAACATACTCCACCGGCACGGTGGAGACGAACGTCCTCCGGCGGCCGGAGGACGGCACCGACGAGAGAAAACTGACATTAAGCTTGTTGTTATTCGGGCGTAGAGACTTGTGAGAGTTGAAGAAGAGAGCGTGAGAGTCACGCGCCGAGAAGGTGAAGTAGATGCCATTATGGTGGAGGGAGGAGGTTGTTACGGTTACTCTCGCCATTGGTGTGTTGTGTGTGTGTTGCAGGTGCGAGTGAGATGGGTGGGTGGGGGTAGTTACAGGGGTGGGGGTGGGGGTGGGGGTGAAGGGGGATAAGACGAGATTCCTTGAGCATATACCGATGGAATGGGGATGGAGAAGACAAAGGGACAACGGTAGAGGAGGTGCGTTTTGCGTGTTTGTTTGCGGAGATTTCTATTTTGTGATGGGTGTAACAAACTATATGAATCTAGTAATTATTATTAGTAATAGTTTAGATCTTGGGTTTTGAGAGAAATCTTTTGAAGATTGTTTTTGTTTTGTTTGGGAAGGAAATTTTTTTCTATAAATAAAGAAAATAAATAGATTTCTATTTTGTGATGGGTGTAACAAACTATGAAAGGTTTGTTTGGTTTGCAAAATGATCTGCGAAGAAATTAAAATTAGAAATGAAATTGAAATTTGAATGAATTCTTGTTAAAATTGATTAGATGTTTAATTGGTCAATTTTAAAGGAATAAAATGTTAATTTTGAACATTTTATTGCGTTGTTGAACATTTTATTTGACTATTATACATTAAGTGTAATGAATGCAAATTCCAATAAATGTCAAAAGATATTTCAATATCAATTCAATCCGTTGACCAATTAAATTGAATTTGAATGGAAAATTTCTTCTTACAGTTTCATTTACTAGGAATTTTGTTAAACAAACAGGGCCTGAGTTGATTGCTTTTTAAGTATTTGTTTCAAAAAAATCCAAGAAAAATATTTTCATATCATTATAACTTTTTGACTTCGTTAAAACAATGATTTTTTGTAGCTTATTTGCTATTTGATTTTGTCTCATCTAATATCTATTGATAGTTAAAAATAAGTGTGAATAGAAATGAAAAATAATCTAAAGTAAATAAAATAACAAGTCGATCAAAGGTGTAACAGATACCACATACACCTCATCATGTTTCTATTGTCGTTGCCATAATGTAAAACTAAAAAGAATATTGTAACTTCTAAAACAAAATAATGATTCATTTAACTTCAACTATGTTTTCAATATAAAATAGAATACACAGAATCAAATGTTTTATTGGTTCTCATCATAGTGGGTTTAAAAACTCCATAAAATCATATTAAATTACATTTTATATAAATAGAAAAAAACCACCTAAGCTTAGTAAGATAACAATCGTAATTTAAGGTAAAAGAGGATAAATACTCAATAGAATAAAAGTTTAAAATTATAATTAAAGACACACGTGAAAAAAACAATTTGAATTTGGTAAAAATCCGGCTCCCCCTATCCAATATCTACATCTAGATCTGACTTCAATCTCTTCTTTCGGATTCACCTCTTATCCAAATCCCACAAAACAAGTTAAATTAGTATGTCATTTCATTCGGTAACCATCTTAACCGCTAGTCTAGTAACGAAGCTTGAACATACTCATAGGGAAGACATGAACAAAATTAATTTATACTACCAGACTAAAGTTTAATATTACTAACGAAAAAAAAGTAACACCCCCAGGCCCCTACTATCATCTGTCAATGCGCTAGTCCAATCTAAAAACAATCTAAAGTGATCATATTTTCGATCGAACCTGTCAGTCCAATCCTGACCGAAAGTGAAAACATTGCTTCTTGAGACAGGTTGGCATAGTAGCATGCAATATGGGCCACAAAACCCAATAACACCTTCAAACACGGGCTCCTTTAACACTTCTATGAAGTTGGGCCAAAAATGGTTCAGCCCATACCAACCTTCAGCCAGATAAGATACACTCCTCCATCTGAAAACACATCTAATCCCCTCACAATCTTCTTCTTCCCCAATTTGCCTTCAACAACAATGGCTTCTTCTATATCCACATTCCACCCAATTTCATCTCATATCTCAAAGAAAAATCAACCAACAAATCTTTCATCCTCATTTCTATCATCACCTTCATCAATCCCGTTATCCTCCAATTCAATCATCCCTCTGCAATTCCGATGCAATCACAAGCAATCACCTTCTGCAACTCCCACACCTCTCACTATCAGAGCCATGGCTCCTCCTAAACCTGCAGGAAAAGCCAAAAAAGGTACTCAACATACACCAATTCATCACACTTTTGTTACGCACTGAATCATTACAAGGTACTAGACTTGTCATATATTGATTATACGGACAGAATAATGTGAAGTGTATAGGCAAATGAATTCCCCCTGCTATCATTCTAGTCTTTTGAGTCGAGTTATCCCATCGTGAAAACTCAACTCAAAAGAGGATAACTCAAACCAAAAGACTAGATAACTCGAATCAAAAGACTAGTGTGAGGTAAATCGTTTGGTTATGCTATCAGACTAGTTTTTTGAGTTGAGTTCTCTTTCGACGAATGAACTCAACTCAAAAGTGTAGAGGACTCAGCTCGAAAACTAGTCTGAAAGGTGTGAGAACTCATTTATCTATACAGAGCACATCATTTGCTCGTACAATCAATATGCGGCAAGTCTAGTGCATTGTGATGATTCAGTACGTAACAACTTTGCTACTTGAATTTCGATTCAATGTGTGTGTTTTGTGTGATTGTGTGTTTGTACAGTGACCGGAATGATTAAGCTGGCGTTAGAAGCGGGGAAGGCGACACCCGCGCCACCGGTTGGACCGGCGTTGGGTTCAAAGGGTGTTAATATTATGGCGTTTTGTAAGGATTACAATGCGAGAACTGCTGATAAAGCTGGTTATATTATCCCTGTTGAAATCACAGTCTATGATGTTAGTTCCTTCATTTTGTTTTTGTTTTTTGGTTTTAGGTTTTGGATTTGTTACTAGTGATTGTGTGGTGCTTTGAATTTGCAGGATAAGAGCTTTACGTTTGTGTTGAAGACGCCTCCTGCTTCGGTTCTGCTTCTTAAAGCTGCAGGTATTTGGTTTCTCAAATTAGGGTTTGATTTGGTACCTGTTAATTTGTTATAGTTTTACAAAGATCATCAATCTTGTATAGCTTGTGCTTTTGTTTGTTTTGGTGAATCAGTGGGAATTTAGATGTGCATTTATAGTGAGTAGCAAAATAGGGGTTATTATTGTGATCATTCAGGGTTAAAATTTAAAGTTTGAGAAACATGTAGCTCTAAGAAAATTGATAATTAAGATATGATGCAAAACTACTTGTATATCCCACCTTAGGTTAATAAAAGCATGGATCTTCGAGGTGTTTGGTTTCAAAAGCTGAGGCAGGAGGCGCACACATTATGTACTACTAAATATTATGAACAGTTGAATGGAAATGACGAAATTTTGAAAGGAAATCTTTCCATGGCTGCAAATTAATCCAAAAATGAGGCTCTTTACTTGCAACTTATGTGTAACAACCAACATTGTCTTTGCTCCTAAGCTAAGTGATTTTTAATTGCTTCATCTTGCCTTAGACTGTAACCATTTGTAACTCGTTACTCGTGTTCCATTCATGAATGGGTAGGGTAGTATGGTAATTTCATCCTATTTGCTAACGAATGTGTTAACTTGGATTCTGTTTTATTATTCTACTCTCAAACGGGTCAAATAGAAAGGTTTAACTAAAAGACTAACGGGTCAGGTTCAAAGTCAACCAATTCTACTATCATGTTCAAAGATTTAGATTATTATTGTAACAATACTGCCATATGCCATGATGTCAACCTATCCTGATCTGACCCGTTTTAAACATTTAAGCTCTTTAAACGAGCATTATTTTGTTGTTTATATGTTGCATACATTGTTTTTCTCAGGAGCCGAAAAAGGTTCTAAGGACCCGCAAAGGGAAAAAGTGGGGAAAGTTACAATCGATCAGCTACGTGCAATTGCAGCAGAAAAATTGCCAGATTTGAACTGCACAACCATCGAATCAGCAATGAGAATCATAGCAGGAACCGCTGCTAACATGGGCATTGATGTTGATCCTCCGGTTCTTGAACGCAAAGTCAAACAACCCCTCTGATTTTCTTTTCTTAACACCTTTGATTCATGTTTGAGGAATGTAGCAATATCTGGAATGCAAATATTATTGTATTTCTTATCTTGTTTTATTAGTGTCACATTTTGCTTCGAGTATATAGAGACGCTTGTTAGCAATATCGGTTACATTTTAATAAAGACAGTATTTCAAAAGGCAAAGAAAGCGGTGTAGTTTAAGCGCACGACAAAGAAAAATGTAGCGTTAGGCAAATGCTGCACTAGTTCATTGCAGGCATTACACAAGATCAACTCAAAATAACAATAATAATACCATAGTCATGGATCAAAACTTATATCAAGTTTAGTGAGTGATCTCTGGATCACAATTAGTAGGTCGAAAAGCCAACGGTCCGGATGCATACACAACTGCTTCATAGTTCTTTCCAAACAACACCTTGTTCTCAAACCTCAAAGGAGAGCCATTGATACCATTGTTGACATTTGACAAAAGATTGCATGATTCAAGAGGAGATGACACAAGTTTCACATGGCAAGAATGTAGAGGATGATCCAACAGATAATGGGTCATCTTGAAATCTTTGAGTTCTGCATAAAAGTAACCATCTTTATTGGTCTCAAACGCGTTATAGTAACTCACTCGTTTCTTGTGGTCTTTGCAAATAACACTAACTTTAGCAGCCGGGATTGGCTCAGCATCGGTTAAAGACCACGACCCGAAGTATTTGCAACTCTGGCAATACACCATTCCTTCCACAACCACGGTGGCGGGTGTCTCGTGGGCGGTGACGGATGCCGAAAGGAGGGCCAATGGTAGGAGGATGGAGATGATGATGATGGATTGTTTGTTTGCCATTTTTGTTTAGTGTTTGATTTGAAGGTAATAAGAATGGAAGTTGTTTGTAGGGTGAATATACTTGAGGAATGTAGCATTATATATAGTTTTTTGAGATTGATGAAAAGCAAAGTATATGAATATAAACGTGGTAACAACTACATAAATTTGTCAACTAAATTTAAACAAAAATAGTTAAGAACCGAAACTACGTGAAAGCCATTACTTTAATTTTGTTTTGTTTAATATATACAATATATAAGTCTTTAGGTATAGAATAATAAAGTATGAATGTATTATGTCTTTTATTATTTTACTAGTTTAGTGCAAGATCCTATTTTTCAAACTAAATATATCCAAGGTTTTTTTTAATATTGTATGAAAATAACATCTTTATGAATATTAACACAACCTTAACACAAAAGTTGTAAGTAGTAATAAAGCGAAGTGGGTATTTAAATTTTTTTTACGAGTATTGAATTTAATTATAAACTAGAATGGTATCAACGCGGTAGGGGTACTGTGTCCTGCTGCAATTAACATTTGCAAGTTGCATGCACATAATCTCTTAAAGTATTTTGGTTGTACAACAGAAGTTGTTAAAGTTGATTTATTTGTACAACTTTTACAAAAATGATCTTAGACTAATTGTTGATACTTGCTACATTTCTCTTTTTGCAACTTGCATTCACATAAGTTTTTATAGTCTTTTTGGTTATACAACCTACATTTCTGTGTTCACCATTTCTTTTGTTTTTGATCCTTGGCTTGTATCTTATATTAATGATGTGATTAGGACTTATGAGTAAATAAAAAAAGGTATTTATTTAAATTTAATCGTGAATAATGATTGTACCTATATCATGTTGATAGTTTATGTACTATGTTTGTTTGTATCTGGTGACTCATGTTGCGGCCTCTTTGTTGTGTTCGACTTTGGGCTGGGTGTTGCTAGATGTAGCTTGAATGTAGTTGATTTTGGAGTGGCTGATTGGTCTTCAGATGTTGTTTGGGGCTCTGTTACGTTGTTCACAACAATTTGTTCGCCGTTTCTAATAGTTAGGTGTTGTAACTCGGCACACTTATTATGAAGATCATATGATGTGGCAATTTCTAGAAATCTGTACAACGTTCCTTCAGGACCAATTCTTCAAAGGGGACGTTAAGCAAAGCAGTCATGCCTTCGTTGTATAAGGTGACGTCTGTAGTACCTGTTGACTCACTTATGACTGCATTTACGCAATACATATTGTGTTGTTGTAGGTTAGATGTGCTTTGTTGGTGTTGTGTACGAAAATAAACTCACAAAGTTTATGTTTAGTTTTCTCATGATCAAATTTTTAGTAATGTTAATATGTGTATCTTACATGAATTTTGATGTGACAACTTCTTTTATCTTTACAGACAAATTTGACCGATCCATCTTTTTTTCTAAATAGAGCTTCTTCATACATTTTGAGCTGCATAAAATTCCCGATTCAAGTTACACAGGAAATTATTATAAAACTAATTTGGCCATAAACAAATAAAACTTGGATCTTAAATTTTTAAATGGCAAAAGAGAATTACAATAATGTATATGCAGTGGTCAAAACTAATATGGAAAAGTGGGTTGATTTGATTTACATATTTCAACTTCCAAACTAATACTATATATGCAAACATAATCATCGGATCATTGCTTATACAAAGTTCTTGGCCTCTCAAAACCATTTCAAACACTATAATCTTATAGAAATGTTGTTGGAAATATAACTTAACATTTAAAGATGATGAGCATGCATAAGAATGCAAGTTCAAAGGTTATATCCGTATGAGAAATTTTACATCTTTTTGATAATCATTCAATAATAAATTAACAATCATAACTTAGTCCTTATACATAACAATAGTAAGCACAAAGCAGAAATCATTATAATGATCACTCTTAACAGAAGCATATCTCTTCAAGTACCCTTAAAAACACAAAGGATAAAAAAACCTTTACTTTCAAAATCAAAGAAACTTATATCCTTATGAAATTCGTTAAAAGTACATATCTTGATTATCAAAAGTTGCCAAATTAACTTGAGATATCATTAAAAACTTGCTTTATAGGCAACAAATTACATACAGTGGAATCAACATTTATCTTCTCCATATATCCATTTTCAACAACCATCTCAAGACTTAAGGTTTATATTTTAAGATTAAAAACAAAATTATATACACCTAGCAATCCAGCCAGCGTACGATACGACCAGCCAATCACCGGCTCGCACAAACAGGACGTTTTTTTGAAAAAGCCTGAATAACATAGGGTTATATGATGTCTCATAAAAAATCCCATATAATAATATCAACTTTTTGTTAGAAATAGTGACCATAAATATCTCAATTTAACTTCCATGTGTGTATATATCTTTGAGACATCATATAGGTGTTATAGTTACTTGGGTCCTTAGTTTTTTTGATTGGGTCACCCTTGTAATGTTGTCACAGTGGGCCTTTACATTTATCACATCGGCTGTCATTTTATTCATAGAATTTAGAAGCTTTTTTCTACTATTATAGAGTTGAATGGTTGTTTTTCCACATCTGGTCACAATTTACAGGTTTAAAAGTCACCTTCTGATCATACATGGTACTCAATTTGATGGTTTTGAGAAATTTGTGGTGGAACACCAACCGTCCACCTCTCACACCACCCTATTGATGTTCATCCCAAGTAAAATCCCCCATCTTCTATATTTTTTTGCTTAGTGACGAACATCAAGAAGCAAAGATGTTAAAATAGGTAAGAAATCGTAATGGCTTTCCTATGAAGCATCTTTCGTGTTCAAGCATCTAAACTCATGGTGTCGAGCGGAGAAATACTAAATCAAACAAAAGATATCACTTGAGCAGAAACCCTAACTTGATTAAAGAAGATGATTGCAAAAACCCTAGATTTTCACTACAGCTTTCAGCCCCAAACCCTTCCCCCCACCAAATCAAAGAAAACAATTAGTTGAGAAGAAAGCCAAGTAATAGAAGAGAGTTGTGAAAACAAACAAAACATATGGTACATAAGAGTATGCACATAAAAACCATAAAGCATAATGTACAACATTACTATGCATGAACACTTTGGTAATTAGTAATATTTAAATATCATTCTCTAACAAAACATTGATTAATGCTAGTTTCAAACCACAAATACCTATGAATTAAAACTAATACATTCTTTTTTTATCCAACACCCTCAGCTTCTATGGTGCTATCCACAACAACCATTGAAATCACAATATGATAACATATAATCAAGACATTATGCTAGTAATTAGCATCAGTCATTATAAAAAAACCATAACTAGAAGTATAAATCAACAACAAAAACGAAGTCCCTAGACATACCGCTATAAGATTCATTATATAACTTGTTTAAGTAAACGCATTTGGGTGTATGCCCAATAGTGTTTATGAAAAGACTATATACTCATCATATAATCCCATGAATGTATTGCACAATAGTGTTGTCATTCACCCTTAAACACCTATAGTTAACATGGGGGCATGAGAGGCAACATTAGCGCTTCATGAAATGAGACACCCAAAATATTGAGCATTGAGGTGTATATCAAGATAATACGTAGGTCCATAATCCACGAATGCTATAATCCGGAAATTCTTTTCATGGGGACAGAGATTTTTAAGGTAATTTGGCAATCACAATATTATATGTTATTTGGTCCGTTCGGGACAGATCGGGTCGTATCCGGTTTATTACCAAAAAATATCGTTAAAATGATCCCTCAAATCTTGTATTTTCATATATATCAAAAACTACAGTAAAACAATTATACTCATAAAAATGGTTATATATGATGTCTTAGACAATTATACTCATAAAATTGATCATTATGCTTATCGTTAAAATGGTTTCTAAACTCTTTAATACCAAAAAACACATGTTTGAGAACAACGTCTGCCAATATAAATTAACTTGCTTAGTAATCAAAACATTATATTTGATATAATTTTTTTCCTACTAATTACTTAATTATTTAAAGGTGAAATACTAAAAATCTACTAGGTTATAAATCCCGGTTAGCGAGAAAATATAATTCGCTGAACTGTACACAATTGTAGTTCACCCATGACAATGTTTTAAGACATTATTGTTTTCTTTCGGTTTCAAAAGTTCAAAGGGTACGATTACAAAATTTTAATGGGGGCGGCCCGGATTTTCCCATATACATAGCACTGAAAATTTTGTTTAGGGTGGGTAGTTACCCCCCAACCCAACATGTGGGTATGCCACTTTATAAAACCCGATACATAAGGCTTTCACGTGCATGATGTTGTGTGCATCACTTTAGGTGTACACGTCCTTACTCTGCAATTGTTCATAAGAATGTTTCCATGACTCAAACCCGTTAAATCTATGCTTTAATAACTATACGATTAAATAAACGAGGAATATAATTCATACACACATAACAAATCATGATCATAAGTTGTTACCAGCTCATGTTTCTAGTGATCAATATACATATTTTTAATATTGGGAGAATTACATATTTCTTCCTACAACTTTATCAATTACTTATATACCCAATTTAAACCTTTATTACATATATCCCCTTATAAAACTTAGTTAATTACATATATACCCAATTAAAAGTTTAATTGCATATATTCTCTTCTAAAACATCGTTAATTAAAATATACCTAAACTAAAAGTTTAATTACATATATCCGTTTTATTAAACATAAATATTACACATTTATCCATTTGATTATTTTATTAAAAATAACTTATATAATTAGTATTTTACTCTTATTTTAAATAAATTATAATATTATGTTTTTCATTTTTACTATCTTTCGAGTTTTAATTATTTACTAATATTTTTATACTAACATTTTTATGATTTTTGTTTTCTTACCTTTTGATGCTAATTTTTTATGCTTCATGTGCGAGACACTTAAAGACTTAAAGTCTCGTCATGCAACATTATCAAAACACATAATTTGTGTTGCATAATGAGAATAGAAGTGTCTCGTACACGTATCGGAAAAGTTAACATAGAAAGGTAAAAAACATAAAAAACATAAAAACAAAAAAAAATAAAAAAAATAAAAAAAATAAAAAAAATAAAAAAACAAAAAAAAACAAAAACAAAAAAAAATAAAAAAAATAAAAAAAATAAAAAAAATAAAAAAACAAAAAAAAACAAAAAACAAAAAAATTAGTATAGAAATATTAATAAATAATTAAAACTCAAAAAGCAAGTAAAAAAGAAATGCATAATTTTATAGTTTGATAAAAATAAGAGTAAAATGCTAATTATATAGTTTGATAAAAATAAGAGTAAAATACTAATTATATAAGTTATTTTTAATAAAAGTAATAAAATGAGTAAATACATAATATTTATGTTTAATAGATCATATATATGTAATGAAAATTTTACTTTGAGTATATATATAATGAACTAAGTTTTAGAAAATAACATATATAATTAAAATTTTAGTTTGGGTATACATGTAATAAATTAAGTTTCACAAGAGGATATATATAATTAAAATTTAAGTTAGATTTATATGTAATTGATAAATTTTATGGGGGAATATGTAATTTTTTCTTTAATATTAATAAATTACTTTCTTCTAAATTTAAAGGACAGTTACAAGTTGGTAGCTTGAGTTTTATGACATACCAACTTGTCAGATCGTGAAACTCGTAGTTTGCAATTCTGATGATGTACGTTAGAGTAAGTTAATAGGAGTAGATTAAGTATCATTTAAAAGAAACTTCATATAACAATTATATATATAATAATTACCAACTTTGATATGTATTATAGTTGTATCATGTGCATTTGTGGGTTGTACCCACATTCATTTAATTTTAACTCTTTTATTTTAAACTAATACTTTTAAATCTTTTATAATTTAACCTTAACATTTTACTGTTTTCAACTTTCCTCCAATATACTTTTCGGATTTCATAATTTTCTTTACGTTTCGGTTTAACTTTTGTGAGTTAACATGCCGCAGAGAGTGTGTGTGGTGACTGTTTTTACTCTTATTTTCCCCCGTTTAAGGGTCCTTTCGCAACGCGTTGCAACACGTTGGTCCTGAATCGACTTATTTATTGTTTATATGTTTTACATTTCAGATGCATGATTTAATGTTTTTACATCTATTTTTCTTGTTTTTTTCACTTTTTAGATCTATTTTAATACGACATTTTTTAATGTTGATGGTCATTGACGATGGTGTGTTATTGATGCTACTTGATACAGTTTTATATCTCCCGCTGCAACGTAAAGGATTTCATACTGGTTTAAAACATTATATAAAATGGATATGCTTAAGACACTCTTTTAACTAGTTTTGATTTTGTGGGCCTATTCGAAATCATTTCCTTTTCTATAGTTTTACAGCTACAAGTCTACCTAAGAGCATTCACAATATATTATTTATCTTTATTTATATAATTACATTATAAATCATTATTTTTTCTCTTTTTCTTTATTTTATTATTACTTTTTTTCTCTTCTTCACTAACAACCACTTAAAATATATTAAAAACATTATAGGGTTTTGAAGAGTGATCTCTTTCATATTTACATGTCATATGTATATCACTTTAACCAATTTGACAAAAATATTGATTCTACTTCCAAAAGTAAGTTATACGATTTTAAATAGTTATAAATGCAAGTGATTCTATTATATTTAAGAGTAAAAGATTAGTATTCAACGATTACAAACAAAAACTATAAGTTTCTTTTAAACATATATATTTTTAAATTTACATATCTATGCAAACCTAAGGTACTCAAAACTTCATTAAAATGAAGAAGTTTCACCAGTAACAAAAAATCTTTTTATTATAATAAAATGATAACTAGAGATGCCACATTACATAAACTGGTAACTACAAATGTCACATAGCAACACTACATTCACTCTTATAAAAAATTTCTTGCTTTTTTCTCCTATTAAATAACTTAATTAATTACTAATTATAATATTTTATTCTATTTTTTGATTATAACTATTTTAAAATGATTAAGAAATAAATCTTTTTATTAATGTTTATTTCTAGAGAAACAATTTTTTATAAATTTTTTTAAAACATACATCATACTTTTAAAAAAAAAATATTTTAAATTGAGATTTTTTAAAATATGTTTTGTTTTGAAACTAAATGTTTGTTTTATCTTTTAGAGAAAAAACAAAGAAAGTAAAAAAAACAATTTTTTAAAAAGTTGATATCATTGTTTTATTATTTATAGTACTTATACATAATTTAAATCACATATTATTTAATAATTAATAAATTTATTTTATTATATTTTATTTATTCAACCCGTGTAATACATGAGTTCACTAAAGCTAGTTCTATTATATTTAAGAGTATGTAATACACGAGTTCACTAAAACAAATTTTATTATATTTAAGAGTAAAAAATTAGTATTCAATGACAAACAAACAAAAACTATAATTTTCTTTTAAACATATATATTTTAACATTTACATATTTATAGAAAGATAAAGTACTCAGGCTGAATACGAGAGCTGAATATGAGAGCGAATAAAATACTCAAAACTTCATGAAAAAGTTTCACCAGTAACAAAAAAGGCTACACATGGGGTTAGGGGTAATGTTTTTGAAAACAGATCAGACGGTGAATCGGACGGCTTACCCGTCCGTGCTCGGACCGGTTGACCAGTCAGGCTGAATATGAGAGCGGATAAAATTATAGTTATTTTAATAAAAATATATGTAAAAAAAATTTAAAATATATATAAAAAACGATTTAATCGGTCGGACCCTGGTTCGACCAGTCTGGTTCCCGGTAGGACCCCCAGGCTAGCCATCCGACGAACGGTTCAACGCCAAACCGATTTTAAGCACCGAAACAGATCGGATTGGGTTTCGATTCACTGTCTGGTCTAGTGTTCAAAACAATGATCAAAGCCTCATAGGGGTTTGGTTGTCATCTAAGGTAGGATTCCTCCTGAGTGTGTTATTAGGTTCGAAACTAATAGGGATGGACTAATGTTCGATATTCCCTTCAGGGACGTGTCAGTCTAAAGCCTCAAATTTCCGTACTCGAGTAATGAAATGATCGAGTTGGCTAGTGGTTTGTCAGTATCCAAATATGACACTAAAAACATATGTCGAGATGATAATCATCGTAATTTATTAATAAGTTTCTCATTCTACCTTTTATTCTAAAGAAAATAATCAGATTGTCTCAAAATTACAACATTATCCTTATGTGTATAACAAAGTCAAAAGATATGTAAAGAAAAGAAGATCGCGTGTTCAAGTATCATTCTAAGCAAAAATGCTTACAATTGAGCCATGAAGTTTTCTTAACAATTGATTTCTTTCTAAGGGTCTGGTTAGGAAACGGATAGATGAACACGATTAAGATAACACACATCATTCGAAGCAGGGTCGTACTTTACCATTAAAAACAAAATCAAAAGATAAAAGTCATATCGCTAGACCTTTTCAATGGTACATGGCGTCGACAATAATAAATAACCTTAAAGTTTATTATTTTTTCCTTGGGACATCATATGCTTAACATACATAAACACTAGACTTTTTCAAACATTTGATGCTGTCATTGTATTTTAGGTGACAACCAAACCCATGGGCCGGCTGCCGGCTGCCGGTCTCCACACGTTTAAAAATTAAAATTAAAAACAAGAATAGAGATGCAACCATCACCATCAAGAATCTACCTACTAATATGGGTCACCTTCATGACACCACATATGTTACCAAAAATCTTTTAAAAACTCTTTAGTATCATTCATTTCGCTTAAATATGTTAAGAACCGTTAGAAACCGACTGCATCGGCTAAACCAAAGCAAGTGAGCTAGTCAAAGATCCAAACAGTTTGATTATTGCGGTTTAAGGGTTGGTGGTTTAATCTTGTTTAAAACTTGGAACGTGTTATATAACTTTAATAATTTATATACAAGTATATTTTATTGTCATATATGGAATATGAAGTTATGTATATTTATTATAGGCACAAACCATCTTTATCATTTATAACATGTTAATACAAAATGATGATTTTTTAAATAAAAATATAAAAATCAGTTCACACTGTTAAACCTGGACCATTAAACAATCAAATAGGCCAAACCGGTCACTCCAACCAACCACCCAGTATGGCTATTTGGTTTATCAATTCCCGCCCGTTATAGCTATATGGTTTGTCAATTCCTCAAAAAAAATAGTTAGCGATTTAACATGGAATTTTTGTCAAAGCCGTGAACACCTCTAGCTATAAGCCTAAAAGGCTAAACACACACACAAAAAACTACATTTTGTAGTGTTGCAATATGAGTAACAAATGGAAAAATACGAAAGCAGTGAAACAGAATTGTAGAACATTGAGGCAAGAGTCATAAGAAACAATCATTGGTGACAATGATACAAAAAGGGAAGTGATATAGTTGGAGTTTACCTGAGTTTTAAAGAATAAAGTTATTAGGAGTAGCTGGTTTCATTTTCACTCCTAAACTTGCACACATTCACTTTCCAAAATCAAACCACTCTCATCTTCTTCTTCTATCTATGTACATCTACCATATATAATTATATATGTGTATATATATTCTCATTCCGATTAGTTTATAAGACAGAAAAGACGACGAGTAGATACTTACGCCATTTATGTTGCTTCGGTTGACAGTATTTCGAGTTCTGCCCACCAAAGAGGTGAAATTTTAGGTGTAGCTCCATCTTGTGTTATTCTTGTTATCTCTTTTAATCTAGATGTAACGTCTCTCATTTTCGGCCTTCTTCTCGGGTCAGAAATAACACATGATCTTATCACATTGCCAATAGCTTCGAGTTGATCTGCGTCGAATGAGTCTAAAGTGGGGTCCACCATATCGATCATGGGCTTTTCTGCTTTCAAGAAATCTATGACCCAATCATCAATTGTATCAGCTCCAGCATAAGGAATTTTACCCGTTATCATCTCGAATAATATGATACCAAAACTGTAAACATTGCTTTCAGGGGATTGTTCGGTGGTTGCCGTGGAGAAATCATTGCATAGGCCAAAATCTGATATTTTGGCTGCATAGTCTTCAGTTAGGTTAACCGATGACGAGTTTAGGTTTTTGTGTGATATGGGCGGGGTTAGTTGGTGCATGTAGTCAAGACAGTATGCCATTCCCATTGCAATTCTCATTCTCATTCCCCAGTCCAAATGTTCTGCTTCTTGAACTGCAAAGTTCACAACTTAGTGCATAAGTTTCACGAAAAAGTTGACAACTGAAGGCAAACAATTAAAATCATCTGTAAATGACAGGGTGTTCCTGTATAATCTGTTTCATGACTAAACTGATCGGTTAAAGTTACTTTCATGAAACTTAATATATAATTATGATTATCATAATCAGATAAATCCAATCCTACCATATTTCCATTCTGGGTTCCACATGGAAACTGAGAATATAATCATATTGATGAATGATTCAAGTTATATATAAAAGAATTATAAAAAAAAGAAGATACTCACTATGTAATGTTCAAAGAGTGTTCCATTAGGAGCATATTCGAACGCTATCATTCTTGTAAAAGGCTCATCTTCCTCACAATATCCAAGAAGGTTGACAAAATTCTTGTGGTTCACCTTTGATAACATGTCAATCTGAGATTATATCAAAACAATAACAATTAACCAAACAAGAAACTCATGAGCCAAATAAGGAATTAAAATTTGTTCCAAAAATATAATAAACATACCCTCTTTCTGAAAAGGCTCTCAAGATGCTTTGACCAATCTTTAGCTGATGGTGCAGCCACAGACGCAACAGCTATTTCAACCCCGCTTGATAATGTCCCTTATATACAGTCCCAAATGATGTTGAACCAATTACATTGCTGAAGTCTTCACAAGCTGCCTCAAGTTCTGATCTTTTCAGCTTTGGAACCCCTGAAATTATGTTAACGATTTGATAAGTTTAGTCTGAAGTTATACTTCTTTTTTGATCTGATTGAATAAAATCAACGTAATTAAGAAAACTTTTACCAGTGACAAATGCTTTTTGCAACTGCCCACTTAGTCCTGTGGCCCAAGGTCTAACAGTTGCTACTTTATTACACCGCCATAATAACAGTGCTGCAATGCCAACCAAAGCAGAACTGCCAATTACAACACCTATTATTAAGGAGTATGATTTTTTTTATCTGGTGTGGAGGGGGGAGGGAAGGTGGCAACACTGTGATTGTGGGACGAGCAGGAGTGGGGGGTGGATTTTGGTTGACTGGGGGTTCAAGTGAAGGAGATGGTGATGGTGCACCTACTGGGGGCAACTGAGATGGTGATGGTGCACCTACTGGTGCCAATTGAGATGGTGAAGGTGATGGTGATGCTGGCTGAACTGGAAAAAAATTAACTGGTGGTACAGGAACAGCTATATTCTCATCTACGGGTATTTGCAGCAGTTTCCGCTGGGACTTTATTCCTGTTTGAGCAGTGTTCCTGAAAAGCACTAGAGCAGCTATTGTCAAAAAACTCAAGAAGAAAAAAGAAAGAAAGACAACATTCAGTTATAGTTCATTATACATATGATGCATATAGAAAGGAATAACGCTACAAGTTTAACACCCCCGACAGATGTACCAGACATTAAATTCAATTTGCAAGAAATTTATAACTAATATGCAGAATATCAATAGACACGTCACACAACCAATTCTAAGAGAACATCCTAAAATAAGACAACAAATCTTCGGTAGTAAAAGTTAATATATAATTGGAGTAGCCATAATGGAGTAAAGGAACAAACAAGATATATTTTAGATTTAGTCGCAAGGACATACCCCGCTCTTTGTTGGGCTTCAGGCAACAAGGTAAGTTGTTGAACTTCATGAGAAATTCCATCAGGATGCCAATTGTTGTCTAGTAATCTACATTTGTTTAAGAAAAGAGTTCATCTACCTTAGATGATGGAAATTTATTGGAATCGTGAACAATGAGCTAAACTTCGTTTATACTTACACAATCTTTGAGGATAGACTGTTTTCAAGATCAGATGAAAGTGTATCACCAAAATTATTGTATCCCAGATCCAACAACTTCAACTTTTTCAATTTTCTAATCTTGTTGGGAATCATACCATAAAATGAATTGTTCCGCAGAATTCTGCATAGATAAAATTTTCATAAGCTTGATTCATGGAAACACTAGGCATATGTTCAATCAAAAGTGTGATTTTATTGTTCATACATAGACTTTATGTGAGCAAGATTTCCAAGTTCTGAAGCAAGTGTTCCTCGGAGACGCATATTTATCATGTTCCTATGAACACAACATGAAGTTCAGAAAATGATTGACATTCATCAGCTACAAAAAAGGAAGAGCTTAGATGAAATACTTACAAAGCTACAACATGCCCGTTGGAGCATTTTACACCAAACCATGAACATGGATTAGGCACCCCGAGATCATCCTTCCAATCTGACAAAGCCCCAAATGGATCATTCACCACTCTATCTCTAAACCTTAGCAGAGAGAAACCTACAATCAAAAAGCATACACAAAACATCATCAAGCTAAATTATTATCATCCACATAAAAGGAGAATCAAACTATAATCTGAAAGCAACAAAATCAATCTAAAACATCAGTTTGTTTCTATATAGCAAAATTATCTACCACAATGAACAGATCAGGATGTTAGTACCTTCATCACTTAGAGAGAAGCCGACACTCAAATCGGTAACACCAAACAGATGATCAACGTTAAAGCCACCAACCGAAGCATCTCTAACCTACCAACCTTCATCATGTATATACAAACACGAAGGCAAAACCCTTCGATTCAACCAGCAACCAAATTCCACCGTCAATCAATCAATCAATCAAGCAAGCAATCAAACACGAACTCAACGCATCTACACAACAACAACAACCACCACCGATGAGAACCGACTCAACGAATCTCCTTCCACCAACCGAGTTGACTCAGTATAACTCAGAATAACTCAGCACCGCTGTAGCAAACCGCAAACGAAAAAACTCAATCAAACAAACCAAAAAACCAAAACTAAGAGTCCTCCAATCGCCTTAACATAAATCCATTAAAAAAATAATCGAATCAAATGATCACAATATCATATTACTGTTGTTCGTGATCTAATATGGACCGAATCAACCTCGAGAACTAAAATAAAAGTCGAAAACGCGTTTTAACCACCAAAATTGACAATCAAAACCACAACTGAGCAACAATGACTTTATTGACGTCAAAAACAAGCTAATTAACACACAGAAACAACCTTGAGAAGAGAACATATAATTAACATACCGATGAATCTTCGACAATATGGTGATTTTAATCAATGTACAGGGATGAAATTGAGAAAATTGTGAGCGTGTGATGATTGACTAAAAGTATGATAGAAGTTAACGACGGGGTCATGGGTGGGTGGGGTCATTGAGAGATGGTGTATAGTGAAGAGGTCGTAATCATGTTCGATATTCATAATAAGAGTTGAGTGACTATTATTATTATTATTAATTTATTATTTATTAAACTATTATTATAATTATGTGTGGTGTTTTGGCGGGTGGAATTTTGGGGAAGTTGCCAAGAAGGTGAGATGACTATTTTGGAATTTTATAATGATTTGGGGGAGAAGGTTTCTTGTTTAGATTGCTACCACAATTTTGAAGTTTTCCAATTTTCAAACTAAGGGTTAAATAATAATAGTTTGAAAATATAATGGTTAAAATGCCTCTATAGTTATTGATCCGTTGGATTTAGTAAAATCTATACTATGATCTGTTTTGAAGAATAATTTATACCGGTAATTAATGAGTGATCACTAACTTTTATTTTGTGTTTGCAAGGAATAATCTTGTTCACATTATTATAACATTAGCAAGTGGCGAAACTTAAACAATTTTGTAGGGTATGGGGGCGAAATAATTTTTTTTTAAGGAGCGAACTCGATATATATATAAAAATATACACTACCGGGCAAAAAATTTACATTATCGGGCTAAAATTTAACACTACGGGCGAAATAATTGTTTTTATCTTTCTTTGTTTTTTTCTAAAATATACATAAAACATTTCGTTTCAAAACAAAACATATTGAAAAAAAAGTGTCATTTTTATAATATTTCATGTTTTAAAAAAATATGATGTACATTCTAGAAAATTTTCTTTAATAAAAAAGATATATTTCTTAATCTTTTTTAAAAATAGCTTATAATCAAAAAATAGAATAAATAATATAATTAGTAATTAATTGAGTTATTTTATATGAGAGAGAAACAACAAAATTTTTGTTAAAAGTAAATGTTGTATTGTCATGTGTCATCTATAGTTATCATTTTATGTCATGTGACATTTCTAGTTACATTTTTATTATAATAAGAAGATATGTATCCAGTCATTTTTATATCTCAGTTTCACTCAAATTTGCTTATATTGGTTGTAACTTTTTATATTTTGTTAATAATCATCATTGCAAGTGAAATCAAGTGGACATCTAATGAATATCTACACTTATTGTGCGTAGATGGTCTTAACAATAAAAGTACATGTTATAGGAGTATTGTTAAATTGTAGAGCTAACAAAACATGTCTTATCGTGTTTAATAGTTTACAAATGACAGACATAATTCACGTATCAAACATGCAAAAACTTGTTTAACTACTTATATATCATGTCTATAGATTTTTTATGCTTTTATGAATCAATAATTGAAATAATGAAGTCTAATCTTTTTTATTTTAATTATTTTAAAAAAATAAAAAGTTTATTTTTTATTAAATAGATTTAATCATATGTTCGAAATTACCAAACCTATTAAATTGCCAATATGGAATATTTTAGTTCATGGGTTAGAATTTTAAGTTATTAATTCAGTTTTTCTTTTTTGATAATTATTTATTTCTAAACTTCTTGACAGGAACTTATTTAGTGAAAGGGATATTAGATCTTTGTAATAGTAAAATTTATCCTTAAGGTTTCATTATATTTCAGTTAACTCTTAAAGTTCTTTTTAATTTTATTATAATAATGATTAACAATGTCTAATCTAATATAATCTCATTTAACCAAATTTTGAACCAACGAATGAAACTTTATACAAATTATATGAAGGTTAAAGAATAAACAAAGTCTAAAACTTAAATAATATTAATTAATATATAAAATGAACGCAATAATAAAAATAATAATATACTAATAATCATGTTACGGTAAAAGATTAACCTAAAATAACAAAAAAATGTTAGAAGATTAAGGAATTGAAAATGCATCAGTTAAAGCGATTAACATGTTAAAATCACTGGACAAAGAAAGTTAAAGAATTAAATATTAATCTAAACAAAAGTTTGAAAAAAACACTTGGAAAAGCAATATCAACTAGGGCTGTACAAAAAATTTGTGGCTCGAACCTCGTTCGAAAAAAGCTCGACTCGAAAAAAATTCGAATCTAAACGAGCCGGCTCGGCTTGGCTCGAATTCTAAACTAGCCGAACTCGAGTCAGGGTTAGCTCGGTTCGAGCTCGGCTCGTGGCTCGGTTCGTTGGCTCGACTCGTGACTCGGTACATATAATATATGTATATATATCTATTTATATAGTATAATTATTATTATTACTACCACTACTATTATTATGATTATTATTTTTATATTAGAATTTTAAAAATGTTTTCTTAAAAATAAAATGGATTTTTTTAGAAACATTAAGTATTTTGTTTAAAAAATATATAAATTGATAGTAAATTGTTTATATTCAAAACAATGATTTTTGTTCTCATAACTACGGAGTACACAACAAAATGTAAAAACCCTAATATATATTTTTTGTGTTTTCATATAAATTAATGTGAAAATTTTTTTTAATTCGAGCCGGCTCGAGCTTTTCACGAGCCGAACTCGAGCCGGTGTTTTGAGCTCGTTAAAATTTTCGAGCTGGCTCAGCTCGGCTCGATAAGCTTCGAGCTCGAGCTCTAGCCCATCCTGACTCGGTTTGGCTCGGCTCGTTTACAGTCCTAATATGAACACTTCATATTAAGAGGAAGATGCCTTTTTAGAACTTTAAATCTTTAAGTGTGTATGACCGTATATTATAGTTATTAGGTGTACTCTCACTAATAATTATTCCCAAACTTATACATTATAGATATTTTAAGAATTATTAAATCATTTTCGTGATTCCTACGCTTTTAAAAATTGTTTTTGATGCTTAATGCATAGATTTTACGTTAATCCTAAAAAAAGAAAATAAATGAGCTTTTGTACATTTACGAGAAAAATAAATGAACGTGTGTACATTTAATAATTGGGGAAACAAAAGTTAGAATTTAAAGACAAAAATTATAGTTTGACAATACTCAAGGGACAGAAGTTGAAACTTTGTTTTGAAGTTTTATATAATTTTGTGTGGTGTGTAATTTACACTTGGCACAAATACTATTCTTCAAGCTTATCTCTCAATTGATCTACCTACGTTGACATGATGGTTCAACACCAAATACGGGAGATATTAGTTTAGCTAGTGATGGAAGTGTCACGCATGTGGTTTGGAAATTAGCAACTTCGCGATAATAATGTTTACGTCGAGGGGTCCACGTGTGTGTTTTGGTCAGGCCATGCTTATAGGTTTATTTATATGTACTATGTATATGTCCGTTAACGAGTTATGTGGTTTAAATTAACTGAGATTCTCATTGCTTAGAAGTTAGAACAAAGTATGAAACACGCAATGATACTTTTAATAGTTCTTTGTTTATGTTAGTTTTATTCATGTAAGAATTTTAGAATAGCATTTGTTATATTGTTAAGCTTATATAACAACTTCAAATTATTGTTTTGCAAATAAAAATGTTATATAAGTTCATGGTATAAGTGTAGTGGTGCAACCATAAATTTCCAAAGAACACTAACAAAAGGTGACATTATATGTTATTGGTAAATTTAATTTATTTTCATCGCTCTATCTATTTTTATACATACATATAAATATATATAGAGAGAGAGATAATAGGATGTTTCAATAAAATAAATAGGTGTTTGTATAAGTGGTATGTTATTGATACATCCAATTTATTTTATTATTTTATATACTATTATATATACATATGAATACATAAAGAGAAATTAATAATATAAATAAATATTTGTATAACCAATCCTTTATTAATGAACTATGTAGGTGTCAACATTGCTTATATTAATTTTTTTCTTTGTGTTTACTTTAATTAATAATATAATAATATGACATGTTATTATATATATGTTAATTTGGAAACTAAATGAACAATTATTATTGTCTTCTATTGTATACGTCTATTGTTTGGAAAAAAAACGGATCAGACAAATATAATACGTTTCAATTGACGGTATAAAAAAGTAACGTAAATTTAGTTGGGAAACGGGTTGAATCAAATATAATATGTTTCATTTGACGATATAGAATATGTTTCTATGTAAATTTAACAAAAAAAAAATGAGTCGGGCATTTTTGTAATATACGTGTGTTTTTTATACATTGTGAGTTAGTTTACGTTTCAACATAAATTTGTTTGGAAAATAGTTGAGTCAAATATAACATGCTTTCATTCAATAGTAAAAATTCGAGTTACCCTATGTTTTGACGTAAATTTAGTTGGGAAACAAGTCGGTCAATCGTAATCTATACTTTATCACGCCACAAAGCCGCCGCAACGCGTGGAGGGTAAAAACCTAGTTAACCCAAAGAATAACATAACCGGAATTATTATGAATTATGTAACAAATATATCTATATAAACATACTTACATACACGTCTTTACAATATTTGACGAAGCTAAAACTCATAATCATATCGCTAGTTTAAGATGTTTAATCGTACCAATTTAATTTATTGTATCGAAGACATTTGATCATGCAAATTTGTTTAATACATTGTATGTTGAATATAGTTTAGAAAGCCGATCACGGTACAAACTTATATCCACATGGTGATAACGTAAAAATTGAAGAAACAAAAAAGATTAAAGATGCATGGAGACAAAAAAGACAAAAAGTGAAACTTGCTTAGATTATAATCAAGTATACCCCATTACAAACGTACATTTTTTTATATATATTTTTCTCGATAACTTGTAGAATCAAATGTTGTCTATTTCAAGAGAATTATTAAACCTTTTTCTATCAACTCTGTAAATAAATAACTTCAAAATGTCATATTAAAATCTTTTGTTTTCCTATGGTAAAACATCACATTTTTAAAACAACAATAATTTTTCACATCGTGGTTTTATTAAACGGGTCAAACAAATTATGGATTGTTTAAAAGTGAAAACAATTAAAGATTTAGGAATGATAATATTACCCCTTGTAGCCACCCATAAACATGTTTTTGTGCAATATTGAACTAAATTGTATAAATAACTATTGTTAAATTTTAAATATATAAATCTTAACACTTATATGACTAATAATAATATCTTTTAACTCTAAATTAAACTAGACTACTTGGATCACAAGTGAATTAATTGTTTTTTATTAAGAATGCATGGAATATTAATTCTCATCCCTAGACTAATTGGATCACATACAAATATACAATACCATGAAACAATGCATCATGAGTAGATTGCTCTCATCCCAAGACTAGGATCACATGTGGTTCAAGTTATGTGTTATGTAAACATGAGAAATACTAATGGATGTTTTTTTTATCGGAAAAAGAATTTATGTATTAAAATAAAGCAAAAACACAACAGTGAAAATTAGCTCGTAAGATGTTAAGACTACCACGGAAAATCTATTACAACATGAAATTTGAAAATGAAAAATTACATCATGTATGTCACTTAACTCCTTCATTCAGATCTATGATTTAACCACGAGAATGAGTTATACTTTACATTGTCCACCACCCTAAACACTCAAGGGTGCTTGCCTTGAAACACCTTTTCATTTCTCGCCTGTCATATCAACCATATCGTTGCCATCATGACCCCAGTGATTGCTTTTTTGTGACTTGCGGGAACCATCATAGAGAATGGAGCCACAAACAAATTTGATATATTATCACAATCTCTGAAACTCAATCTAACCCACGGTAATACAATTCCCATACTTGTTTCTAGAATGGACATGATAAAAATGGGTAATCGACGTTTTATATATAGCTATCACATAAAACATATTCCGATGAGACGAGAAACATTTCTCTAGCAATAAGACACTCCTCTAATGGATGTCTAACCTTGAATTAACTACACAACTAAATGATGCAATATTGATAATAGTGAGACATTTCAGTATATTTAAAATCAACTACCATTAGTGTTGTTTATAGCTCTTTATTTTTTATTTTTTTATATTTTTAACTTTTTGTCTACACTAACTTTATCACGAGATCTTGTACATACACCGATTCTTGATATTTTGGATTCTCATTATCGATCATTCAATTTGTTATATATTTATATACAAAAAATTATGAATGACTATCAAAATGAGTAATCCTGGTTGTCGTCGCAATAGAAATTGTTCTTCAACGTTTATTTATTAAAAAACAATTTTTATTTTACCTTGGATGATATTACATAAATGCTCATATTTTGTAATTATAATGTATATTAAACCCTATGGTCATCCTTTAGCGGTGCATGATACCAGTCTTGGTGGTGACTGTTAATCGAATTAAGCAACAAAGATCAAGAAGTTGTGTATTAAGAAATCTGTAATTACAAGAGAGAAATCGAAGAGGATGATCCACACAACTAAGCATCCTCTCTTATATGAATTACATCGACCAACTAACGGTTCAACAAACTAACTTCAAGGAATGACAAATAACCCCTTGAAGAAAAAATATTACATGATCAATCCTTCAACTAAAACTTATACACCTATTACAACTAAGTCAATAGAATATGACTAAGTAAACTGATGACAATCATCTAATATCACAAGCATGATATTATCACACTATAACAATCTCCACCTTGATTATGAATGCTTGATACCAAAATTCCAACAGAAACTAAGCAACACTAAGTTTATTCAAGCAATGATCAAACTTAGAACCGGGTAATAACTTAGTTAACATGTCTGCTGCATTCTCACTAGTATCAACATGCACAACATCAACAGCCTTTGAAATCAATACTTCCCTTATCCAATGCAACCGCACATTAAATGCTTTGACCTTTCATGAAACACTTGATGCTTGGATAACTGAATGGCTCCCATATTGCACAATACACCACTACATCAACATCAACCAACCCTACCTCAGTTACAAAACCTTTCAACCAAATACATTCTTTAATAGCTTCTGTTAAAGCAATATATTCGGCTTCAGTTGTAGACAAAGCTACTACATGTTGCAAACTAGTTTTCCAACTAACTGTACCATTAAGAACCTTGAACACATATCCAGTGATTGATTTGCCTCTATCAACATCTTTGGCAAAATTAGAATCTACAAATCCTTCTATATTTGATTTTGATTTAGTGTTCAAACCAAACATCAAACCCAATTCTCTAGTGCCATTCAGATACCTTAGTATCCATCTAACTGCATCCCAGTGTAGTTTTCCAGGATTACTAAGAAACCTGCTAACTACACTAACAACATAACTATGCCAGGTCTGGTACATACCATCAAATACATAAGACTACCAACAGTATTAGCATAAGGGACTTTTATCATAGCTTGTTTCTCATTATCAGTCTTAGGAGAATTCATACTAGATAACTTAAAATGCATACCTAAAGGAGAAATTACTGGCTTGCATTATCCATAGAAAAGTTCTTTAAGACCTTCAACAAATAAGATTTTTGAGACAATTTGATTACCCCTTTCAATCTATCTCTTGAAATCTCCATACCAAGAATTCTTTTAGCTTCACCAAGTTGCTTCATATCAAATTCAGACATTAATAAAGCCTTTACCTTCTCTATCTGACCCTTGTCTTTACAAGCAATCAACATATCATCTACATATAAGAGAAGATATATACACTTCCCAGGAATATACTCATTAAAGTATACACAAGAATCATACTCACCCCTTCTAAAACCATGAGATACCATATATCCATAAACCTCAAATACCATTGTTTGGGCGACTGTTTAAGCCCATACAATGATCTTTTTAATAAGCATACTTGATCAATTTGACCTCTCACTTCAAACCCAGGAGCCTGCTTCATATATATCTCCTCCTCAAGATTTCCATGTAAGAATGTTGTTTTGACATCTAGTTGCCCTAGCTCCATGTCAAATGCTGCAGTTAAGGCTAACATTACCCTGATAGATGCATGCTTGACCATAGGATAAAAAATCTTATTGTAGTTTATTCCTGCCCTTTGAGTAAAGCCCTTAGCCACTAGTCTTGCTTTGTACCTAGGCTCTTCCCCTAGCAACCCTTCCTTGATTTTGAACAACCACTTGCAGTCTACCAGCTTTTGACTCTTAGGCCTTTCAACCAAGACCCAAGTTTGGTTCTTCATTAGGGAGTTCATCTCATCATTCATAGCTTCTATCCACTTATTTTTATCAGGAGCAACCAAGGCATCCTGATATGACAATGGTTCACAGGTGCTCTCTTCCTCAGCAACATGAAACACATAGGCAGATATGTCATTTCGTAACCTTATGGGTTTCACTATTTCCCTTTTTGGTATGTTTAGTGCAACACTAGGCTCATGCACTTGTGACGGACCTGATGATCTCTAGGACCTCCCAGTCTGATCTAGATCACAACCATCCCTAGGTAACTCATCCACAGTTAAGCGTGCTCAGGTGGGAGAAATCCAGGGATGGGGGACCTCCCTGGGAAGTTTTCACCCGGGCAACCAAAAGCAAATCCGTGAGCTCCTCGTGGGTAAAGCGGACAATATTGTTGATGCGAGGGGCCGAGTGTTATGGAATGGTATCAGAGTCGTTCCTGTGTCGTTCGGTGTGTGGGACATACCTCACCAAGGATGGTGACTTCTCGGGCTCATCGAGGATGATGAGTCCAAACAGGGGGTGCTTGTGACACCCTACACATATCTCACATCGGCCGTAGACAGGATAGATTCCTGGTTCATAAGGAATGTCTGGCCTCTAATATCAACAACACGTTTTGGGCGTATTGGCTGTGGATGAGAGGAGAACTCCACAGTTAAGGGTGCTCAGGTGGGAGCAATCCAGGGATGGGTGACCTCCCTAGGAAGTTTTCACTCGGGCAACTAAAAGCAAATCCGTGAGCTCCTCGTGGGTAAAGCGGGCAATATTGTTGATGCGAGGGGTCGGGTGTTACAACTCATCATCTGAAAACTCCACCTCAACCTGAACACCATCACTTTCACTGGTTGACTTCACAAGGACATCCTTATACATAACATGTTCATTGAGTGTGACATTCCTACTAATAATGACACTTGAGCCATCACTTTCTAATCGCCACAACCTGTATCCTTTAACTCCATCTGCGTAGCCTATCATTATACACTTGTGAGCTCTAGGGTCTAACTTTCCATGGCTCACATGTGAATAAGCTACACAGCCAAAAAATTTAAGATGATCATAGGTGGTTGGTACCCCGGTCCACTTCTCCATAGGGACCATCATGTCAGTTGTTGATGAAGGTGTTCTATTTACTGTATATACCACTGTTTTTAATGCCTCAGCCCAAAACTCTTAGGAAGACCAGCTCCAATCAACAAGCATCTTACCCGTTCTAATAGGGTCCTATTCATGCGTTCCACTAAGCCATTCTGTTATGGAGTACCGGGCACTGTCAAGTGTCTGTCAATGCCACAAGACCTACACAAGTTATTAAACTCTTCATTACAGAATTCTAATCCATTATTAGTCCTTAATTTCTTGACCTTCTTATCTGTCTAGTTTTCCACCAACACCTTTCATTCCTTGAATTTTCTAAAGGCTTCATGCTTGTGCTTTAATATATACACCCATACACGCCTAGAATAGTCATCAACTAGTGACAAAAAATATGAAGCTCCACCTAGTGACAAGTTCTTTGTTGGCTCCCATAAGTCTTCATACACATAATCCAAGATACCTCTTGTTTTATGTATGCCTTTAGAGAACTTGACCCTTTTTGCCTTCCCTAAAATGCAATTTTCACATGTACCAAATTCACAGCCAGTCAAGCTATTTATAGTTCCTTGTTTCTTTAACTCCAGTAAGCCTTGATGGCTAACATGGCCTAGTCTTTTGTGCCATAACATGGCATTGTTGCTTTCAACCATGTCTGCGGTTGATTCTGATCCAAACATCACACACCCATCTAGCACATAGGTGTTATTCTCCTTCCTAGTCCCATTTAACACAACTAGAGAGCCTTTTGACACCTTTGCCTTCCCACTTCTGAGACTTACATGATAACCTTTTCGTTCAAAGGTTCCTAGTGATATGAGGTTCCTTTTCAACTCAGGAATATACCTCACTTCATGAAGATCAACTATTGTCTCATGATTCAACTTCATGGAGATAGTACCTATTCCTTTCACTGAACAAGGTCGATTGTCACCCAGGTGTACTATCCTCTGATTCTCCAACACAAGTTCTTTAAAGAACTCCTTGTGTGGAGTCATATGGTAAGAGCAGCCAGAGTCTAAGATCCAGACATCATTAGACTCTGATCTTGACACCATTAAGACATCAACACTTTCATAGCCATCTGTTGTTTCATCTTGAGTATTGTTGTTTTGACCCTTGCCCTTACCAACTCAGACTTCTTTCTTCTTCACTCCGGGCATTCCCTCTTGAGGTGTTTGTCAGAGTTACAAACAAAGCACCTAAGATTCCCCCGAGACTTCGACCTTGATCTCAAATTCTTGTTCTTTTGGTGTCTTATTTCGGACCTCCCCCTTACAATTAGACCCTCTGATCCCTCTTCCTTTACATCGCCTCTCTTATGCAGTTCTTTGGAGTTCATCGCTGACACCACTTCTTCCATGGACAAACTTTCTCGCCCAAACATAAGTGTATCTACAAAATGTTCATATGTGGTTGGTAGGGATGACAAGAAGATGATGGCCCTGTCCTCTTCATTGATTTCCACTTCGATATTTTCCAAATCCAATATAATTTTATTGAACTCATCGATGTGGTCTTCGAGTGTTCTCCCCAAGGACATCTGGACTTCGTCAGGTACAATCCCTCTAGCTTCGCCCATACTCCCGCGGCAGTGGTTTCTTTCGAGACTTCTCGAAGAACTCTGTCTCCTAGACTCAAGATGATGGCACTATGTGCCTTTTCCATCACCTTTTTCTTTTCTTTATCCGATATCATCGTCGGCAAGCCAGGTTCACCCTTCAATGCATCCACGACTCCCTGGTGAACCAACATCGCTCTCATCTTCAATCGTCATAAACTGAAATCGTTGCGCCCATCGAATTTCTCAATTCGAACTTGGCCGAATTCACCATTCTTCAATTCACAGTCGTAAGATCTCTTTGTTGCGAGAGCCTTGGCTCTGATACCAATTGTTAATCGAATTAAGAAACAAAGATCAAGAAGTTGTGCATTAAGAAATTTGTAATTACAAGAGAGAAATTAAAGAGGATGATCCACACAACTAAGCATCCTCTCTTATATGAATTACATCGACCAACTAACGGTTCAACAAACTAATTTTGAGGAATGACAACTAACCCCTTGAAGAAAACAATATTACATGATCAGTCCTTCAACTAAAACTTATACACCTATTACAACCAAGTCAATAGAATATGACTAAGTAAACTAATGACAATCATCTAATATCACAAGCATGATATTATCACACTATAATAGTGACCATCGGAGGCTCTTTCATCGTTGGCTTCCTTCAAATTTGTGGAGAGAGATAGAGAGAAGCGATGATGTGTCAGTCGGCCGTGTTGATGAGTGACGATGTCGTTTGTGGAAGAGGTATGGTGCCGGAAGTGGGACGATGGTCATGTGGTGGCCGGAAGTGGCGGTGGAGGTGTGGTCAGTTGTGGTGGTAAAAGGGAAAGGTTTTATTGTGTCTAAAGTGTGTGTGCGAGAGAGAAAGAGATAGAGAAAATAACAATTATAAAAGATGAAGATCGAATTTAAGAGATGATAAATACTTTTTGTATTCTAATGAAAAAAATAAAGGGGAAAATCCATCAATTTTAATGATCAATAATCAAATTTGAGGCTTTCTACCATTCATATTGGACTTTGGCTCGATTCCTGCTTACGTTATTTATTTTTTTCATCATTCGATGCATCTTTTAGAGTTTTAGCCGCAGAAATAAGAAAATATGGCTAAAACATGAGGACAATGATGAAATGAAACCAAATATGAGTCTCGATTACGTCAACAGTAACTTTTATGACATGACATGTTTTAGGATTTTACGTAGTATTGATAGCCGTTATGACATTTTTTTTATCTGTGTGTTGTGATAGTTGGAATCGTAGTGCAATCCCGCAGCAAAGCACGAGAATGAATACCTAGTTTATATTATAAGTATGAAATTTCAAACTTTTCTAGAAATTGTCTTAGGTTATTTTTAAAGATAAAATTATAATGGAACAATTTAAAAGGGTGTGTATTTGTAATTAATTTAATAGTTTATATTAACACCGTCATTTACAATCTCAATAGTGGTGTAGTCATCATGGTTCCAAAGAAGATTCGATACAAAACACTCCAAGCTTAACCTTCTAACTAATTATTTCAAGACTTCATTGGGCACATCACCTGAAAATATACATATCGCAGGTAATAATAAACCTAAATCTATATTATATATAAAATATAATTAAAAACACTTATTATATGCAATGCCTAAAATACAATCACTTTTAAGATTAAATAGTATTTATAACATTATCTACACATTACTGATTATAATTAGTTACATAATAATCTTATACTTACTAACAATTGCATAAAATTTTATATTATATACCCATAAACAAAAAAAAAACTTAATATATTTTAAGATTTCAGCTATATCTTTTAATCAACATTTTGAGACTACAACTTAATTTGTGTTTATTTTTTAACGTTTTAGTGTAAATTTTTTGCTAAAATGATCTGTATTTTGTGGGGTACAATAACTTAATGCGTATATACAAGTCGTCATGCGAAACTCATTTATTAGGTGTTTTAAATTTTAGTTTAGAAAAAAACATAATAAACTTTTATAAAACTACTACAAAATAACAATATATTAAATGCACGTGTCAAATGTAAAATATCGTCCAGCCGCATTGTATGGACACTCGTCTAGTCTAAATAACATATAGACGGTTAGGACTCAATAATCTGTATTTGTCTGCAAAATATCAAATCGATCAATTTATCAGTTTATTAATTTTTACTACCCGTGATGACTTTAACTTTTACAGGAATATAACAAAGACATAAGGTGTACGTATTAAAATAATGGTTACATAGAATACTAAAGTCAAAAATCTAATACAATAAGTTATCATTTCTTGATCATGGTAAGCTTGAAAGAAGTGGGGTCAAACTTTCATGGTTGGCACTTGGCACTTCTGTTTTTAGAATGAAAGTTGATTCCACGACTTTATTCCAATTAACTTCAATTTTAATACGCGTGAAAATTACCATGATAACAATTAATTAAAACGTAACCAATTTTAAAACAAACTTTAGAAAGAGTGATTGTTTAACGTAATTTTAAATTGCCCGACACAAAATTAAATAAGAGAGGAGTTTTTATGCAAAGTAAAAATCATTTATTTTTTATAGCAACTTATTTTTAAATCATTCTATTGTTTTCACTAATACTTTATTCAAGTTTAAGTCTTTTCGAATAAATCGTGGGTTTTTAGATTAGACTAGGCGTATTTATTGAATCTCGAATTTGAACAAAAATCATAATAGTTGATTCGAATGAACTTAGTCGAATACTATTCAACTTTAAGTCTTTAAATAGCCAAAACAAAACTACAATTAAACGTGAACAAATAAAAAAAAACCGTTCAAATAAACTTACTTGAATTCACTTGTATTTAAAATATTCAAATTATAGAAAAAAATAAAAAAACATCAAAATTTTCATCTTCATCTTCATATTTTAATAAAAGGGTAAATGAAGGTGTCACGTGTCAACATTATATTTATCAATTTTTTTTGTTTATCTCTCCTATTAAATAACTACATTAATTACTAATAATATTATTTTATTTATTTTTATACTATAATTAGTTATCTTTTATTAAGTTTATTTCTATATAAATAGTTTTTTATAAAAAGAATTCTTTTCTAAAAATTAAACTATTTTTATGTAATATATTAAAGTTGGTTTTTCTATAGTAATTTTTTTATAAAATAAAATAATTAAAATAGGGAATTATAGTACGGGCATTTTTAATAATGAATTTTTTTAAAACGTTATTTTGAAACAAAATATTTAAATTATCTTTGAAAGAAATAAAAAATTTAAAAGGTTCATATTATTATTTTATTACTTATAGATGTTACTTATATGTAATTCCAATGATAATATGTCTTCATATATCATTTTATAACTAATACTTTTTATTGTATCTAATATTTTATTTGTTCAACTCGTGTAATTTAGTTTTAGGTATATATTCTAATTAAAGAAATTATATATATTATCAGAATTTGGATCATTCATCAATCTTCGAATACCTAAACGCGAATTCAAAATTTGGTATGGATAAGGAATTGATTTGAATAACCTAAAATTTGAATTGGAACTAGTTGTTCAAGTTCGGTTCGATTCAAATTTTGGGCTACTCAAGTCCGATTTGAATAATCACCATCCTAGATTAGACTTGTTTGATAACTATTCACACGGCAGCCATAGAAGGCGACGTGTGTAGTGATGTTGCCGGTTAAGTTTGCATCTAATCCGAAAAGCACAGATGTTAGAGCCGGATATCGGTACATATGGTGGCGGTTGGTGGCTCGGTAGGCGGAAGGTGGAGGTGTGGATTAATAGAGGACATTAAGAGAGAAGCAAAATTGAATGCAAAATATAATAGAGGAGAAACACCTTAATAAGTTTCTCAAACAATGAGTTATGGGTATGAAGTTATAAATCAAATCTAGCTTATTTTGTTTATGCTGATTATTATTGCGGTCAAACAACCTCAGTTTCATGAAGCTTGGTTAATGTCACGTATTCAAGGTCTTTTCTCCTCTAAACAATTAATAATAAATACAATAAGATTTTGTAAAAATAATTTGAGGGTTGTACATAAACAATAATAACATTTAGTCAATGGCCGGTTGAGTTAGTTAAGACATTAGGCCCCGTGGGAAAAACCGCAACTATGTAACATGATAAAAAGCATTAATAAAAAGATTAAACGTTATATCACATCAATTCTTTAATATCTCTTATTATGTATAAAACTTTTCTGTGGGCATCCTACAAAAAGGACGAATGCCTTCGTTATGTTCGTAACTAACCTTAAGCAAATCTCCATCCCTACCAAGGACGTTACTCATCTGGCCACACTTGGTTCTTAAAACCTCATTAAAAATGCTCTAGCACGTAAATATGACTTAAATCTAGCGCATATTACATAACACGAAATTAAATTGTCTTGCAAATGTGAAATGAAGCTTACACGCAATTAGACTATGTTGAAATGTTAGGACTCAAGCGGCGCAGCGGACCACCACACGAACACGCACAAACGATTATCACGCGAAAATAGAACAATAAACAACACAAAGATTAACGTGGTTCAGTCGGTGTGACCTACGTCCACGGGCAGCAACTAGGATTTTTTTTATTGTGCTCAGTACAAAGATTACAAATATATGATAGGGTATATATAGAGACTAATTAGGGTTAACAACTTAATGAATAAGAAAACTAAACATGGGCCCAAACCCAAAGTCTTCACAAACCCAACAATCTCCTACTTGAAGGCTTTGCGATAAATTCTAGCACGCCATTCAAGTACAAATCAACTCAGTTGTCTAGTAGCTTTAGTAATCTTTAAACAAGTCTTCAAGCCTCCAGTTCCCAAAGAACAAGCTAAGACTCCATCACATCTCCTAGTTGCAGCGACCTCTCATCATCATGTACTAGAAAGGCCAGTTGAAGCTCCCCCGAGCTCCACTCAGTCGTGGCTAGCCCGCCAACGACTCATCCTCCATCTTAACAGGTTTGGACATTCCACCAGATTCAAAGATACACAGAGGATCACTATCACTCTCCAAATTTAGCAAACAATCATCCGGAGAGAAATTTTCAATCGTAGTCTTTAAAACCCAACGGTTCTTTGTAACTATTCCCGAAACACGTCTCGTGCTCCCATTGTCACCGAATCCCCTGAATGGTTTAGACTTTCGAACTTGTTCATCTAACATCCCTGCTCCAGACTTCACGTTTGCAAAATGAACTCTCTTAGCACCAGATTTAGTGAACCGGATTTTGTCGTGCTTAACCGGGACAGTCATACATCCCTTAGCAGGTACCTCAACCATATACAATGACCCATGCTTCATACCACGAGCAATAACCATTACCATTGATCACCCTCCATTTACCACTATCAAACCTCACTTCAAGTCCTTGTTCATCCAGCTGACCAACTGAAATCAGTTTCTTCTTCGCCCCGGAATCACCTTGACATTCTTTAGGTTCCATGTAGTACTAATGAAGTAACCAGATCAATATCCCCATGCCCGTTACCTCAAGTATCTCGTCATTGGCTAATCGTACCTTTCCAAAATTACCATGTTTCAGATTCACCATTGTTTCCCCATTGTCCATGGCGTGAAACGAAGCCCCTTAATCCATGACCCAAGAGTCCACATTATTTTCCACACTGAGTATCAATGCATCATCATCAGAAACATCCTAGCAGCAGTGTTTAATTTCTTCTTATTTGGACATTGACTCTTAACATGCCCCACCTCATTGCAGCTCCAACACTTTACATTCTTTCTAGGTTTAGATGAACTTCTTCCTCGACTCCCACTGTTCTTGTTATTACCCCGACCCCTGCCAACATTTAGTAGTTCACTATTAGATGATTCACCCGAGTTCCTTCTTCTGACTTCTTTACCCATAATTAGATCTCGAATACCATTAAGAGTGAAACCCTTAGTCCGCACAGAACTTGAAATTGCAGTCACAGTTCCAAACCAACTATCAGACAAAGACGACAACAATAGTAGAGCCTGAACTTCATCATCAAACTTAATTCCAACAGATACAAGTCTTGTTAAAATTGAATTAAGATAGTTAATGTGAGTAGTCACTGAGCTTCCTTCTTTCATCCTTGTGTTCACCAGCTCCTGAATCAAGAACACCTTATTCGCCGCAGACGGTTTCTCATACATATTTGACAAAGCAGTCATCATACCACGAGTCGTGGTTTCCTTAATGACATTAAAAGCAACATTTTTCGTCAAAGCCAATGTAATAACCACACGAGCCTTTGTCCTTCGATTCCCAATCAACTTATTCTATTTTCGCAGGTTTTTCTTTTAGTATCATATCCAAGTCCTTTTGACATAATAATGCTTCTACTTGCATTTTCCACCAACTAATATCATAACCATTAAATTTCTCGATCACAACATTCCCGTCTTCAGTCATCTCAACAGCAAACAATAAGCAAATCGAAACAGTGAACAGACACATCAATGGCACGGGCCTGAACTTGGAACACTGTCAATTGACCGATTTGCTCCTACAAAAACTTGTGCAGACAAATCTAAACCCGAATATACTTTTCTTTCAAAAAACACGGTTCCCCAAACAGTTGATAATAAATCGTCAATAAATAGAAACTTGAAAACAAAAAACCCTAATCTTTACCCGACGAATCCAAGATTATTTACCAAACCCTAATCGACGATTTCAAGAGTTTCAACTCGGTACTTGATCTCGATCACCAAAAATTTTATTGCTTTCTTTCGTGCGTCCCTCAACAACAATAAAAAAAAGAACAAAACAAATTAATTGTTCTCCTCTTTTTTCTTCGCAGACCCCAGACAAAAAAAAATTGTTGCCTTCTCTTTTATTTTTCTTAGGGGGAGTCCAATTGCACAAAAAAATATTTTTTTTGGAAGGCCCAATTTCCAAACTTAAACTCTGTCTTTCTTCTTGCGCAGACACCAACAACAGAAAAAAAAACTTTTTTTGGCGATTCCCAGGGCTTCAATCTCCAATCCTTCTACGAATCGTCTCAATGCAATTGTATGTTTAACGAGCCAAAGCTCTGATACCACTTGTTAGGACACAAACGGCGTAGCGGAACCAACACACAAACACACACAAACGATTATCACGCGAAAATAAAACAATAAACAACACAAAGATTAACGTGGTTCAGTCGGAGTGTCCTACGTGCATGGGCAACAACTAAGATTTTTTTTATTTGCTCATACAAAGATTACAATACATGATAGGGTATATATAAGACTAATTAGGGTTAACAACTTAATGAATAAGAAAACTAAACATGGGCTCAAGCCCAAAGCCTTCACAAACCCAACAGAAAATGTATCGAGACGAAAATTTTCATGACAGATATGGTTTGTATCAAGAATATTTGTAAGATTTTTCAAACTGATTGGGATAAAGAAAAAAATTCAATATGCTACGCCTTCTAGATTCCTTCTTGCCTTTTATAACTTGCCTCTTATTTCTTAAACAAGTATCAGCCACCGAAAGAGATTGCTACAAGCCATATAGCCATGCCCATTTGACCACAATCCATTACTATTTAAGACATATAACTTAGATTTATAAATATAAAAAGTATTACAAAATATTATGAAAAAGCAATGCCAAACGATATAAACATAGAGATCTGAGTCTTAGCTACTGAGGCTTTTACTTGCATTACATATCTGTCTAAAATTTCCATCATGGTGGTACAATTTGACTGGCATTGTATATAAATAAATATTTAAAAAAAACCCGAGTTCTTTTTTTCTTTTGAGCATCAAGGTTCATCACTATACCTGCTCCATAAACTTTGAGAAGGAAAACTAGATAATACACGACGCTACATTGGAAAATTTTGTTTACCTTTCGGATTGAGGACGCCAAAAACCTTCTTACCAACGAGGAATCGTTGGTGATGTATGGTGGTTGACCAATGAAGTGACTGCAAAACGTGTTTCAGCTTTTTTAACATTTCTATAGTATCTTCAACTATCACAACTCCCCCTGGTCTTAATATGCGATCCATTTCAACTGCACCATCCAACATGTCACACCTGCAAAGTTAATTACAAGACCCATGAAATTCTTGATGCAAACACAACAGAATGCAAGATCATATACGTATTTAGTTATTTTTAGAAAAAGAAAAATCAAGAGGAATTTGTTTTCCAGATCATGTGAGGCGGGGCATGTTTTTATATAACCGACATCCCTCTTGCCTACGCGATGTGGGATTAGCATAGGGTGTTACATAATGTAAGTTCAGAAGTTACGACACAACAAAACATAACAACCCTTTCTTAGAGGTTGTTCAGACCCTATAAATTCATTGAGTAGTGGTAAGACTATAATAAAGATTAGAATATTTAGAAAGATATAAGGGTAGGGATTATACCTTTGGGTTAGGTTGCCGAAAAGGAAGCTGGAATGCAGAAGATCGTAAGTTCTAGGATAAGTATTAAGTGATTCACACCAGTCATGGTATATACCAATCAGCCCTCTGTCAAATACTACAGGCAAAGTATCCGGTCCATTAACAGGAACAACATTCATCACCCATAAGGGTAGATCAGTCAAAGCAGCAGCAAACCTGATTACAAGTTAAAACATTTTAGACATCACAAATAGAGGAAACTAGTGGTGGCATTTTACTGATTTACTTATGCACGGGCTGATTTGTGGTTTTTATTAATCTCAAATTGGTCGAACAAAAAGTCAAGTGGGTTGAAACTAAAGTCGCCCTAAGTCTAGTTATAATGAATGGAACCGCCTAAATTGTTTTATTCAAAGATTTAGATTATTATTACTTTAATATTGTGTTTAAAATTATAGTTAGACTTATCATTTACAAAAGATGAACAAAAGGTATTTTCCGCATTAACACAATCACAACTGTTTCAACTAACAAAATAATCCGCTTTGGCCTGTTACAGAAAAAATCAGTCAATTAATAACTGTAAACAAGTACAAATAACTAACCCGCCATAACCAGCATTCATATCCATAACGTTCCTCACACCCGACCAGTTTATACCAAGGCCTCCTATGTAGACATTTGTAACAAGTTCAGACCAGCGTCTAGTATCCTCATGAAAGATCCTTTCAGCATTTGGATCGGATGATAAACTTAAAGGGTTACTTTTGAGCCTTTGGGGCCAAGGTGTAGGCCATTTATTTGTTACTGGAATTTTGGAAATACAACCATCGAGGGGTGTATACCTGTACGAAATAAAGATAATTACGCTAAAGATTATCATCGACGACGAATTGATATAGTCAAATATGTTTTCATCTACCATGAAGTTTTGGGCCGGATATTTTCATCACATATTGGTGGATTGTTTTCTTTACGTGATTCATAGCAAGAAGAAGTACGAGGCTTCTCATATATAACCAGCCCTATTCCAGATGAATCAAAACTTTTAGCCACTACCTTCCAGCAAATAGATTTAGTGAGAGCTACCATGGCTGCAAGAAAAAGAGAGAACTTCAATTATGATTTTAGGATAAAAGGAAATAAGACTTTAAATAGAGCTGGCAAGATGGGCAGCTCAGAGTCGAGATGTGTAATGGGTCAACATGGGTTCATGTTGAAACAAATCTTTTTGACTGTTGAAACAGGATGGGCTGAGTTGGGTTGATTCACTTGCTAACACTTTTGTCAAGTTTTGTTTTTAAATTATTATAATTATAATCTAAATTCTTGAATAAACTTGTTTAGGAGGTTGAATGCACAAAAAAAAGACACTAGAAGATTTTCAACAGATGTTCCCTTTTCAGATTATTTTACATTTGACCCGTTTGAAGAGGAACACAACCCGAGTACCCGACTAGACCCATTCAGAAGTAAACGAGACAAACAGTTCTTCATATCAATTTGGTGTCATTTAACTACAGGAAGAAATAAAACTAATTCAGATTTGCACTATACATTCCCAGACTTTTTTATCTCTTTCATCATCACGATAGACTGGTGTAGCAGACCAGATAAAAACTCCACCAGGCCTTAAAATCCTGTTTAACTCCAACAATGGCTTTCCACCTGAAAATCAATCATGAAGATCACAACAGTCCAGAATTTATAACATAGGAAAAAAAAGTCTGATAAAACATTAAAGCCAGTACCATCTCCATCCCAGTGCACCCTGCATCGTGCACAGTGAATCAAATCAAAAGCATTATCTGGAAACGTCAATCTTTGTGTTCCGATTACTGAGAGAGTGGCGGGAATTCCTCTTTCCAGAGCAAACTGTATTTGAGCTTCATGTTCGTCTTTTGGAGCAAATGACATTGTTATGACATCTTTGTCCATCAAATACCCGCCAAAGCTAGCAACGCCACAACCAACATCAAGAATCACCCTTGTGCGCTTCCCCCAACCAATTTTTGGTAGATTCTAGAAGAGTACAGGAAATATAATCACCAAGTGTAGCAATTAACTGGTATTGCTATTGATAAACCCCAAAAGAAATAAGGTAACTTGATTGTGATAAAGTTACCTTTTCTATGTATTGGATGTAATGAGTAACTCCCTCCTTAAATTGAGTACCTCCTCCAGGGAAAAGTAGATAATCACCAGATCTTTTCACCCAGTTTTGTTCCTTCTTGTATTCGACAAGCTTAAGGTGAGGGACATTGTCAAACCATATCTGTAAATCAAATGTCAGCGTTTTAGATGAATACATATATAAAACAGAAAACAAAACAATATCCAGGAAAAAAATTTACCCAACAAATGAACAAGCTTAGCAAAACAGACAGTAACATTACATATGTTGAAACAGATATAACAAAATGTATCCCAGCTTCCATATGACACATAAAAATGAAGTAGGATCATGAAGATGATTTACACCATTGTAAAATGCGCAAATAGTAGGCCAAATTTTAGGCCACTGCTCTTAAGATAGTATTTATTTTAACAGCTAACTCTCAAACCCTCTAATCGTACCTTTTGTCCATCATAAGACTTTAACACTAACCCACTTGAGAAGATACATATTTTCTAGACCACATGCCATTTGGTTCTTAAAATAGTACATTATAGTCTTCCAATGTGTAGTATGATAAAAAAAAAACCCAAGATTGCATATTCCAACATAAAGTAAGAATTTATTAACCTGACTCCATTTAACAGCTTAAAATTAAGATAACCTGCTCGTGCAGGCTTCTTGTTTCTATGCTAATAAAATAGCAAGTTCACAGGACTCGTGTTTCTATGACAATAATAAATCAAGCCCACACACATATCTGCAAAAAAACTGAGTGCCTGCAGTACCATTTATTTCATCCAAAACTAACCTAAACAGATCTCCATATCGTAATTCAATCACAACAACCCTAGCTAAATCACTCAAATCGGATAACTTAACAAACCAACATCTCAAGTAAAATCTCACAAGTAACAGAAATAAACCTTACCAAAGCAGCAATCTCACCATATCCCTACTCTTCGGCCAACGAACAGGCACCTTGTATCCCTCAGGCAACGGGATCAAACACCGAGGGTTAGGTTTAGGGCAATGCCGCTCTCGATGCTCCATATGCCTCCTCGATCGCAACGCCTTTATGGCCTTCGTGTTATCCAAACACGGTATGTAATCCACCGCCAGAGGCCCCGCACAAACCTCAAATTTCACCACCAAACCCTCACCACCACCGTCATCTTCCACATCACGATCTGCAGCAAAATCAGTTACGTTTCCGACTGTTACATCCACCGGCGACGGCGGCGGCGGAGACAGCGGCGTAGGGGTGTGGATTTTGACCGGATTTTGACGGAGTGGTTGGGAGGTGTTGGTGGTTATGATGCAGAAGGCGACGAAGGTGAGTAGGAGGAAGAGAGATGCGATGAAGGGATACTTGCGTTCTTTTAGGAGGTTTTGTACGGACATCGCCATTGTCTGTGATCGGAGATTGTTGCAGATCTGGTGATGACGGTGGAATCCGATGACCGGAGATGATGACAGATGTGTGTGTGTGTGTGTATGTGTGTGTGTGTATGTGTGTGTGTATGTGTGTGTGTATGTGTGTGTGTATGTGTGTGTGGTGTGTGTGTGTGTGTGTGAGTGAGAGTGTGAAATGGTGTTTGTTGAGATAGCGGTAAAGGGTAGTGTGGTGTTGTGGGTTTAAAATACAGTTAAAGTGTACGTGAAATCTGACCGTCAAAATGTTGGGACCTCTAGGAGATTTCCACGGCTCAGATTGTGACAAGTGTCGAGTTGAGAATTTGACGTCCGAGATCATTTGTTGGTGTGTACAAAGGAAAGATTTCTTTTCAGAGTTACGGGACTCGAATGTTAAACCTTTTAGGTCATATGGAGTAGAACCGGGGTCGTAAACGAAACGAACGTTTAGCGAACAGTTTGTAAACTGTTTGATTGGAGGTTCGTTTAATAAATGAACGAACATAAACAAGAAAATTCCATTTGTTTAGTAAAACGAATGGACATGTACAGAGGTTGTGTTTGTTCGTATATATTCGTGAATGTTTGGAAATGTGTTTGTTTTTACTTGTTTATTTAAAATTTTGTTAGTGATAATTAATTTAAATACTTATTTTATCTTTGGTGTATATTACGTAATATTTGTAATTTTTATTATAAAATCAATATATGATGGTTTTTATTTATTTGTTTTAGGAACTTCCGCTTGTGTTCGTTTATATTTATGAATATCTGTGTGTATTCACTTGTCTTTGTTTGCGTACGTTTACGTTCGGTAAACTATTTATGAACAAATTCATTTCTTTAGTGAACAAACATGAATAAGAAATCTCATTCGGTAAGCGTTTTTGAATAGTTTATGAACAAGTTATTTACTTAACAAATGAACATGGACAATGCCCCCGCTTGTGTTTGTTCAGTTCCTTTGTAGCCCTAAATTCTCGGTTCAGATGGGAACATCACGTCTTTAGACCTAGGGTTTTTTTGTGCTTCTCATTGGTGATTTTTTTTATCGGAACCACCACTCATCTTTTGAACCTTTAGAAAAAGAAAAATAAGAAAACTTGGGATGACACAATATAAAATGAAGAAAGTTGGAGAGATATGAAAAGTTGACGCGAGGTTAATGTGTCAGACCTGAAAAAAATGAAAAAAATATAATGGATTCGAGTGGCCTTAGAGTGTATTGTATGGTTATTACCTTCATGTATGGAACATCACGATGTGTTATTACAGTATATAGTAGTGAGGTAAATTGTGTTCGAGTACTCACATGTACACATGACATTTTAAAAAAAATGGATTCATGTGATTTAAAATAACTAAATTTTAATAATGATGGACTAAAGTGTGATACATACGACACTAATGTGATAGTAAGCGGAGAGTGAAGTATGATGTGATACTAATATGATAGTGAGTGGGAAATGAAACGAGAAATGCATGGTCGGATAGCTTTAGGAATTGAAGTAACATTATTAACAAGTTTTGATATCATTGTACAAACAAAAATTTTAAAAGACATAAAACCAACCCATCAAGGGGATTTGAACTCTCTTTTGGCTCGAATCAAGCATGCAAATTATGTTTTAGGTTTTAAATTTTCCTATAATTGTTGGAGTTTTTTTTAAATGATGTAGTTATAAAATTTATTACCTAAATGGTGCAGTTGGTAAAATAGTTATCAAAATAGTCTTGTTTAGAAAATTTATGTGACTCACTTCTATTAATTATTATTATTGGCTACTTATTTAAATGCTATATAATACTTATTGGAATGATATTTATAAATTTTTAAAACTATTTTTATCGAAATCAAACTTTTTTATTATAGTTTTCCAGAAATACTTTTTAAGCTTTTTTTAAACAACTAGAAGAACGTTTTTAATTTTAGTTTCATTTGTTTCTCACCATTTTAATTAGGGATAAGATCGGTACCATCCCGAAAAAGATTGAAAATGTAAACGGAATATTGTATTAATATGTGGGTATGGTACCGGTTAATACATGTATCATTAAAAATACCGAAACCAAATGGCACCGATACCGTGAACATGAAAAAGTGAATGTCGATGGCGGTACCAATGATGTTTGGTTGGTGTTGATTGGTACAGTACCGGTACTTAGCAAAAAAACTCATCCTTAAACATGTTATATGGCAACTCTTTGCGGTAAAAAAAACGTGTCGGTATTACTTTTTCCAAGCTACTCCGTCACAACGCGTGAGGATACTTTTCTAGTTTCGATTTAAAAAGTGTTAAAGAAATAAAAAAATATTATCAAACAGGCTAAAAAATATAAAAAAAATAATTCTATTTTAATGCAATGATTACCGATTTTTAAAAACTGCCAATGATCTCTTGGCCTAATGGTTCAAGGAAGAGATGAGAGGTTTTGCTTTTTTTGTAGGTTCAAAGTTCAAACCTTGGTAATGATGACTTATTAATAACTATGTGTTACTAGTTTTTAATAACTAACCAACAATTTAAAAAAAAAAGACAATCTGAAAGAGATTAATAAATATTTATGAAAAACTTAAAAAGTTCCATCTGAAAATATTAATTATGATCCCTAAAATAAATAAATTAAAAAAAGCCTTTGTAAAGCGGTCAATGGGAATAAGAGTGAAATAACAATAAAATTTCAAACTACATGTTTTGATAACTACACTATTTTAGTAAATAAGTTTTCCACTATAAAAATACTCTTAAAAATAAGAGACACGGGTCGGATCACCGTTGGTTCTAGGTATGTGTTAATTGAATCTCATTTTTATTAATACATTTAATAATATTAGTTCCGAATAAAATCATTACTATTTATTTATAAAGTACAAGGAAGCAGGTTATATATCATAGTATTTGTAAGAAAAACTACTACCAAACCTATTTGATGCTTAATTATTTGTTTATAAAAATATTAATAATAAAATTAAAGGTTGGGTTTATGGTAAGGTTTATAATTTATCATTTAACATAACCAAACATACCTCTCAACTAACTAAAAGTTTTGAGGAATAAGAAATGTGTGTGAAATGTATCACCTACTAATCAAGTAAATCCTTTCATTAATTGGACGTGTGGTGTTTAAGTACTATTTTTGAAACAAATACATAACAAACTTGTCATAAAATAAAATCCGAAATTTAGGAAACAAGTCTATACTTTGGCTAAACCTCAATGACTAATTAATGTGATTACTTCTAAAAAACGTGATTATAAATATACATATTATAAAATTTCATTAATAAAATAATTAAATAATTAATAGAAACAAGCTAAGCCAAATCTAGTTCAATCTTCGAAAACTATTTACAAGCCAAACTCGAGTTTAAGAATGAATCTTCGAACAAGCCGAGCTGGATACACCTCAAGCTGCAACACTTTAAATTGATAAATACGTTTTCAACTTTCTAATGTTACAATGAGAAAAATTGGTTTTAATATAGAGGTGGGCATAAAAAACGGGTTCGGACCCATCCCGGAACTGGGTACAGGTAGTACTCGATGGAAGTTATACCCTGGTTGGACCCGTTTAAACTCGTATGGTTGGAACCAGTTTTAAATTTTGAGTTTTATAACGAACCCAACCGAACCTGACCCCAACCCAACCGGGTTGGACCTCGGTATTGAACTTGGTATTGGACACACACACATAAGAAAAGAAAAGAAAAAACTAAACCCGATATAGGACCCGATTCAGACCGACCCGACCCTACCCTACCATACCCGAGTATAACGGATAAAGTTTTCAAGTAAGTAAACCCAACCCGGGTTCATGCCCGGTTTCACCTAAACCCGGGTACAAAAAAATCAGGTTGGGCCGAACCTGGCTTAGGGTACGACCCAATACCGTTTTGCCCACCTCTACTTTAATAGTTCAAGAAAAGAATTGTGTGACCCGTTATATGATTATGCTGGGCCAAGTTTGATTGGCCCAAAACACACCCTTATAACTTATTATGGGTTTTGAATAACACGTTAAGCAGTTCAGGTGTGTGGCAGCTTAGATTAGATGTGAACAAAAAAACCGGGTCTATACCCGACCAGGCATACCCGAACCGGACCCGGGTCCGGGTACAACCCAATACCGGGTGTACCCAGTTCGTACCCGGAAAAAACCGGTGGATTGTACCCGGTTTGGGGTGTTTGGAATTTATAGGTACCGGACCCGACCCAGAACCGGACCCGAACCGGTTGAACCCGGGTTGGACTCGATTTCGACCGTTTTTTTTTCTAGCCGTTGGGGACCAAATTTGACCGTTTTTTTGTTGTTTTTGCCTCTAAAATAAGTATAAATAGGTGTGAGTTGATATGGTAAGGTACCCAAGCTTCAAACACAAAAAAACATACGCAAAAAACGCAAACAATACTCTCGTTTAATCTCAAATCTCAATATAGCTCACTCTTAATCTTCCGTTGGTCAAGGTTCATCGAACTCTCCAACCGTCGTTCGTGTTCTTCCACACAATCGTAACATGGATGTTTGGTGCAATTGGGATATGGTTGAGTTGAGTGACGGATCTGTAAAGGCTCGTTGCAAGTTTTGTGGAGCTTTACTTGCTAAAGATTCTAACACGACTTTAAACAAACACATTACCAAAAAGTTTTGTAAGTCGTTGAAAAGTAATCCGGATTCGCAACAAACACAATTGAGTGGAGACGGTGGAATCTTTAATTACAACTTTAATGAGGTTCGAGATCGAATGGCAAAGTTCGTGATTCAAGAAGCTTTGCCTTTCAATCACTTCGACAACCCTCGATTAACCAACTTAATTCGAGAGACGCTTCAACCTCGTTACACTCACGTAAGTCGTACTACACTTAGACGTTATTGTTTAAAATTATGGAAGCAAGCAAAAAATGATTTAATTGTATTATTTGAAAATTTAAATACTGGTGTAAACTTAACTAGTGACGTTTGGTCGGCGCCACACGGTTTGCCCGAATCGTACCTTTGCGTCACCGCTCATTGGGTAGATCCCAGTTCATGGCAAATGATGAAACGTACGATTGCATTTGATCTATTTCCGTATCCACACACCGGAGAGTATTTATTTTACTTTTTGGATAATGTAATAACTACTTTTAATTTACAAAATAAAATATTTTCAATGGCATTTGATAACGCTTCCAACAACACAACCGCGGTTGAAAAATTAAAATTAAAATATCTTCTGGTTGTGTTGCACATATTATTAATTTAGTAGTACAAGATGGTCTATCCGTACCATTTGTTGATAGCTTTATAAAAGCTTTTCGATTTATGTTACACGACGTTTTTAAAAAAAGTAGAAAAAGATATCAAGATTATAAACAACTTTGTAAAGATACAGAATCTAGATTTTTAGGGCCTAATTGGGAAGTACCTACTAGGTGGAATTCGACTTGTCATATGTTTGATTGTGCTTTAAAACAAAAAGGCACTTTAAAAGCTTTTCATAATAGTCTTTCGGATAATTACGAAGCCGACCTGTTTCTGGATTTGGGTTGGAAAAATATTGAACATTTATCCGAATTTTTTGAGGTGTTTAAAAACTCAACTACAAAATTATTGGGAGTTTATTATCCCACTAGTTATTCGGTGCTTCAAGAATTATATTTCATGGCTTTGAATTTTAAAAATTTTCAAAATAAAAATAGTATGTTTAGAGAAATGATAGAACCAATGAAAGACAAGTTTAAAAAATATTTTCTTGAGTTACCACCCGTTTTTACTTGTGCCGCTGCTTTAAATCCTTTTTTAAATGTTGCGGGGGTAGAATGTTTAATAGACGAGATAAATGACAATTTGGATATACATGACGAAAACCACAATTTTTCAACCGAGGCAAAAGAAGTTTTTAATAAAAGTTTGAAAATTATTTATAATTTTTATTTAAATAAATATGGACCTAACGTAAATATAACTATGCCAAGATAATCAACCTCAAGTGCTAGTACCTCGTTTAAAGACCCCGTTATGACTATGTTGAATGTTGTTCGGGATGTGACGGCTAAACGTCAAAGGGGTAACGCCCCAACAAGCGAACTTGGTATATATAGTACGACGAACTTTATTTCAACTATGAGTACTCAAGATTATTATGCATTTGATATTTTGGCTTGGTGGAAAGGAAAGAAATCCCAATTTCCAATTCTTTGCGCTATGACCCGTGATTTACTAAGCGTCCAAGCTTCTATGGTAGCTTCGGAGTCTGCGTTTTCTCTTAGTGGCAGGGTATTATCATTACGGAGAACAAGATTAACTCCGGAAGCGGTGGAGATGTGCATTTGTTTAAAAGACCACTTAGACGCGATGGATCGTATACAAGACAAAATAAATCTCGAAGATGAAATTGCAATCGAATGTAAAGTACACGATGAAGAGGTATAAGAAGGAGTATCTTCTGGTATATCCGACGAAGAATTAGCATTTGATGAAGCCTCTCGAAGAAAATAGTCGATTAGTTAAAGATGTTTTTTTATTGATTCGTTAATGTATTTTTTTCAGTTATTTTAATAAATAAATAATAAATTAATGAGTTATAGATGTTTTTTTAATGTTGTTATAATAATAATAATAATAATTGTAATAATAATAATAATAGTAATAGCAATCATAATAATAATAATACTAATAATATTAATATTAATAGCAATTATAATAGTAAAAAAAAACCGGTTGTACCCAGTTCTGGACCCGACCCTAACCGGGTAGGCCGGGTAGGGTTTTAAGGATGCCCAACCCGACCCGTACCCGAACCCGGTTCATCAATACCCGGGTCCCAAAAAAACCGGCCGGCCGTACCCGGTTTGAACCCGGTTCCGGGTCCGGCCCAATACCCGGTTTGCCCATCTCTAGCTTAGATTGTTAGGGTTGGGCCCACAATTAATATTTTTAAAACAATCCTGTATCTATGTGTTTTGACGGCGACGTATGTACCGTGATAAAACATAAACTATGCTTGGGTAGAATGATGGCACGTATATATCCATCTACATGTCTATAAATCTAAGTAAATTTTGAATTACCTTTTACTTATGTTATCTTAGTATAAATTTCACAAAGGTTGTTGTCTTACTCGTAGAGTTAAAGTTTAAAACATTATTAACCATTCTTTATATGCATTAAATTCTTTAGAATATATAAAAGAAAAACATTTAATTCACTAAAAGTTTAGTATGGGTCCACCTTTGCAGCCATAAAATATTTAAAAACCTATTGGTTTAAACTTTAAAGATACTTATGGCTAATTTGTACAAAGTAACTATCAAGTTGTTGATATAAATACGAGGTTGTGCCTTGGGGGAATCGGTGTCAAGTGGAGGCAAGTGGACCCTTACGTACCATACAATATGAATTATAACCCTTTTATTAAACAATCACTACCGATACAACTATTTTAAGTATTTGATTTCTATGATTTAAAAAACACTTATATTATTTCTTATAAATTATTGCATTAATGACAAGTATTAAATACGATTATTAGTGTTCTGTACTAAATACAATTAGTTAATTTTCTAAAATAACATATGTAAATATAGGTCGCTTGTACAGACTAAATTGAACTAAACAAATTTATTTTTTTGTCTTTTTTGTTCTTTTAAAACAACTCATAATCAGTAGTTATATAAAATATAAATCTCTCACTTTTTAAATGAAGAAGATCAAGACACCTTAAGGCTTGGGACCTTAGAGTATTCATAGTGGGTTTTTTTATTTTTAATGTGAGTGTCTTGTATTACGGAGAATAATTGTTAGTGGTTGTAAGTGAGTGATAGATAATATTTATGGGAGTTTTATCATGATTCCTTATACTTGAGGATATATGAGGAATCACAGTACAACACCATAACTTTTTTAATATTTTAAAAGTGGTTGTGAGCGGAAGAAAAAGAAAATATAATGATAAATATATTAAAATGTATTATTTAATTAAAAAATTAATAAAAAATAATATTTTTATTATAAATATAAAGATGGAAATAGAAAACCCACTAAAAATGCTCGATTTAAATGCTACGGTCGATTAGTATATTCATCATGCAGATAAATGAAGGGCTATTTGGTAAAAATGTAAAATGATTTAATAACTCACTCAACTATTAAAAGGAATAAAAAATAATAAAAAGAGTTGAGGGCAAATATTTAATTCTACATGCTAAAGTACGACAACTGGCCAACTGGGTGTACTTTAATTCCGTATCACTTCATTTTTTTATTTTTTAGATAGCTATTATAAATTATAACAATTAAAAATAAAAATAAAACTTGGCTTTTGAGTTGTCAAGGGGTCCCTATCGCCTCTTGAAACGTGAATGAATTTTATTAACTTCCATCAAATATAAGTTATGGGGAATGGATCAAGTATTCGGTTTATATTTTCAAAAAAAATCGTTTTATGATAGTCTCGTTCAAACACACTCGTGGAACACTAGAACCTGAAGTCAAACCGGCTATTGTCACACCCCAACACCAGGTTTATATGAATCAGTTGGATTTATACACTAACATAGTCTTTTGCATTTAAATGCAACACCGTGAGGTGATAGTAATCAATTGAAGAAATCTAGATCATAATAAAGTTACATTGTGTGTAGGATATATGCTATTACAACTATGGGTCAAAATGTTATAAGATGTCCCATTTAAGGTATTAGGGTTATAATTTTGATACTACTAATGATTTGACGTATTTTAAGATTACTTATGATTTTCAGCAGTAGTTTGTTATATCCGGTCATAAAATTGTGTGTTACTATGTATCACCTATGTCTTATTTTTTGCTTCATGCTTAATTAGTGTTGGTAATTCTCTTAGCTTGATTGCTTGAATACCATAATCAATTTATCAGTATAACTTTTTTTGTGACCTTATTACGTTAGCATACCACAGAGTCATATTGCTTTGGTGTTTATACTATCTCAATTCATTGGAATCATGTGCATGTATACATAGCAGCTATCATGATCTAGCCAAAACTATGAACATTTATTGAATTACATTATTTGTATTTACACATTCATAAGATTACATGACATGGCACGTGACATTAAGCGAAATAAACATTATAATGTTATGATGAATTTGAAAAATGAAAGAATAAAATAAAAATGTACATGTGGCCTAGAATGATATCATTTAGTCAAATCGTAAAACATATATGTGAAATAATACCGGTGATGTTCTGTATTACCAGATTTATCGTTGTTAAAAGATGGTTCATACGCTTTGAATAACCTACAAAGTGTGTAGCAAGATGAATCTATTATTACTATTCATATTATTTTATATTTATAATGTTTATAATTTAAAGTATTTTGCGACTCATTTGCCAAAAAACTTGAGTATCAGGTTCTGAGTAGCAATTGTGTCACAAAGTACAAATTGTTTATAATTAATATATATTTTTATATTGTTTTTATTCTTACATTTTGATGTGAATTTTAAAAAATTGAGTTTGCTACACATTTTTAACAAAATCTTGTAAGAAAAATTAGGGGTTTTTTTACTATGTAGCAATTTCATAGAAAAATACGTTAACATTTATTTCGTCGTAATTTTGTCATAAATGCATTACAATTTGCGACAAAAAAAATTGTGTAGCAAATTTTGCATAGCAAAAACCATTGTTTTCTAGTAGCGATGTGTTTACCAAAATGAACTCACTCCTCGTTTGAGACATCTTCTATAGTTTTCTAACTTACAATTAGAGAATGCCAAAATATAGATAGACAACACGTGCCACCATGATTGATGGTAAAAACCATGATTCTTTGAAGGAAAATAATTTAAAGGAAAATAAGGTTTAAATCTTAACAAATGATTTAATAGAGTAATTTAGGTTTATCTATAAAACAAAAATATATGTACAACAGGTTTATAATTTTTAATAATATTTATAGAAATTTTTGGTTATCACCATAGATTGTGTGCGATCTTATGGTTTAGAATTAATAGAGGATAATAATATCTTCAGATTTAAATCTAAATATATTATCCTCTGTTAAGAATTTTCAAAAATGCATTTTAGTGAGGTCGTATCAACCATTACTCAGTCCGAAGAATAGAATGTACACATTCTTCACCTATCACATCAATAAACTATTACTCAGTCTGAAGAATGTGCGACACTTTTTTATTTTGACATGTATCATGTAATTGTTCCTTTGAGAAAACATCCCAACATACAACACAAACCCTTTTCAATTGGTGTAATATAATAGTTATTAATAGGTTATTTTTCAGTAGTTTATAATTTATTAATGGTTATAATGTAATTTAAGGTTGAATGGTTAAGATGTAACATCTTAACCATTTAGATAGTATGGGGCTGCTTGATAGCCTTAAATATAAATGATTAAGTCTATTTGGTAGCCTCTTAATTATAATTAACAAGCTATCAAACAACCCCTAAAATATGTCTTTTTGTTTAATTTGATTAATAGCTTGACTTTTTGTACTTATTGGTTACTTGAATTATACTTATGGTTAGTTTTAGTACACACTAATCTAATGTTTTTCTCTGCATTAGACTCGGTATAAAAGTATCAACTCAAAAGTTAGCCAGATAATAAAACACGCTAACTATTAGGATATTTTGGTTATTTTAAAGCATCTGGGACATTTTAGCGTTATGTGTTATTTGACAAGAGAATGTGGTTAGTTTTTGCAACCACTCCATGTATTTTTGCATGTTGCAGTTGCATTTACGTTTTTCTAGCTACATAACTTTCTAGGAAACCTTATTAATTTGGAATTAAAATAAAATTTGATTGTAATTATAAAGTGAAAATCGGCTGCGATCAATTTGTACAGTAATTATCTAAGCACATTTCATATCAACATAAATATATTATATGATAAGTTGTAATATAATACTCTAAACAAGTTTCACACATCAACCATAAATAGATTATATGATGAGTTCATAAAAAATATACTAAATTAAATATTAATATTATCATCGTGTTTTGAATGTATTAATCATAGATGAGATAATAAGTTTATAGTTACTTGTACTCGAATATACAAAAATTGTTTAAATATACAAATAATTGTTTAAATGAAGAGTTTGATCACTTATCAAAATTTTAATTATATGAATATATAAATAAATTGTATGAAAAAGAAGAGTTTGATCGTTTATCAAAATTTCAATTATATGTTTAGATAATGCATGACATATCAAGATAAATTGATACGACAAAGTGGCTCAATAAAACTTAAAAGGTGTGTTTGAAACAATAAAAAGAATGAGAAAAGTAATTGGTCAACTCACTAACATTTGCATATCATTTTAACACAATACAGTTTACCAAATGCGTACTATGTGTGAAAAAGCACACCTTTCACGTCTCTTCCTCGTTTAGTATCTTGTTTGCCATTCATAAAAAGAATTTCTTACACTTGGGCCCATGATCTTCAATGTCTTATCTTTTATCGTTTTGCACTTAGTTGTCATTTACGTGTGGACTTTGAATTTGTAACACACCATGAAGGTAATACGAAATTTACTAATGTGAGATTATTCTAAACGAGTTTAAGTCGGTTGACGGTTTCAAGTTAAACCAACAGACACTTTTAGCTGAGTGGTCGTATTGGATTGATTGACAGACATGTAAGTTGACATGTTTAATCTATTTACTTTTATTTATTTTTTTGATTTATGTGTTTTATGTCATAAAAGGGTAATTTACACTAAAATTTAAGAAAAGATGAAATGAAGAAGTTTTTATAGTTTAGTTATAAATTCGGCTTGCATTTGGGGATGTAACCTAAAACATGTAGGAATTGTTTTTTGGAGTTTCACGGATAAACTTTCGAATCAAGATATCACTTTCAGATTAAAATAAATTTAGTATTTTTAAAATCTTTAATCGGTAAGATGAAATGTATCAAAAAGGAATATATAAACTGTTTTGAACTTCGCATTAGAAATCATATGAAAACGATACCTTGAAATTGACCATATGAATCATTTATATGAGGTCAGAAAACTACATTAATTAACTGAACTGTTGTAACTTATAATTTGCGGTTTAATAGTTGGTGGTAACAATTGTTTGGAACAGCTTCAATCGACATCGTATTTGAAAGTACTTAGGTCCTTACACTTGAAATTTGTTTTCAATCACATAAAGTTTCTACCTTTCAAGTTTCAGTTGAACTCAAATTTCCATCTAAAAAAGGGTTGCTACCCTTTGGACCGGTCACCAGAGGTGTTCCTCTTGAACCCTTGTCGTCTAATGGTTCCATAATACTTGATGTTGTAACATTTTCAAAACAAGAATGCACCCCACGTTTTCTAGTGCACTTTGTTTGATTTTTATTGTGATCTCACATGTTGTCGATAAATGAATTCGTGTATTCATAAACTTCATCATCTGTCTTCTCTTGATGGTAGTTTTCTAGTTGGTGATTCTTAGTCAACCATTTCAGATTTCAATGTTCAAACTATATATAGTTCATGAAAACTTTTCTACAGAAAAATGTAAGATGTGATTCGTCGGATACTCATTTCTACACGATCCATCATGTGTTGGGAGAATGACCCCTAATATATATCAACATGTAAATAATCCTTAAATTCATGCTTTATGTTATCATTGAATCATTACAAGTTGACGTTTAATTAATTTAATTCACATAGTACAATACACGATTGCAAAACATTCATTTAGTATACTTTGGTGTGTAATTACATGTGTACAGCGTATTCACCTTTTAAGTTCTTCTAAATTGTAATATTATCATCTTATAGCATTTATCTCATTCTCTATCTGTATCCCTGTAAAATCACTAAAATTATTATTTTCTATCCACATCCCTATTATATCACTAAAAATTACTATTTGTTCTTTCTTTTCGATTAAAAAATATTTTTTATACATTTATTATTATATTTTCTTTCCTCTACTCACAAACATTTTAAAAAATATTAACAAGGATAACAATGTATTACCAGATATACAAATAAACAATAACATTATTTCTTCTCACTCAAAATTGATCATTTTTTATAATATAAAAACACACTTACAATAAACAATATGAGAGCATTCACGGTGGATTCTTCATTTTTATCCATATAATTACACTAAATATCATTAATTTTTTTTTATTTTCTTTTCAATGAAATAATATTTTTTATACTCTTATCAATATTCTTTTTTATCTTCTACATTCATAACTATTTTAAAAAATATTAAAAAAATTATAGGGATTAAACAATGATTCCCCAAATATATTGATGAACAGTAACATTTTATTTATTATTCACTCACAATCACTCAAAATTTTTCTATATAATATAAAAAATACACTTATATAATTTTAAGGGTTCTATTATAAATGCTCTAAATAATAACATGTAAATGTTCATTTTTAAAATACACACTCTACTCTACATCAAAAATCATCAAATCTACAGCTTGTAGTATTAGATTCACAATCTAAAATACACCATTTATCATCATCCGTATATACTAAATGCTACAATATAATCATGTAACAATGAAGAAACATAAGTGAAATTAACACCAACAACCAAAACTACAACATAAAATTCGAAATTTATCCTCTAAGATCTCTACAAAGTTCAAACGCAAAAGTAGATTAAATCAAACAAATTAATGAACAAAATATTAACCAACCCAACCACGAACGAATACACAAGATTCATATTAATATATTAACATCTCCTAGTAGGAACTGTTTGGTAGCATCTTATTCTCTATATTTTCGCAAATCTGCTTTAACGAAATCAAGTTACACCGTACGATCGTATCAACAAACACACATGTCTCCTCTTTCGTATTCTCCGGCGGCACATCCACCACATACGACTCCACCACCACCGTAGTCCCACCGTCGCCGCCGCCGTGCACGGTGGTCACCGACCGGTAGTTCTTCAGCCGGTGGTCGCCGCCGACGACGCTAAAGCTCATAACATGACGATCATCATCAAGGATCTCCAGCCGTTCGGTGCTGGATCCAGCTGGCAGCCCGGAGACGACGTGGACTCTTCTGAGAGTGCCCACGTCACCGTCGCCGGTGATCACGTGGCAGCTCTTGAGGAAGTGTTTGTACGCCTGTGGGTTGTCGAAGCGGCGGACGACGGACCACACGGCGGCGATGGGGGCGGCGATGGTCTGCGAGACGGCGGAGGAGCACTGGTGGCTGGCGACGGCGTGGGTGTGGTGGTGGAGGAGGTGTTCAGGGATGGAGATGGAGGAGGGGGCCCGCCATATGGTGGTTGTTGGTGGTTGTTTGTGGTGGTTAACGGTGGCGTTGGTGGTGGCGGTGGTGGTGGTGGGGTGGATTCTTTGAATTTGAACGGTGGAATGCATGTTGTGAAGATATTAATAATAATAATAATAATAATGTTATTATTATTATGGTGGGGGATTGATGATATATATATAGAGGGAGATAGCGTGAAGAATGGAGACATAGGAGCAAGTTGTGATGGTGGAAAAGTTTAAAGAGGAAGAAACACAGGGATTACGCTGGTCATGCAAGTGGAGCAACCAACTTGCATAATAATAATAATAATATAATAATAATATAATAATAATAATAATAATAATAATAATAATAATTATTATTATTATGGTGGGGGATTGATGATATATATATAGAGGGAGATAGCGTGAAGAATGGAGACATAGGAGCAAGTTGTGATGGTGGAAAAGTTTAAAGAGGAAGAAACACAGGGATTACGCTGGTCATGCAAGTGGGAGCAACCAACTTGCATAATAATAATAATAATAATAATAATAATAATAATAATAATAATAATAATAATAATAATATTATTATTATATTATTATTATTATTATTATTATTATATTATTATTATTATTATTATTATTATAATATTAGTATTATTATTATTATTATTATATATTATTATTATTATTATTATTATTATTATTATTGGGTTGGGTTATACAAACATCCATTTATGTTATTGAGACATTCTATTGTTTTTATCTCTCTTCATGTATCTATATGTATATATAGAAAGATATAGAGATGATAAAATAAATTGGATGTATCAGTAATATACCCCGTTATACAAACACACATTTATGTTATTGATACACTTTATTGTCTCTACCTTTTTCCATATATCTATATGTATGTATAGAATGATATAAAGAGCATAAAATAAGTTGGGTGTATCAATAACATACCCATTATTATTATTAGGGGTATATTGATACATCAAATTTATTTTATTCTCTTTATATCTTTCTATACATACATATAGATACATGAAGAAAGATAGAGAAAATAGTGTGTCTTAATAACATAAATGAGTGTTCGTATAACTTAACTATTATTATTATTATTACTACTTCTAATTTGGAAAAATAAGTTATGAATCTTTGAAACATTGAGGTTTGGTTTGACGGTGGTAGGTGTTGGTCAGAGGTATTTAATACATACAAAAGATTAAGGTATTACGGGAGAATAATTCTTGTAAGTTTTAACCACTAAACTTCGTATTTACGATGGATTTCCTAAAGATATGTAAGTGTGTTTCCTATATCATAATGAATTGTTATAAATGGTTGTAAGTGAAAGAAAAAGAAAATTCATTGTTCATTTGTATATTTGAGGAAACATTGTTGAGACTATAAATATTTCAATATTTTTAAAGTGGTTATGAGTGTAAGAGATAGAAAATGTAATGATAAATGTATATAAAAGTACTATTTAATTAAAAAGAAGATAGAAAAATAATAAATTTTAGTATAATTATATGGACATTGATAGGGAATCCTCTTTGAATGCTCTTAGTAGTTATTTTCTATCGAACACTTGAACTTCATATCATTTTCTATTGAACACAACTTTCATATCATACACTACTTAATTTTACTAAAAACTACTTCAATAAATGGTGTTTACTTTCTCTATTTTTTGTTAACATCAAAACAAACATTAGTAGCCTATTCTTAAAATAAACATTTTGCTTACAGTACGACTTGAAACCTTCGTTACATTACATAGAACGGAATTACGTAAGACCCTTAATAATATTTGGTGATACTTTTAAATTACTTGCTTCTATTTTTTTACTTCTTGAGTATTGACCTCAAATATTTTGCTCAAATACGATATGGATTGAAATTTTAATTGTACTTTCTGAAAGTAAATTACTATTAGACAACACAAAAAATATTATTAAATCAAGTCATATAAATTATTAATCATTTTACTATTTTAGATGGTAGACGGGATGGAATCAGAACATAGTATCATAGTGAATCTACGAGCCGTGCATGAATATCCGGCACCACCAAATATTAGTGCAATGAATATCATATCATCTCATATATATATACTAGATATGAGTGTGAATATGTGTCTACAACTCTACTAGAATCTTTTTAACCATTTAACTTTATAACCAACTATATATTCAACCATAGATCTCGTGGTAAAAATCATTAAATAGTTACGTTGTTAAAGACGAAGAAAAAACTATTTTGTCCCGAAATACATCAATGATATGATCCATTAATATACGATCAGGTGGAGCGAGAGTAATTAGGGTGAAACTCATGTACCATTCTTTAAAAATGAGTTGATTTAGGTAAAAAAAAATCATGCGGGTTTATTTAGGGCGATTCAGATTGTATAACGAGTCATTTAGGTGGTCTTGGATTATACAACATCTCGAAAACTTGTTATCTTTAAACGTCTTCAAACGTGTCAAAACACAATTTCCTATCATTGTCTGTCACTACCACTAGTATAGTTGTCACTGACACCACCATTGTGGACATCTCCATTGCCACTATAACACCCGACCCTCGCATCAACAATATTGTCCGTTTTGTTCACGATGAACTCATGGATTTGCTTTTAGTTGTCACGGTGAAAACTTCCCAGGGAGGTCACCATCCATGGATTGCTTCCACCTAAGCACGCTTAACTATGAAGTTCTGCTATCATCCACAGCCAATACGGCCAAAACGTGTTGTTGATATTAAAAGTCAGACATTCTTTATGAACCAGGAATCTCTACTGTCCACGGCCGATGTGACATAAGTGTAGGGTATCACAAGCACCCCCTGTTTGGACTCATCGTCCTCAATGAGCCCGAGAAGTCACCATCATTGGTGAGATATGTCTCACACCCTGAACGGCATAGAATTGGCTCTGATACCATTGTGTAACACCCGACCCCTCACATCAACAATATTGTCCGCTTTTCTCATGAGGAGTTTACGGATTTGCTTTTAGTTGTCCGGGTGAAAACTTTCCAGGGAGGTCACCCATCCCTGGATTGTTCCCACCTGAGCACGTTTAGCTATGAAGTTCTGCTTTAATCCACAGCTAATACGCCCAAAACGCGTTGTTGATGTTAAAGGTCAGACATTCTTTATGAACTAGGAATCTCTCCTGTCCACGTTTGATGTGGGATAAGTGTAGGGTGTCATAACCACCACCAGCAATTATCGTTGTTGTCTACACGGTGATCAAACTTATAACAAACAAGTAAATTTATACAATTTCCTAACATAATTAAGAGACACTTTAACATCCTCCTTAATGAATAAAATATATGCATATACATGTTTCTATCAAAAAGCAAATGGAAAATTAATGTTTGTTGAATATACGTACTTTTTGAAGGTTGTGGTCAATACAATATCATATCACAAGATATAGGTGAACAAATATAGAGCTTGACCAGGATTTTGTGATCAGAAAAGATGAAACTTTAAGGGGAAATAAATCATTTAATGACTTGTATACTATATAAATATATATTAAACATAAAGTCTATAAAATGGGGTGATTGCTATAATTCCAATTTTTTTATTTGTTTGTAATTTTCAGTTATAGCCACTTGCTAGAATATATTCTAATGTATGTTCATCTGCCGCTAAAAACTATTAAATATACTTGAAAATAAACAATTATGTCAATGAACTCATCACGCAAGATTTGGTATTGCTTAAAAATCTTGACTAAAATATTTGTTACATTATAAATTCTGCCAACATACTCATAATGCCCAGGTTCATTCACTTGGTTAAAAAGTCGATTACAAGTATAATATACAATTAATCATGCGTGCCTTTAATACTTTCTCTTAGAATCAATTTACAAAAACCAAAATTAGCTGTCTGTTCTAAGAAACAATATTTGTTTATTTTTTTCTTGTAGATAATTATAAATATGTAGTATTAGTATATGATCGAGTAACATTTTACATATTGTAGTGTTTATTAAAAATTATAATTTGTATATAAACATCATAAGTATCTTTTCGTAACTAGTTTTATGTGTATAAAAATTCCAAGTGTAAATCAAGTTATTGCGTGTTTTTTGAATACGAAATCAATCAAAATTAATTACCAAGAACAAAACGAGTTTGAGAAGGATTGGATCTTATGCTATGTTAGGAGATAGTATTGAGGGAATTATGATGTCATATAAAGGAAAAACGAGTTTGAGAAGGATTGTATCTTATGCTATGTTGGAGATAGTATTGAGGGAATTATGATGTTATATAATAAAAGAGTTCCCATGTTATATAAAATAAAGATACTTTTACTGGTGTAATGTGACGCTGATGTTATATATGTAGGTCCATCCCCTAATCGAAAGATAATTTGCAACTTGCATTTTTGTAGTCATTGTTCTTTTATCCTCTTCAACCACCATCTTCAACTTGTTGGTTTCGTTTAAGATTAGAACCCCACATGTTTAGATGATGATTTTAATGTAAAACAATTAAATCAATCTTGAATATGGTCGAACATCACATCAGAACTTATAGAGAAAAGGGTCTCTTCATACTCTTAAACTACAAATCAATGTATACACATACATGATACGTTTTATTGTGTTTAGAAGACACAAATTTTGTTATTAACTTAGCTAATTAACTCGGTTCATAATCGAACAACCAATTGCACATGGGATACTCATATCTTAAAGAAAAAAAATTGTATCCATATGTGTCAAACATAAATACAAACTATGAAATAAAAATATAGAACACTTGGAATTAGTTTTAGGTATTTAGACCATTATTTGCCAAGTGGTGATGATAATATACTAATATAAACAACACGTTATATTGTATTACAAATTGATATAAGATCTCTAGAAAATATGACTGGAAAAGATCAAATGATGTTACAACTTACAGTACCCTTTCATTGACTCGATATAGTGCATCTTATTATTATACAACAAATGTTAATGTCGTTATAAAAATCAATATGAGTTTCAGTATCGTTCAATAAGATGAAATTTATAAACTTGATCACAATCACCAAATTAATTATGTTAGTGTGATTTTGAAAAGCGTAATTATACAAACTTTATTTGACATCCTGCTAATTGTAATAGAAAATGTTCATTGATTTAACAACTTCAAATATGATAATACATCTTTATATTTTTTAGAAGCCACTTGAGTTAAGAAATGGAAAATAAGGGTGGTTATGGCCTTTAGGAAGCTTCGTCTGGCTCATCTTCTCGATCACAAGGATAAGTCACTATCCGACAGTGTACATAGTTGTTTTATTACATGAGATATTGTTTATATTAGTTTTAAAAATATTTTGACAAAAATTACTTATTAATTTATTAGTTTTTAAATGTGGTTTTTAGAAAGATATTTGGATTAGCTTATAAAATAAAATTTATAAAATTATCAAAAAGAACGTACTTTTAGAAATGATACGAGGTAATAGGAGGAAATAAAGGGATATAATAGAAAATTGAACTAAATTAAGTTTTTAAAAGTTGATAAATAAGTTATTCTTATTTTTCAAAAATATTATTTTTACTATATATGAAAAGTCAATTTGAAAAATACTTTTGGAATTGTAAAACATTTTTTAAATTTTTTTTTCTCAAAAGTTAATAAGTGCAAAGTAGGTTAAAAAAAGCAATCCAAACACACACTTATTATCACAAGTACTTGCATCCTATATACGTATAAAGGGCTGTTTGACAACTCCTGAATTATTAAGTGCTGAATCAATAAAATGCCTGAACCATTAAGTGTTGAATCAATAAAAGGCCTGATCCATTAAGTGCTGAACCATTAAGATGTCTGAACATTAAGATGTCTGAACCATTAAGAACTTATATATCGTTTAACTATTCTAATGCAAATGTCTGACCAATTCAGATAAGAGTTCTTAACCATTCAGCATAAGACCTCTTAACCATTCAATACTAGTATAATGCTTAACCATTCAGAGGCAAATGTCTGAATCTTTCAAACATTTGTTCAGATATTTACTCGTGAAACAAACAATCTGAACCATTCAGACATCTGAGCCATTAATAAGCTGCCAAACAACCCCTAAATCTATGTGTAATCCTCTCTATTATTGAGGAAAAATATATTAAATCTTTGATTTTATTTTATATATAAGTGCATTGGTCTATGTGACATCTTATGACGTCGGGGAAAACTTTAGGGGAAGCACGTGAAGCCCTTTAGACGATGAGTTATCTTAGGTGTTGTTTGTTTTTTCTGCAGGAAAATGTCTGCAGTCTGCGGCCCACATCTGTAGACATCTGTAAAAAAAATAGATGGACCAAATGTTTGCAGTCTGCAAGAAAAAAATCGTTTGTTTTTTACATATGTAGTCTGTAACCAAAACATTTCTCTACAAAAATCATAACTTTTTTCACATAACATCTTCAACGGAGGGAGAGGGCAATAGAGGGGAGGGTAGCGGCGACGGTTAGGGGATGGGGAGGCGGGCGACGGGTGCAGGTGGGAGAGGGAGGCCGGCGGCGGAGGGCGGGTGGTTTTAGGGATGGTCGTGAAGGAGGAGGGCAACGGAGGGAAATGGCAACAGAGGGGAGGTCAGCAATGGCAGTTGGGGAAGGGGGAGGTGGCATGGCGGGCGCAAGTAGGTGAGGGAGGCCGGTGGGAGGAGGGTAGCAGCGGAGGTAGGCGGGTGTAGGGATGGTCACGAAGGGAGGGGGAGGAGGGGGAAGGCAGTGAAGGGTGAGGGCAACAGAGGGGAGGGCAACTGCGGCGGTTGGGGGAAGGGGAGGCGGCGCGCCGACGGTTGGGGGAGGTGGGGTGGTGGTGTAAGGAAAGGTAAGATGGGGAAGATGAAGATGGATTTCAGGGTGGAGAAAAGCTTAGAAAACATCAGAAGTGGTAAGTTCACATCTTCTCGATGCAGACGTTAGGAATACGTTTTTTAATGAAACGTCTTACAAAAATCAAATAGTCTACGCACTCAAAAGCTCTTCCCACGTCTGCGTACGCGCAGATAAAGAGGTGAGGAAGAGTTTGTCAAAAAACAAACAGCACCTTAATGTGTGTTTTTTTTCTTCTTTTAATCTCAATTCTCAATGAGAAAAATACATCTTATCAACTTTAATAATTATAACTCCATCACTATTTCACACTCGTTACTTATTTTTCAACATCATACACTGCTGATGTGACTATTACACAACAATATTTTTCTATTAATATCAGTTATGCTTGGCAAAATGGGCGGGTTGGGTTGGGCAGGATAACGGGTCAGGATGGGTTTAAGCCAAGACGGAATGTTTCAAATAATGAGTCATATTGGTTCGGGTTAGAACCAAAATGAGCACAGGATAGCATGGGTCAAATCTAAAAAGTGTCATTTTACATCTTTCCAAAATGAGTATGGATCAAAACGGGTTATAACTATAATGAGTATAAATGAAACATTATATTTACTATAAGTGAGTTGTTGAATCCGTTTTGTAAAGGCAACCACCTAAACGAACAAAGATCGTCTTATATTAAGATTGGATTAAATGTTTAAACATTAAACTGTTGCTTCATAAAAAATAGAGTAAATAATTTGGTCACGACATAAAAATTTGATATGTAAATCAATATTTGGATGTGAATTTGCGTAATTTACTAATCTGATTACAAAAATGATGGTAGTTGGTGGTGGTGGTGGTTGTGTTGATTGGTTGTAATGGTAGTTGTGGTTGTTGCGGTGATGGTGGCGACGGTTGTCATACGTGGACGGTGGACAGTTGACGTAGTGGTGGTGGTGGTTGTAGTGGGTAAACGTGGCGGTGGCGGCGATGGTTGTCGTGTGTGGATGTAACGGTGGCGGCGGTTGTTGTGGGTGGATGTTGTGGTGGCGGCGATTGTCTTTGGTGATTATTGCGATGGTGGTGACTATCATTGGTCGTCGTTACAGTGGTAGCATTGGTTGTTGATATACCTGGCAAGATAGGCGGGTCGGGTTGGGTCGGATGCCAAGTCAGAATGGGTTCGGATTAGAATGGCTTTGGGTCAGAATGTACTAATTTAAAAATGGGTTAGAATGTGTCAATTTTGAAGAAAAGATGAGGTGAAGAAACATGGGTTATGAGAAAATTTAATCAACTCATCCTGACCCGTTCTTTGTTGTTTTACGACCCATCTTGACCCGTTAATCATTTTTTCTAATTTTAGAGTCACCGAACTTGACCATGTTAAAAATATAACTTAACTCAATTTAACCTATTACTTTATTATTACTATTTAAATATACCCGCTTGAGTCCAAATTGCTAACCTAATATCAACTCACCATTATGAATGGTTTAATTTAATATTTCTAATAGTTATGAACTTGTTTTTAAGGTTGATTTATTAATATATTTGATGTTTCTAAATTTTGTCACGTAACATATACTGAAAACTCACTTATTTTTATTACATGGTACTATTTTTATTCACTGTTAAATTATTCTGTTTTTCTAGAAACTCTTATGGATTTTAAAAAATAATTCATGCAGCAAGTTGTTTTATATTTATCTTGTAGAATAATAAACTATACACTTATTCCTAAGGCAGCCAGGTAACCGGTTTTAAACTAAAATATGACATGTTGGATAGTTTTATATAATTAAACAATAGTTTGTGTTTTGTTATATTGTGAACTTCGAATACTTTTTATTTAGTAATTCGTAATATTATTTAATAACAACAAAAGTACGTTGTTGTATTAATTTACACGTGAATTATGCACAAAAGTTGGACTGGGGGCTGGGGGCCCTTTGAACTTTGAAGGATTAGAGTACTTGACGCTAAATGGTATGTTAAACTTAGATGATGACACTTTCATTTCTATTACATAATTATAAAACTATGTATTTTTAAGATTAATCTAAATTATCTATAATACTATATTATGAAAAGTAACATCATCTTACCCACTTAAATATTGCTAGACGAAATACCTTTTGATAACGGTATTTTAACCATGTAAAGTTGAGATATGATACAAGTATAAGAACTATTAACAATATTACAAATACCAACCAAGATTAAAAAGTTGTAAAGTTTTGTAAATAGTTTGTAAAGCACTTTTGGTTGGGGTAATTTTCTAAAGCAATTCGATTTTCTATACTAATCAAAATTAAAAGTCATTGGTTTTGAAAATGAAATTTAGTAAAAGATCTAGAGTTTTGAGTAGTTGAAAGTTATCAAACAAATGTTAATTTGTGATACATTTCGGTGACAAAACAATCTATGCTACCTATTAAGGGTGGTTTAAGATACCATTATAATTAAAAATAGTTACTTTATTCGATCATAAGCTACAATCATTTTAAATGTAAAATAATACTTATAATATAATATACAAATTACACCTTGTAATTAGTTACATAAGAACTTTACATTGATTAGTAATTACATAAAAATTTACATTATCTATACATAAAACAAAAAAATAATTTTTTTAAGATTTTAGCTATATCTTTTAATCTATCATGTTTAAAAACCTTTTGAGACTACAATTATAATCTATGTTTTTTAAACATTTTAGTATAAACTTTTTACTTAACGAACTTGTATTTTATTAGATACAATAAGTTAATGCATAAATGTACAAAAATCATGCAGAACCCAGTTATTTGGTATGTTAAAATTTAGCTTAAAAATATAATAAACTTGTATAAAATACTACAAGAATAACAAAATACAAGATTCACATGCCGGTTGCAAAATGTCGCCCCACCGTATTGCGCACGGCGCATCGCACGGACACCCTTCTAGTCTAAATAAATAAAAAGCAAATGAAAAGAAAAGAAATGAAACATATAAAATTCTTATTTTTGCATGTTTTCTTTGAACTTAGAACACAAAATTTTAATGTTTTTCTTTATCTTCGTTTCTTTTATCTCCTTAAATTTTTTATCTCGTCAATTTTCTTTCACTTATTTATTTTTTTTTTTGTTTATTAAACTGTAACTGGCTTACAAGAAGTTTTGGTATTATTTGTTATAAATGATTTTAATGAAAAAAGCGGCCCCATAAATATAATCTTGTGCGATTGAAGAGCTCACGTAGGACCATCTCCAGCCCACATTTAAACGTGACAATTATGAGTTATGACTTGCAATTGCATCAAGTTACAATTACTGAATTACATGAACTTTTGAAATAAACTAAAATAAAGCATCATTGTGTCTTTGCTTAGCTACAAGATTAAGTCCATGAGTTTTCATAATTACAAGAAACTTTCTTATCATAAGTTTTTCTTCCACTCACGGTCCCGTAGTTGAATAGTTACAAAAAGGAGTTAATAACGTTCGTCTAGGTAGATAGTTTCTCCGGGGTTGGGTTAAGTGAGTTAATAACGTTTGAACGTAATAACATAGTTTAATCATCAGCGAAAAAATGGAGACAAAACTCACCAGTAACGTTCGTCTAATCGTCTTCGGTACTCTTCTTAGTAACATTCGTCTAATGTCTTCGGTATTCTTCCTTTGAGCTTCTTTCGTTTTTTGTTGTGTTTTAAAAAATGGTAATTATACTGGCTAGCTTCTAGGAAATTTATGGCAAAAAAGTTGGTTTGGTCTTCTCACCAATATTAATTCATTATCATCATCTATATGTTTTACAAAAGAATAACTTACAACTTCTGTTTGGGCCTTTGGTGTACAATAAAGTTGGTTTGGGCTTTTTACCAATATTAATTGATTGTCATCATTTATATGTTTTACAAAAGAATAACTTACAACTGCTATTTGGGCCTTTGGTGTACAATAAAATTGGTTTGGGCTTTTCACCGATATTAATTCATTAGTATTAATAAAATAATTATTTATAGTAGAATAATTCGTTATCAACATTTCTATGTTTTAGAAAAGAATAATTTACAACTACTATTTGGGGGTACGAAGGTCTAATACTATAGAAAAGAATAATTTACCATAACTATAAGTAATAAAACAGTTATATCAATTTTTTAAAAAATTTATTTAAATTTTTTTCTAATTATAAATAACATTAATAAATATATCTCTTTCTTAATTTGTTAAATTTAAAAAAGTAATAAATAATATTATTAGTAATTAAAGAAATTATTTAATAGTAGAAATAAATGGTGAAATTTTGATGAGAATAATTGTAGTGTTGACATATGTCATCCTAAGATTCCTTTTTATTAAAGTAAGTTTAAATAAATTAGCAAAGTAACTCAAATTAATCCGTGACATAACTAATCAGATACAACACAATAAACGCTTACACAAACAAAACACTATAACTATTTGTATTGTTTTCTTGATACTTGAACACGATAAAAATCACATATCTTATGTATTTGTACTCATATTCTAAATTCGGTAGTCTATGGTAATACAGTAGTTGTATTTGATTGAAACGACTAGAAAAAAAAAGTACAACAATTAGATGTATCCTAAATATATGTAAGTAAATTATTTTAAACAACTTAAAAATATAAAAGGTTAAAAATTTCGAATACGAATTCACCACGCATAAACCTATAACATATATACAATCAGTGGCGGACAGACATTATGACTAGGGGTGGCCTCCGCTACCCCTCAACGTTTTACGTGTAGTGTAAAAGAAAAGAAGATTACGTTTTTATGTGAAAAAAGAAAAAATTACGGTTTTGCGTTACACCTGAGAAAAAATTATGATGTCCCTACATTTTTTTAAAACTCAAACAGTTCATAGGAAGTTTTATATTTTATAAATGTAACCTTATATTTTATATAAAAACTTTACATTTTATAAAAACATTAATAACTATTTAGCCCAAAATACCCAATAACAAACACAAATTTAATATAAGCCCAAAAATTAAGCACCTTAAAAAACCTAACAAACTTACAAGCTCAAATACACATAACACAAATAACTTATAAAAATAACCGGTTGTTCCCCAATCCCCACTATCGCCATTCTGTCCCATTCAGCCATCCTAGTATAGTCGATCATCCAGTCGTCGATCGACCACCCTCATCTACCGAACTGCTGCTGCGGTGGCGGCCTTGCCACCACCGACGTGCAATTCATGTTGCTGCTCATCTAATCTTTCTGGTTTCACCTAATCAGAGTTCAAGGTAAAATTCTTAGGCTGTTGTTTTCTCTTTTACAATATGAATTTAGGGATTATATTGTTTAAGTTCTAATATTTGAACGTTATTTGTTATAATAATTAGTGATTTGAAAGATTACAAGATGAGGATATTAGTTAATGGTTTTAATATTTAGGGTTTGTGCAATTAGGTATATGAAGTAGTGATTTGAAAGATGAGTTAAGGATTTGATATTGAAATTATAGATTTTAATTGTGTTATTTTTAATTGCAATTTATAACCTTATTATGTTATTTGTTATAAAAATAGGGATTGAAAGATGAAAAAACAAGTTTTATTACAATTTCTTAAAAGAAAATTTTAATAGTAGGATATTAGTTTCAATAATGATAATGATATTGTGTCAACCATTTCTTCGAGTTCAATTCCCCCGGTTTCAAATGAATTTGATTCGAATAATCTTTTATCGGATCCCTTTATTCCTTTTTTTAATTAATATATATGTACGACAAAAAAAAATTTTATGTTACCCCTGAACTTTATCCTTGAATTTTTGTTTTACATCTGTCAGTGTATAACAATTATTTAAGTGCTGTGTGATTCCACATACACTTTGCGTTCTTTACATCCATAAGTGTGCAGTTAAACTAACGAAATAAGAAAAAAGTTTTGGTTATATGAATATATCCATATTTATTATTATGTGTTATGATAACCATATCACTCTAAATTCTATAAATGTAAATGTATATGTGTTTAAAATGATGCCTCAATAAAAAAGACCCCATCTTATTAATCTATTATTATCCATTTGGCCACACATAAAACGTAAATCAGACTTTATTATCAACTAAAATACAAAAAGAAATATATCATCCACAACCCCATCATTGCCGTACAGATTTCTCACCGGAAACAACCACCTCCGCCGCTACCAGCTGATCTCCGGCAACCACATCCGCCGTGAAACCCTAACCCTAACCCACACCCTCACATCTCAATCACACTTCATCAATATGCGATAGCATCACTCACTTCAACTAATCATCAATACCAAATTATCAGATCAATTGAAGAATCAAATCAAATCAATCGATGATGGGATTCGAGAACCAGGGCTTTGAAGAAGCCCAACTACACGCATCCCGTGAAGAAATGGAATCGTTAGTTCTCGATGATGATGATGATGATAATAACAACAATAGCGGTAACGATTCCAATCCGTTGTCCAGATCTAACGGCGGAGCTAACGGAGACGGTAGCCACCACCACCACCCGCTGTCTCCGTCGTCGCCGTTCGCGGAGATATCCACCACCGACGACGACGATCCCTTGCTTTCTTCATCATCCCGTCACTCAAACCCTAACTCGTTCAATTCGTACCTCGAACCTCCGTCGTACGCCGACGCGGTGTTCCGATCGTTCGACGGTGACCGCGGGAAGCAAATCAACGGTCACGGCGGCGTGTCGACGTCATCTCCGACTTCAAGCTCCGATTACTTGAAGATCTCCGTTACAGATCCACAAAAGGAGCAAGATCTAAACAACTCACTTGTTCCTGGTGGAAACACTTTCGTAACCTACTTAATCACCACATGGACGAATCTACCGGAGTTTAACGGAACTGAATTCAGCGTCCGACGACGGTTTAAAGACGTCGTAACGCTATCGGACCGATTATCGGATTCGTATCGAGGATATTTCATCCCGTTGAGGCCTGATAAGAGTGTTGTTGAGAGTCAAGTGATGCAGAAGCAAGAGTTTGTTGAGCAGAGAAGAGTTGCTTTAGAGAAGTACTTGAGGAAGCTAGCTGCACATCCTGTGTTGAGGAGAAGTGAGGAGTTGAGAGCTTTTTTGCAGGCGCAGGGGAAGCTTCCGTTGGTGAAGACGACCGATGTGGCTTCGAGGATGCTTGATGGTGCGGTGAAGCTGCCAAAACAGTTGTTTGGGGAGTCTGTTGTGTCTGCAGCTGTGGATCCGAATGAGGTGGTGCAGCCTGCGAAAGGCGGGAGGGATTTGTTGAGGATGTTTAAGGAGTTGAGGCAGTCGGTTACTAACGATTGGGGCGGAGCAAAGCCGCAAGTGGTGGAAGAGGATAAGGAGTTTTTGGAGAAGAAGAAGAAGTTGCAGGATTTTGAGCAGGAATTGAGTAATGTATCGCAACAGGTCTGCGGTTTGATCTTGTTGTTTAGTTTTCTAAATGAGTTGATTTTCGTTGTTTGATCTTTGGATTATGATTGATTGATTGTTTTCTCGCAGGCTGAATCTTTTGTTAAAGCTCAGCAGGACGTTGGAGACACGCTCGGGCAATTGGGACTGGCATTTGTCAAGCTAACTAAATTCGAGTCGGAAGAAGCATCGTTTAACTCTCAGAAAGTGAGAGCTGCAGATATGAAAAATGTGGCTACTTCTGCTGTTAAAGCCAGCAGATTGTATAGGGAGTTAAATGCACAGACTGTTAGACATTTGGTATTTACTTTATTCCTTTTATTAGCTTATCACATTAAAGGGTGTTTGGTTGTGTGTTTTATAAGTGATTATGTGATATTCAACGATTAGTAATATGTTTATCCAAACAGTTAGACGGATAAGTCCCTAGAGGCAAATCCAAACATTCTCTTATTATACTTCTTTCAGGCTTGAATTGTTAGAAAAAGTTGGTTTATTGAGTTATTGTTACACTTACTGCAGGATAAGCTACATGAATACCTTGGAGTGATGTTAACTGTGAATAATGCGTATGCAGACCGATCTAACGCTTTGCTGACTGTACAGACTCTTTTATCTGAGCTGTCAAATTTGAATTTTAGGATTGAAAAGCTTGAAGCTGCTGCTTCCAAGGTATTTGGTGGTGACAGATCTAGAGTTAGGAAAATTGAGGAGTTAAAAGAAACAATGAGAGTTACTGATGAAGCTAAAAACCGTGCAGTTAGTGAATATGAACGCATAAAGGTAACAATTTGTACTGCTGATTCTGCATCCATTTAAAGATGTATGAATAGTTTATTGAGAAATATAGAACTATGAATGCTTATGCAGGAGAATAATAAGAATGAGCTTGAGAGATTGGACAAAGAAAGACATGATGATTTCTTTGGCATGTTGAAAGGATTTGTTGTTAACCAGGTACCATCTATTAATATCAGTAGCAGCAATTAGAAAACGGGTTGAAAGTCACCAAATTGTCTTTTTAAACTGTTCGGGATGGAGTGGAAGAAGGGACATGAAAACCGGAACTATGAATCACATCTAACGCACTGAAATTTTCAAAAAAGAATTAAAGAAGTTAGAATTTTTTTAAAACCGGAACATGAAAACTTGATAAATCAGTCCTGGTTTACTCTTTGGGATGGAGTGGAAGAAGGGACGGAATTCTCGAACGAGGAAAAGGATCGATTAACTTCGAAAAAAATTTAACCAGGAGCCATATGAGGTGTAAAATCTGATCTATGGTTTGGTAGAGTGGCCGTAAGGGATGACTTATAAGTCAACTTTTCCACTATCACCCCAAAAACACCAATTATGTGAAGTTTCCAAAGTATGATTCACCTATGGATTTGAAGTCCTGCTTATATAGGTGGCGTTGACCCTAATTTACAAGAACATTATGTAGTCTTTTAGTAGGAGAGGGAAGGGTTACTACCTGGCTTATAAAGAAATTAGTTGTTTTGACGCTAGCCATTTTGGGCCCCCGACCGAACCACCAATATATCTTGGGGTCCATTTTGTCCAAGAACCAACCTTTGTCAATCCTATCACGATTCCTGAAACAATATAGTTCGGTCTCAGGAACCTATTTGGTAAAACCTTTAAGGGGTGTAGTGGTAAGCTCATGTTTAACCTTTACTAGCGGTCTTAATGTCTTATACACCAATCTTGCTTCCACTGGTTTCTTGTCATAACCTCTTGAAAGACATTGTCCAATGTGATATGTGATACACTGATATACCTAATTAGTTGGTTAGTAGGGTATTGCTCATGAGTTTTATAGTGACGGGTTCTCATGGTTACAAAATAAATATTAGTTTTGCAAGTCTACATGAAATGTTTGCAACTTTGAGAGCCTCAATAGTTATATTCCTCTAAACGCAGCCTTCTCTGCAAACTGTTGGTTATCTAACTTAATACATAATTTCACTACTTGATGTTCATTCATGAAACCAGGAAAAACAAGTTCATTGTGGTTGTGATTACAGGTAGGATACGCAGAGAAGATGGCAAGCGTATGGGAAACGGTTGCAAAGGAAACAAGTGGATATGCGAAGAGCTCCTAGGGGAAATAGGTTTTGCATGCTATGTTATGGGTTGATTCTACTTATAACATCGGAGTTATGTACACTCGTTCGACTTAAGACAATTTTCTTACCAGACTATATACACATTCTATTTTAGCTTAGCAGATCACCCAGCAAACTTTTTCAAGACATGTGTAACTTCCAGTTGATAATATTTGCTTTCAAACTCACAGTTTAGATATACAAACCATCAACTTGGTTTTGGAAAGCAAATGGCCCTTTGAGGCGTTTAGCCTTGAAAGTAGAGCGCTTTACGTTTGTTAGATGTTGCTCTATGTACAATGAGATAAGTTTTATGTACTATTAAGGTTGCGTGGGATTTTTTTAGGGAAAATATCACAGAATAGTAATCAAGTTTCAAAAGTGTTATAATTTAGTCACTCATGCATATTTTTTTCAAATTGGACCTTCAAACGATCAAATCGAGTCATTACCAAATTTTATTATGACAAAAAAATAATGGTGGAAAAGACATTGGAGTTAGAATTTTCAATATATAAAATTATATTAAAAAATAAAAAAAAACATATTAATTATGAAAAAAATAAAAAAAAGTGTTTAAAATTTACGTTAACGTTCTATATCAGCTTCAAAAGATAGAAAAAAATATTTTCTTACTGAATCTAAAAGTATAACATGTTAAAAAATATGTTATGACTTTTAATTTGTATAAAATATAAAAATGAGTGATCTAATTGGAACACTTTTAAAACTTAAGTTATTTAATTGGAACACTTTTGAAAGTTGGTTACTATTTTACAAAATTACCCTTTTTTTTATTATCACGTATACCGTTCATGATATTTTCATTGTTTTGATCACTCTTACATACGAGACTCTTAAAGGTTGCTTTTGTTAAATTTTTTATGAACCTCGACTAACGTATGTATCAAGCTTCGTCTCAAGATCCTGAGTTGAAGCTTTAGATAATTTGGCTAACGCCTCCATTGCCTTGTTCCTTGTATGAGTGCTTTTTTGAACCTTTATCCCAAATAAGCTGACAATAAGTTTTCTTGTAGCTAACTTTTTTCTATTTTAAACATCATATAATTAAATTGCATGTATAGATATTTAAACTCATATAATATAAATAGAGAGAATTATTAATTTCATTAGATTATAAAATCATAGTACCTCACATAAGTATTAAATACACCTGAAGACATAGTTTAAATGCATAAATTAGAAAATAAAATAACACGAAGTAAATCTCAGCCATAGGATTAAAGCCAATTTCTTGATTCGAGTAGAGAAAACCACTTCTTTATTTTTCTAATGACAACTATACAATCTGATATGTGTTATCTTAATCGTGTCTATCTATCTGCTTTTTCAGTTGCGACCGTACCCCCAACCCTATTAAGAGGAAACCCACAACCGAAAAAAGCCACTGGCTTAACCCTCTACATTTTTGCTCTGAGTGAAACTTAAACCTAAGACTTTTTAATTTTCATTTGTCTTGGTCATCACCTTAATCACTTGGGTTATGGTTAAGATATTTAAGACACTTTTTATCTCCTAGCTAGCAAATTAAAATTACAATCAAAATCAAGGGTTGGTTAACTAACAAATGAGCAAAGAACTAGTAATCCACCTTCACCTCGATTATATATGAAGCGGCTCATCAGTGGAATGATAGTAAACCAACGTAAAATAAACAGTCCTTTCAGAACTCTAAACGCTCGATGAACTTGTACAATCACTAATCCAACTAGAAATCAAAGATCATGAGTGATTCATATATGAAACTCCTAGCCCGTGGCCTTATAGCCTAGTGAAATGGTAGATTCACAGATGTGATGTGTGTTAAATTCTTGCAATGCAAGTTTAGGTGGTATAGAGTAACCAAAAATTGATATATAAAATTTTTGGGGCATTTGGTTAACATAATCTATTGGAAATAGAAGTGGAATTGGAATTTGATTTACAATTTGAAGAAATTGAAATTTCAAACAACTAGAATCTATAAGCAATTTTGAATTCATAAGGAATTTGAATACAAAAACAACGAATTTAGAATCTATCGCTATGGCCACCACCTACCATTCAAACTGTCGATGATATGGTGCCGCCTTGCACCCTTGCCCACGCATCCTTAGGTGCCACCTCTAACATCCACAACCTACCGACTATTGCCTCCATGGCTCCACCACCTCGGCCCCGATCACCACCTCAACTATCAATTGAAATTTGATAGTTAGTGGGGACAGTTGAGTTGGGGCCGAGAGGGTTGGGACGGGTATAGTGGTTGTGGTGCTCAGGGAAGTGGCTGTCGAGGGTGATAAGGGGCGTTGGTGGAGAAAGGTAGTGTCAGTCGAGGGTGATAATGGAGATATGAATGAACTCTAAGTTCTCTTAAAACCAAAAAAAAAGAATACTTGGTTCTTTCTAAGATGCAATTTTTAAACTTAATTAACAATAAGAGGCACATCAATATATAGAAAGTTGATAATTGTTTTTTTTCCTTCTGTTTTGAAGACTTGCTTTAAACTTGTACACATATATCATAAGCATTTAAATCAAAAGAATCTAAGTTACATCACAAGTTAATTGTATTATGTTTTTATTAGATTATTCCAAAGCTATCAACAATAAACATATATAGTTATAACAATCATGCGCACCATTGAATTTTGTTTTGCCCATGTAAGATCATGCATGATGATCTTATAAGTTAAGCATCTCAACATGTTAAAAACTATGTCCTCTAACTTTGCAAGCATTATATGCTATCAATGTTAGGTAGGTGAATAAGAAAGATCATTAGAACATGTCATCTTCTAAGCATTGAAAACTTATGAACGATCATGGTCATCACCACACTTCAATAATTTCGTCGTACGATAATGTTTCTATTTGCGGCTTTGCATCTGCATGTAAGAAATCATGTTTGTTCAGTCCAAATGTAAAAACATGTCTTGCATGCCTAACTTTTCATTTCTTGTTTTCAATAGAATATATTCGACTTTACTGGATCATACATGAGGATCAACATACATACAACCACTCGTATTTTGCCACGAATTAAGAGCTATAAACTCAATAATTCGATGCCGTTTAAATTTTCCATCATGGGACCATTTGAATCATTATACAACCTAAAGTTGATGCTTCCAATCTAGTTTTTATATACATTCACCATTTTGAACAAGCAAGCAAAAGCCAAGAATCATGTTCTTAAAGCGTTTTTATGCTACGACTTTATCATTATTCATTTACCCCACTATCCCACCATTGTTTATTGCACCAAAACACTACATTTACCCAATTGGCTCTTATTAATCTATATATAGTAAGATTCTTAATTAGTGTTAGATTCATATATAATATTAATGTTGTTGTAATCCACACGACAGTTAAACTTATATAAGATAATTTGTGAATCTTAGTCTTCATAAAAGGTTAATCATATTCTTATCTTGCTCCAATCGTTGTCATTTTTTGATTGTGGTTTCTTGATTGATTATTAGTACGTGACGAATACGTAATGTAACAAATGAATAACTTTTTTACTACATTTATATATATTTGATTTAACGATGCTTACATTGTTTAAAGATGTAAACAATTAATAACATTTAAATACTATCTAATAAAATAAGACAAATAAGTACACTTTAGTTCCGTATTTTTGGTTTGAATGGTTAAGATTATTCTGAATTTAATACAATATCTTATTATATTCTCAATTTTCATCAACTATCTAATAAAAATGGAACATATAGGTAGCAAAAGGTTAATCATATCATCTTTCATCAGTAATGCCTTACAAACGTCTATATATAGTTTATGCTATACTATACGTCTATACAAAAAACTACTTATATATATCATATATTATATATAAAGTTAATTTAATTCCTCTCTAAAGTTTGACAAAAGTAACTATTTTACCTTCAAAAGTTTTATAAGTTGTTTTAATTTCAATCAAAAACTTTATTATATTGGATTAAGTTGAAACAAATAATGAAATTTTTGGACTAAAATTAAAAAAAATTATGAAATTTTGAAATTAATAGATGTTTATAATATTTAAAAAAAAATGATTATGTTTGTCAAGCCTCTGGAAGTAAAATCAAACTTAAATCTTATATATATAGTATGATACTCTTGAGATAAATATTATAAAATAATAAATCAATCCTTACAGGAAAAATGCTAACATATGTGAAAGAAAATTGATTATTTTTAAAATTCGATGCGAGCTTAAATTCTTATTATTATAAGATAGGTACGTTATTGAGTTAAAAAGATGGTGCTAAAGTATATGCCAAAGAAAAAGCATGCCGTGAGCTCGAATATTAATGGATCAAGTCAAAGTGGTGGTATAACCATGGTTAATTCAAACCATCATTGTTCTATGTATGGACACATAAAGATCTCATCATGCAATCAAACTACCACACTAATTAAACAAACCCTGATTTGTTGAATTTGAACCAACATTTTTTTCTTTTGAGAAATGGAAAAAAACATTCAACGAACAAATATAATCAACGTCGTATGTTAAAACTATGATAATCACAAACTTTAATTATGTAAGAGTTACATAAGTGTCACTTTATTATTTGTTCTTTTGCCAAGTTATATAACTTAAGTGGATACCGATGAAAACTTTGAGTCAATAAGATACTTTAATTAATTAATTAATTAATTAGGTTAATCAAAACTGATCATTTGCTGATTCTCCTTTGAGAATCTAATTATTATAATTTATGCTTATTAAGCAATAATAGAGTCGCGACCTAAAATTATATAAGAATTGTGTATGTGTCAATTCATGATATTTCTTTTAAAAATCTTATTACTGAAATTCATAGTTTTATACATATAAACTAGATTTAGTAAATTCGTGTAATACACAAGTTGAATAAATAAAATATTATAATAATAAAAATTTATAAATTATAAACGATATTCCATGAATTTTAAATATAAACATTTTCTTCTATAATAAACCTTAAAACAAGTGTCATTTAACTTTTTTTATTATAATTTTCAATTTTCATTTTTTTTGTTTATAAAAAATTTCCTTTTATAAAACATGAATTTTAAAATATATTGTATTTTAAAAAATGTTTGATGTTTAAAAAAATCTCTTATTTTTTATAAATATTTATTTCTATAAAGATAACATTCATAAAAAATATCTCTTTATTAATTTATTAAAAACTATTTTCAATTTAACAAATTATTAAATAATAACATTAGTAATTAAGATAACTATTAATATGAAAGATAAACGGAAATTTTTTGGTAAAGAGGATTGTAGTATTATCACGTGTTCTCTCAAGATATCATTTTATTACAGTAAGAAGATACACGTATTTGGGTTTGCTTTCTTATTTCTCGTAATAATGTATTATCAAAATAATTTATTCCTTGTAACAAACTTCTCTTTAAATATGACTGTTTTTATAGTTTTTTTTCTGTCGGATCACATTGAACGACTAAACTAAAATATGTTGTATGGGAGTACAAATAGAAATAATTATATTGTAGAAATGTATATTATGTTATTTTTTAATATCTTAAACATTTTTAGTAACTAAAAATTAGGGTAAAATTATGATTGTGACATTTTATTAAAAAGTTACTTTGTAAGCTTGTTTTATTCCATAATTAAGTGCAAAATGAGGGGCAAATCAAGAATTGTAGTGCAATAATATATAATCGTTATCATACAAGTCTTTTCATTATAGAAATTGTATCCCGTTACAAAATTTTCTTATTTAGTTATTATAATGTGTGTTTTTAAAACTAATGATCAATTCTTTCTATTAAAAGTTTGCAACATTCTTAATTTGGGTACTTTCAGAAATTATATCTTTTTCAGCAAGCTTTTAATATAGGTTTAGTTCTTTGGTGAATAATGATATATTTTGAGGTGATATCGAGTTCAATTTTAAGTTATTGTATTATTAGTAAACTAGTTTTAGTAAACCCACGTATTACACGGGTTGAATAAATAAAATATAAATATAATAAATTTATTAATTATAAAATGATATTCTAAAATATGATATGACTGAAATTACTTGTGTGAAATGATTATAAATAATGAACTAGTGGTACAACTTTTTAAACATTTGTTTTTTAAATTTCTTTAAAAAATAAATAGTTTGTTCTAAACTAAACCGTATAAAAATATCATTTTTAAAAATTTTCTTATTACAACTCTCAGAATTGATTATTTTTTGTTTTTAAAAAATTGACTTTTTAAAAATATCAATTTATTTAAAAATAACCTTAATAAATATTTCTTTCTTAATTTATTAAATATTAAAAAATAGTAGAAAAATATTATTAGTAATTAAAACAATTATTTAATAGAAGAGAGATACGAAAAACTTTTGGTGATGATTATTGTGGTGCTGACACATGACACCCAAATTACCCTTTTATTAGATATTCTTATTATTTTATATATTCAATTAAACTAGTCTATAAACCCATGAATAATATTAATTGAAATAAAAAAATTATTAAATAGTTGGTAATAAATATTTATAAATATTTTAAATAGTTAATATCAAAAGAAAAGTCAAATTCAATTCTAATTTGGTCCTAAAAAAGAAATAGTAAAAAATATAAAAAAACAAATATATAAAAATAAAACATAAAAAATAATGAAGAAAATTACTAAAACTCAAAATAAATTAATAACATATATTAATCTTAAATGTAAAATTTATATCACTAGACTTTAATATATATATTGTTCAATCATGAAAGTGTCACTCAATCCCCGTTTATAGCATGATATCTAGTACCGCATTTGTGATCTGCTTCATTATTTAGTTCAATTATTATTGTGTCACCATTAAGGAAGGCGAGGACGTGAGGTGGTGTTCGTTTTCAGTACAAAGAGTTAGCGACGTCAGCTCTGATATTACCGTCGCGAAACCACTCCCTTATATGTGAAAAATATCAATAAATCAAGTTATACAACATAAATGAATATACAACTACTTAGGGGTTCTTTGACAACTTTTAAATGATTAAGTGGTGAACCAATAAAAAATCTGAACTATTAAGTGCTGAACCATTAAGAGGTCTGAACTATTAAAAGCTAGTATATCGTTTAACTATTAAGAGACAAATGTCTGATCAATTCAGATAATATGTCTTAACCATTCAGTATAAAACCTTTTAATTATTCAACATCAGTATAATGCTTAACCATTCAAAGGTAAATGTCTCAACCATTCAAACATGTGTTTACGAAACAAACAGTCTAAACCATTAAATGCTAAACCATTCAAACATCTGAATCATTAATAGATTGATTAAAAGACTGTCAAATAGCCTCTTAAACTATCTTCTTCCTGTGACCCGTGAAGGACCCATGGGTGAGATGACAGATCCCTGAGAGGGGCTCATGGGGCGAGGTGTTCGGTTTTCCTTTTTATTTTTTTATAAAATAATTTATTATATTATATATATGTGCACGTTATTTTAATGTTTGAAAAATGATATCTAAAAACACCTTATAAAAATTCATGATAAATATTGACAAATTTAATCTAAATTATAATATTTATAAGTTTTAAATCACCAACAGGCCGGTTTCAAGTTACTTTTTTAGTGTTTTGAACTTATACAGAGATGCATGGTTTTTTTTAGTTAATAACTTGTATTATGTATTAGTAATCGGTACATCATAGGTCTATTCAACATACAGTCACCATTTAAATATATTAATTGAATAGATTGTAAAGTAGTAAAATATGTAATGTTTCAACTTTAAAGCATTAACTTTATTTTTTTATACTGATCTTATTGAGTTTAGTTACTATGACACCCTCAAATTATAAATCAACATTTTAAATTTTATACGGGTCGTATAGTTCTATACCATCGTATGTGTGTGTGTGGGAGGGGTCGTATAGCCTTATACGATACGTATAACCCCTCCGACAGCCCTTGAATTTTTCACATTGTCAGTGTCGAAACTCCTTATATGCGTCGTATTACCTTATATGTGTCACATGAGCTATATAGGGCGTATAGCTCTCTAACAATCCCTTTTGAATTTTTCTTGTTTTCGTCGTCTTCAACCCTATACGCCGCTTATGATGCTATATAAGACGTATAAGAGATTGTCGATTAATAATAATGAGTGTCTTAATATTAGTAACATTCATATTTGTCCTTATGCAATACTTCAATCTTTGTAAACTATTTATCCATATGCTATACTTCAATTTAATTTTGCAAACTATTTCACTAACAAAGTAATTGTTTATTCTGATAATTGATCAGTATTATAAAACAATTTGATTATAAAAAAATTAATATACCAAATGATGACAAAATGAGAATATATGAATATATATGTAAGATGTTATTAACAGAAATACTTTTATCTTCCATGGTTTGACATTTCCTTCTTCTCTCTCTTTATATATCTCTATATATACATACACACTTACATACATACACACATATACATATTAAGTCTTTGTAGCTCATCATACCATCATCTCCTTCACACTTTCTTTATCTCTACCTAGAAAAGCTTTCATACGGTTGTATTCCCTTAAACATCAAGTGTAGACCAGTGGTGTATATTGTTCTTATTAGCAGTTTAACACTCTTCAAACTTCAACCCTAAAAACCTCTCAAACTAATGGCCAATTCTTCATTTCCAAATATATGGGAATGGATTCAAAACCTACCACCACAAACACAATGGCAAACAAACACACAATCCATAAACATTTGTTATTCATCATCATCTTCATCTCACCTTCAACTCTCAATTTCCAAAACCCTAAATCACTCATCTTCAATCTCCTTCTCCATTCATGCAAATTACAACATACCCATCTCCTTTTGGACCTCAAAACCACTCAAATCCACCATTACAACCACTTTACTTGACCAACAAGCAACCATCTCCAAATTACTAACAAACATCATCAAAGACATCCTTAACTACACCCCTATAAAACCCTCCACCACTTTCCTCAATCTCCCACAACCGAATTCGATCCCCGACATCAAAGACATAGTTAACTTCTTGTTTCTTGCACTTGCTTTCATCATATCGATATACGAAGCGCCTCAAGACATTAGGTGTGATTGCATCAACATTCTTGTAGATCAGTTCGCGTGCTCGTGGGCACGCGAAACGTCTAAAAGATTGATGAGGTTAATCGGGTCGAACGCTGAAGAACAATGGATGAGATCCATGAACCTCGCGATCACAAACTGGATGATGGAGCTTCGAGCGATGAATTACCATTCGCTCAAAGCTCCATCACCCATGTACTCGATGGCGATTTCGGGGCTAGGGTTATGGAAGATTCAGCTTTATTGTCCTATAATGGCTATGGAGGTTGAGAAGTGTAAGGGTAATGTTCAAGATGATCAAAAGCTAGGGTTTTCGTTGAATTATCATCAGCTTGAAGGGGTGATTCAGTTGAATTATCAAGTGAATGTACGAGAGAAGTGGATTGATGTTCTTGTTAGCATCGATAACGTGAGGTACACGCAAGGTTTCTGTTTATGGAATTTATGATTTTGATTAAAATTGGAGGTGATGAAGTTAACTGGTTTTGGTTGCTTGAAAGCAAAGGAAACCATTAACAATGTCAAATCTGATGATCACTAGTGAATATTTTGGGTAAATATAGATGGTGCAGTATTATTCTTCTTAAAAGCAACCTCACATGCTTTTAAATCTTTTTTTTTTAAATTAGAACAATAGTATCAACAAAGTTTTATTAAAAGGAATAATATAATACGTACAAAAAGTGATTATAAAGACTAACGAATATAACATCACTTGTTATAAATTTTGAGAGTTGATTTATAATTATTATAAGCTTTTAAAAAAACTATGAAAACCATGGAATACGTATATATAACTATGACTTATATATATGTGAAACGTTAACTATGAGTTAATTACGCATATCTAACTCATGAAAGCTTTTTTATTATATGCATGTAACATGTAACCCGTTTTGTAATCACTGCACCTTTGTTCCCTCATTAATATATGTTAAATGATTTAGATAATTGAAATAATTTTTCAGATACACTTTAGATGGTTGCAAAAATAAATAATTTATAGAATTTGTATTCGACTAAAAAAAGTTTTGCAATAAAACCTCTCGTAAGTTGATAGTTTTCTTTTTGCCATCCATATTATGATGTTACACAAAATTTATAATTTCTTGAGTAGTTGATTCAGGGGTTGGTCACTTAAATGAAAACAAAAAAAAGAAAAAAACACTTTTATTTTGCTCGCTTAATTTTATACAAAATTTAGCACTGATAAAAAATTCCATAGCAGCGAAAGAATATTATAACTTAAGGCTTTTTATTGTTATAAAGTATGAATTATTCTTGAACAATATTAAAACTATATCATTAGATAGAAAATTTTATTCAATACCAAAATATATAAAAGTTAGCTATTTAAAACATAAACATAACGAAAACTATAAAAATAATTATACAAGAACAATAACCAACGTTTCGATTCATTGGATTATAACATTTTTGGTTCAATTATGATATTTTCTCCTCACCTTATATAGCTTTATACATATCAAAAGTATATCTTAGACCCATTTTTAACCTAGTTGTTATACATGATTTAACTTGTTTTTGTAAATTTCTATTTCTGTTACACTCATACGCCCTATTAAAAACTTATACATAAGTATAATATAATAATACATGATGTCATCCCTTCGGAATATGATGATAATAGTGCTAATTTTTGAATACGTGGTCCGCCCATTAATTGGCACCTTGTATATGTTTAATTTATAGAAGTCAAAAGTATAAAACTAATCATCCAACTGTTGCATACAGTGCATAAAAATAATTTTATTTTGGAGGGGTTTGTGATGTGATATTGTGATGTTTTAATTAGGAAAGCATTAAAGAAAGATAATGATCATGTACGTTAACTTCATATGATACAGCCTATATACATACATGGACGTACAACTCATATTTTATACAAAACTAACTTAATTAGGGAATCATATATATTAAATTTAAACCTAGTGGTGCTTATATAATCGTCTTATAGTAAAGTTAAATAGATACAACAACATATTGTATATTTACTACACATGTATATATCTATGTGTTATTTGGTTTTCATGTTTTCTGCTTAAAATTAGTTTTGTGTTATACATTTAGACATATAAACCAACATATTGTATATTTACTACACATGCAAAGAAACCTTAGAGACTGTTTGATAATCTTATATTAAGGGGTTGTTTAACAGTCTTTTAATGGTTCAGATGTCTGATTGGTTCATCATTTAATGGTTCACACTGTTTGTTTTGCGAACAAATGTCTGAATGGTTCAGACATTTGCCTCAGAACGGTTAAACATTATACTGATGCTAAATGGTTAAGAAGTCTAATATTGAATGGTTAAGACCTTTTATCTGAATTAGTTAGATATTTACGTTTGAATAGTTAAGTGATATACTAGATTTTAATGGTTCAGACCTTTTAATGGTTCAACATTTAGGAGTTGTTTGACAACTTTTAAATGATTAAGTGCTAAACCAATAAGAGGTTTGAATCATAAGTGCTGAACCATTAAAAGGTCTGAACCATTAAAAGGTCTGAACCATTAAGAGCTAGTATATCGTTTAACTATTCAAATGTAAATGTCTGACCAATTCAGATAAGACATCTTAATCATTTAGCATTAGACATTTTAACCATTCAGTAGAAACAAATATTTAAATAATTAAAAGGCTGTCAAACTACCCCTTAATGATTTAAACATTTTAATATTTCAACACTTAATCATTTACAAATTACCAAATAACTAAAGTTATTAAAAGGTCCGAACAATTAAAAAAACCTCTAACCCAGTTAATATAGATGTAACCTCCTGATGAAATCTTTAATAAACCATCAAACAACCCCTGGTCAAAACACACACGTTGTTTTACACTTTTACATATATACTACTCACACTTTACTTGTAACAAGAAATGTTACACTTCAATGCTCTAAACTATAATCTGTTGATAATAACACATAGTGATAAATTCATATATTTCTAACCAGGAACAATCTCACTCGTATAATTTACACAGGTGCGACGTTATGCGCCTCGTGAACGATACCCTCCTGACCGAACGCGGAGCCGGGACCGACGAAAAACACTTCCCCTCCCGCATCTCCCTACACCTCACCCCGACCCTCCAAACCAACGTCATAAGCGTCTCGGTAAGCAAATCCTCCGAAAACCCGATACGCGAAATTGGCGTCGAGCGATCAATCGAAGGCGCATTCGAGCCACCAAACCCTCACATCGGGCTATCCGTCTCCGCAGGCGAAACCGTCACCACGAACCTCAAGCCATGGAAGTTCGAGCAGTCCGTAGTCTCGGGCAATAGCGCCACGTTCAACTGGTTCCTTCACGATGGCGTGAATGGCCGCGAGGTGTTCTCGTCGAAACCTTCGACGTTGGCGTTGTTGTTGAAGCCGAAAGCGTGGTTTAGGGACCGCTATTCAAGCGCATATCGCCCGTTTACGAGGCAAGGGGGCGTGATTTTTGCGCGCGATGAGTATGGTGAGAGTGTGGTGTGGAGGATCGGGATAGATATGGTCGGGGAGACTTTAGAGTTCGAAGCGAAAGGGTGGATTTGGGTGACGTATTGGCCTAACAAGTATAAGACATTTTATGCTGAAACTAAAAGGTTGGAGTTTCGTGAGGTTCTTTGTCTTCCTCTAAGTGATCAATGAGGTTGTGATGTGAAGTTAATTGAGTTGTTGTTTGCAGGTGTTTTAATTTGTACTTTTGTTTGAAAAGTTTTGTGTGATTTGATTTCTATAAAGATAATATTGGATTGATTGATTAAGATGATGGTTTTGGAATTAGATGTTTGTTGGTCAAAAGGTTTTGAATTGTGTGTTAATTAGAAGTAATTTGATGGTTGATTGGATTTAGAGGATCATGATGAATAATAATACAAATATACAAAAACAGTTGTATGAAGTTGTAAAATGATGCTAAGTATGAAGTTTTGATGTAAGATGCAAAATGAGTCGTGTATTAAATGGTGTTTGGTCCATTAGAGCACTTGAGAAGTCGGAGAAAACCTAGGAAATTCAGGGCCGATCGGGAACACCGCGCCTGTAGTTTCGAGGTGATAGAACCTGGTGAATATTCATTGAGATTTATGGGTCCACACACCAACATTCTAACAGTTTTCTTTTAAATGAGGAAACCAGGAAACGGGAAAATTTGAGACACCACCATATAGAACAAAGGAAAATAAGAAAGGCTAATGTGACACTAATGTTTCACGCAAGAAAAAACGAGGAAAACCATGATGTTTGCCAGTGATCTTAATGTTGCTACCGAAATTCATATAGTTAGACTTTGATCTCGGTAATAATGTTAGGACACAACAGGTAATGTTCGGATCAACTCTATGCCATTTAGAAAGATAGAATGTAATCCCTTGTATGTGGGAAATAACCTTTTTATTTACGTTGGGTCATAGCCTTACTGGGCCGACTGTAAGTTGGGCTCATTAACTGGGCTAACTTGTGTTGGGTTCAACTTCTTAAGTTAGGTCCAATATGAGTATACTTAATACTTTATCGGATGGAATCCAATAAGATGGAAATCTAATTCCCTAACGTGTGGTTTGTGGAGTTGTAATTAAAAGGGAAGTTTTCACAAATAGATAAAATAGTAACCAAGTTTAACGAGTGTTTTAATCAGATCATTTAAGTTTTAAACTGTTTGAATTACATCATTAAATTTTGAGGTGTTATTTTAATCTTATATAATTGACCTGCTTAGCAGGTAATTATTTATTTAACAAATAAAAAAAATCAAATTTCAAATTCCCAAAAGAAATATAAAAAAACCCTAAAAATCATTCATATTCCATACCGTCCTCAGCCCCGCCTCCTTCACATTCATCGACCACCACCTCCTTAACTCCGCCCACCACCTGTCGTCCTCCCCCACCATCGTCGGTCACCGTTGCCATCGCCCACCCCCGGCGACCTGACGTTTACTTCACCATCCCCGGCCACCACCACCGACGTCCGGCTGTCCATCGTGGGTCACCGTCGCCATCGCCCCCTCACCATCAAACCCGTCGCCATCGCCCACCCCACTTTCACGACCTGACAGGTCTTCTACTTCACCATCGCCACCCACCTTCAACGCTCCCCACCCCTCAACATCGTAGCCCACCTACGTCTGTCAACCTGTGTAATCGTTGTCAACCCACCTTCAAATGATGATAACCTTTATTCTGTATCAATCGAGCAACAGGTATGACATATGTAAACTACTCTTTTTGTTAGTTTTTTAAATTTTAATTCATCACTAGTTTGATTTAGTTGAGAATATGATTTGTTATTATGATTGTATATATTATTTATCATATTTATAGTGGTGTGATTTGATTTTTGTTAAATTTTTTATGATGAAGATGTTAGTATGAATAATCTTTTTTAAAATTTACTTTGTTTTTTGACAGCAATGATAAAGATCAATTTGATGCTAATTCTATTGATGATATGAGTGGAATGGAACAAAATTATGATAAGGATGTAGATGATCTTAGTGTGGAGGATGAAGGTGTTATTTATCCTTGTTATGATCCCAATATGGATTGGAAATTAGTAAAACTCATTAAAAAATGAAATTTACGAGTCTTGCACAATTAAAAGAATATTGATTGATTATAGTGTATCAAATGGTTATCAATTAGTGTTCACGGTAAACGACCATAATCGGTTGTTAGTAAAATATGGTATTGCAGAAATTGTAGAAGATGGTAAAAGGAAAAAAAAATAGGATGTTTGGAAGTGCCCGTTTAGGCTTTGGGCCTCAAGGGTCACAAGTGAGAATTCCTTTCAAATAAAAACATTGAATGATGAACATACATGTTCAAAATAGATCTCATTAGATTCTCTTGTTACATATTCTTGGATTGCAAAAAAATATTTCAAACAAAGAATTCAAAATTCTAAAATTAGTTTAAGGGACATGCAACAAGATATATCGAGAAAGTTCCAATGTAGAGTGAGTATTGGACAATATAATTGTGCAAAAAAGAAAATATTTGATTACTTTGAAGGTGAGTTGAATGAACATTATGCTAGACTTTCAGATTACCGAGCTAAGATATTGGAAACAAACCTAGGGAGTACTGTGGAGATAGCCGTGGACACAATGCCGAATGGAGAGATTTATTTTAGTAGTTACTATATATGTTTTCAAGCGGTTAAAGATGGATGGATAAATAGTTGTAGGAAAGTTATCTGCTTAGATGGGTGTTTTTTGAAATGTAGTAGTCAATTACTCTAAGCTGTTGGAAGAGACGCCAATAATCATATTTTTCCTATAGCATGGGTTGTGGTATCTGTTGAAAATAAAGAAAACTAGACGTTGTTTCTCAATCTATTAAAGAACGACATTTGTATGAAAAGTGGAGTTGGACTTACTTTGATTTCAGATCAACATAAGGTATTTTTTACTTAATATGCAATTATTTATATGTTGTTTATTAACATGTATGTTATGGGTTTGTTATTCATCAAGGTATTATAGAGGCTGTGAAGGATGTATTTCCAGATGTTGAGCACATGCAATGCACAAGACATATTTATGCAAACTTTAAAAAGAAATTTCGCGGGCTTGTGTTTAAAAATCTATTTTGGGCTGCTGCAAATTCTACAATTAAACGATGGTTTGAAGAGAATATGGAAGAGTTAAAATCCATTAGCAAAGGTGCATATAATCATTGTAACATCTGTCATTTTTCAAGTTAAAACCCAAACCCAAACTCATTTTTAACTTCCATTATTAAATTATTTTAATAATTTAATGGATCAAATGCATTAAATGTGAATTTATATAGTAAATTATTCATTTAATAATCATCTAAACAACTTGTACTAATTTATGAATTTATAAATAATTTTTTTATATAAAGTTACAAAGATATATAAATCATTTTACAATAAATAACTAAATGGAAAAAACTTATGAAAACTTATAAAGTTATAAAAATGAATTTTAATAAACTTATAAAGTTTTATTAGTAATTATGAATTTTAATTTGGAAATAAATAATCAAATTATAAAGTTACAAGTTTTATAAAAGTTATAAATATTTTATAAGAAAATAAGTTGACTAAATTAAAATTAAGGTTTTAATAAATTAAAAGTTTAAATTATAAATTCTTTTATCTATTTATTTTATTTAATCTTATATTTATTCAATTTATAACCCCCTTTTAAAAGACTTGTAACTCATCATTGTGACATTTGACCCGTTTTGATTTGTAAACCGAACCCGATTGGGTGATTATCAATGAAACAATCATGTTTTCGCTTTTATTGCTAGTTTAATGATTGTATGAAACCGTTTGACGTTTACTAAATTTCTCGATTTATTTAATAAGTTTCACGAACTTAATTAAATGTAGGATATATATATAATAATAATAACAATAATAAGAATAACAACAATAATAATAATAACAAAAAAAATAAAGTCATAATGTAACATGTACAAATTCAATTTTTATAAATATAAATGGTTATAAGATTTAGTTATTTTAAACCAACTTTTGTTAAAAATTGGGGGTTAAAAGATTAAACCTTAAAACAAAATTAAGCAAGAATTAGAAATCAGTCCAAACATCAGGGACCATTGTGTAAATTTAATTCAAACACCCAACCCCCCCCCCCCCCACCGTTCCCCGTCCCCATCCCCGGTCGCCGCCGGCGACCTCTCCGGCGAACCCAAAACCACCAAAACCGAACCAATTAAACCCAATCCGACCCCCCCTGCACTGTCGCCCATCCCCTTCGAACTCGGGTACGCCAAGTGATTTGAAATTGACCATTCTTGCACGTCGCCCCCCCCCCCCCCCGACCAACCGAACCATACCCTGCAAAATCCGCTCGAATTGGGTACATGTAACATCAATTAATTGACCATACCGCGTCCCCTAAGCCTATCGAACCACACCCGGGGCCCCATTCCTTTCCAAAGCCTCGAATTGATCGAAACCCGACCCCCCCCCCCCCCCGAAGCTTAGAAATCGAGGTAGCCGTTGGACCTCATCCTCAACCAATTGAACCCTATAAATTGAGGGCAAACGCTCCTTTGCACTCGCCTAAGCTTCCTGCACGACCATTTCATCACACACGCACAAAAACTTCGAATTTGATCCCCTCTCGGTCGCGGCTCAAGCTCGAACTCGATCACCATCCAACCAAAACCATTTCGGGTAATTAAATACATAGACATGCTCGTTTTTGGGTAGGGAACAAAAGCCCTAACCTTAATCTGAACGAAAAGTTCGAATCGAGGTTCAATTCGGGTGATTTTCATTCTAGGGTTTTTGGGTTGATTTGGGGATTCTTAAAAATGTGTTTAAGTAGCATTTAAATCTGATAAATTACCACTAACAGGCGCTTAGCCTGGTGGTAAACACACACTATGCAACCTGGAGGTCGCGGGTTCAAACCCGGGCACCTCCATATTTTTCCCTTCTTTAATTTATTCAAGTTTTTAAATGTTTTAAGAAATTATTAAAAATCAAATAAAATTCTTATAAATTTTAAAAAAAAAAAAGACTTCTGAAATTTATTACTAATTTTTGAAAATATAAAGTTTATAAAACTATTGTTTGATAAATGTAAGATTTGGATATTATAAACATTATAAAAGAAATCAAAAAAAAAAAAGAGAAGAGAAATGTAAAGAAAAACATTCTATAAAAACACCTTTATTATAATTTATCATTCACAACCATTTAATTGATTAACTACGTGATTAATTATTTTAGTTAATTACTACTTAATTATCATATCACAAAGGTTAATTTTTTTTTTCACATTCATTATCAAATTAAAACAAGTACTCAGATTAATAATTTTGTTACTACTAAATTCCATTATTGTTTGTTAAACCCGATTTTTATAAACAAGTTATTCAACACCAACAAACATTTTATTTTAAAAAAAAAAAATTATTTAACAAAACCCCAAATTTCACTCGAACCTCTAAACCCATTTCTGATTCACAAATTCGTTATGTTCTTAACTCTCGAGACACCTTTTCCTTAGGTTTACCGTGAGGATTTTCATAGGTGTCTAATCTATTTAAATCAATTTCGATTCATCAATCCATGTGAGTATTCATAGCCCATTTTCTATTATTTCATATTTGGGGAAATCATGTGACACAATATTCAATCATGTTGTTATTCTATCGTTATTCATTTTAAATTCAATTCAAAACAGGTTATGTTATTCTTGCTATTATGTGTGCATACTTTGATAAACGGGACAACAGTTTGAACCCTAATACAATCAATCAATCTTGGTATCAATGGTAGATCTACTGGTTTTGGATAACCCACCCCACATGAATAGTCGAGTGGTGATTGTGCCGGAGGCAAATAGTCAATCTATGGTGCATGTGTGCAAGTCTATTATATGCAAAATGACAAGTCAAGGGGTTTAAATCGTGTCGGTTTATCTATATGCTATGCTATTGCCTTATAAGTCTTAACATTACCTTGTGAATTGGATTATTTCTCAAGCAAACAATCAATCTCTATGTATATCAAACTGTGATTACTCACCAGCTAACTCGTTAGCTGACTTATTTTTCTCACATGATTTCAGGACATGCTGCATAGTTGGATTATCTGCAAGCTTACAATTAGGACTTTTGGACTTAGCTAAAAATGGATATCTTTTGTGACTGAAACTTTGTATTTGCATATGTTAAACTGTGCTGTTTTGTAATATGATTTTAATACTATTTACCCTTTTAGACGACCATGTGTTATGAACAATCAATCATTCCCTCGTCCGCTCCGATGATTCCGCCGTCGGTCGGGGTGTGACAATCATTAACACCATTCATAACCTCTTTCTAGCCTCAACTATAAAAACAAAGTTTAGGCCTCACTTTTTATTTTCTCATTCTTTAAAAATTACACTAACAAATCTTTCTTTCATTCTTTGGTTTTGATCAAATTCAAGAATTTTCTTTTACAAGTAATTTCAAAAAGTTTTTAAGACTAAGGTAATCTTTTACAAGTAATTTCAAGAAATAAACATTTTTTATATGCTTCCGCACTGGTTATTTAAACTATGTTTTCCTCTAATTTAAAGTTCAAACGTTTATTTAAGTTTATATAGTGTCGTTTGATATGACCGTGTCTGAGATCCTTGTTTGTCACACGTCTCGTGGTAAAACTTCGCAGGTAGAATTTGAGGGTGTGACAAAAATGATAGAATCTAAATAGAAATTATTCCTTTGATCATAGAAATCTAACTATGTTGATGGAAAGTTTGATCACAAGAATCAACCCACCACAAATGGCTAACAAAACTTGTCATAGGAGATTTGAAACCGACCAACCTAACCACAAAAAGCAACAAACCTGACAGTAACCAATCAATTTTGAACCAGACTAGACAAATACATACCATACTCAAAGACAAAAGGCTATAAAAAATAAATATGAAAAAGGCAGAACATAAAAATGATCAAAACTGCTATTCAAAATCGTCATATTATCTCCTGTCTCTCGATCTGTGATAATCTAATCTTCCAAGCTCTACTTCTCGATTTACGTTAATCCAAGCTCATCCCATCTTTGATGTGTTCTAAAAAACATTACAACTTTGCCAGCATACAAAGCTTGATTGGAATCCAGTTTTATTTGTGTTAGTAGGAACTTACGAGAAAAAGGACGAGAGATAATCAATTTACTAGGCATATGTCCATCTATATTGTTAAGGTATATGCTTATGGTAAAATTAATTTTTCCCCTCTTTAGTTCTGCCTAATTTTTTTTTTCTTTTGATAAATAAGGATTAGAACCGTAAATCTGTCCAAAAAATAAGGATTTTTCGGAAGTTAAAACAACATTACATTATTGTGAAAATAAACGCCAAGAAACATAGAAACTAAAATAGAGGGTGTTAACCCGTCGAGCGTTAAATTTGCCGAGTATCAAACGTATATAAAAACTTAATTCAAACATATATTAAAATTTTCATAAAATATTATATATTAGTTGTTATAAAAACATATATTTGACTCGTCTCGATAGTATCAAAATTTTAACATAATAATATCAAGTCTATCACAACATTAATTTTGTTTTAAATATATTATACATTAAAAGTTACAAAAAATTATTTGACGCAACTTGATTTAAATAACTTAATATAATACTAATTATCAACTTGGTTGGTGCATTGTGATTATACCATATGCTTAAAGGAGTTATATCCTAAGTTGTTCTTTAGTCAAATATGTTTTAGTGTTGGGTGGTATGCATTAATTGTTGTACAATGTGTACAAAAGATTGTACATTTTATTTTGTTTTAACCTTTTTTTATATATTTCACAATTTAACCCATATAATTTTTCACTTTCAACATCAGTCCTTGATACTTTCATATTTTCAATTTTTTCGATTTATGATTTAAATTTTGAAAGTTAATATGTCGTAACATGCACATGTGGCTCAACATTGTTATGCTTATTATTTTCTCATTTAAAATACTCGTCGTAACATGTGGGTCCTAGATCGACTTTCTTATTGTTTTTAATGTTTTACGTGTGACGTGCGGGTTCAACGTTTTTACGTTTACTTCCCGTTTATTTTTATTTTTTCGTTTTTGTTTCCTTTTTAATATGATTTTTTTCGGTGTTGATGGTCGCTAACGATTTGTAACATTCATGCTATTTAATATGGTTTTATGTCCTCTATCGCAATGCGTGGGGCCGAATTCTAGTTTTATACTAAAAGGTAGATAAAAATAATAACATCACAACAATATATTTAGAATTATATAAAATATTATTAAATTAATAAATTGTATGAAAAAAACTAAAAATCTTGAAACTAAATGCATATTATAAAACTATTATAACCCCGTGTATTATACGAGTTAAAAAATATCAAAAATTAATGAAAAGTTAGAATATAAAAAAAACTATTTTTATAAATATCTTATTGTTTAAAAACTACGGGTTTTAGTTAGTTTTTTTAATTTATCTAGAAATATGGTTTTAAATAAAACTTTTACCAAAAAAAGATCGGTTTTAGAATATTTCATATATGTGAAAGATACGTTGTTAATAATTCATAGTTCAAAAAAGTGCACCGATTAATCAAAATATTTAGTTTTCAACTAATCAAAAATATGTTTTATACAAGAATATTGGTTTTAAAAGAAAATTGTAATGTTTAAAATAAGAGGAAGAGAGAGAATTTAAAAATTAATTATTTTGATTTTTTAAAAACTAATACATGATTTCAGCGTGAAAATAAATTGTAGAATTAATGCGATAGTGACATATGTCTATTAACATTATCATTTATTAGTATAGACATTAAAAATGAAAAAAAATCTTTTGAAAAACAAATAAAATTTTTCCATATATCCCATTTCAAATATCCAATATTTGAAAAACAAATAAAAATTTTCCATATATCCAAAATTTTCCATAATAAGAGTTCCGTTTAGTTGATACTTGGTAGTACACATGCCACATAATATTGACGTGTATACACACCATTCATATCTGCCACGTCAGAAAACCCAATTCACAAAAACCAGAAATAATAAAACGTATGAACCAATCACCTTCCATCTTAATATTATTATTATTATTCTGAACCGCAAATCTGCACAAACGCCGGTGGAGATTATCGCCGGAGATGAAGGCCCACACTCTCATCCACCACCACCACCACCACCACCACCCAACGCCACCGCGTATTCGCATCCACCACCCGCTATCTCCGCCGGAAACCACAAGCAAACGCCGTCGCTACGTCAGCATCAACGCCGTTCACTGGAGGAGTCCGGAGGAGGAGTGTAGTAGCGTAGGTTCAGCTCGAAGACGAGATGTTCTGGTGATGCCGTTGATTGCGATCGGAGCTTTTGCGCTCCGATCGGCGGTGGCGAGGGCGGAGGAGACAGCGGTTACGGTTGCGCCGGTTTCAGCGACGGAGGTGAAATCGGAAGTGGTGAAGGTGGAGAAGGTGGAGGTGAAGAAGGAGGAGGTGATAAACTCGAGGATTTACGATGCGACGGTGATCGGAGAGCCGATGGCGGTGGGGAAAGACAAGGGGAAGGTGTGGGAGAAGGTGATGAATGGTCGGATAGTGTATTTAGGGGAGGCGGAGCAAGTTCCGACGCGAGATGATAAGGAATTGGAGGTGGAGATTGTGAGGAGTTTGGCGAAGAGGTGTGCGGAGGCGAATCGGCAGATTACGTTGGCGATTGAAGCATTTCCAGCTGATTTGCAAGAACAACTCAATCAGTTCATTGATAAAAGGTTTGTTTTGTTTTTGTTTCCTCTTGATTACTAGCATTACTGTACTATATCAATTTGATGTTTTGATGTTGTGAAAAAGTGATTAATAAGAGCAATTTGGGAGTCAGCATCAGCAAAATAGTTAAAGCAAACAATGATACTGTAGGAAATGAGAAGTAAAGTAGATAGATGGTAAGAGTTGATGCTGGTAATTATCAAAGGTAATTCGAAGCCGAAAATCTTTAGCTAGGAAACATGGTTCTTAGTTTAGTTTAATTTGTTTGCGATAATGATCAAAAAGCCTGTTCATTCGAGTTTTTAACAATATGCCTATAAACAAAAGCATCGGATTTGCTAGATAGAGATCGATGGATCACTGCGAGCTACATGTTTTTGCGGTTTTGCCACTATTTAGGGTATATACTTTTTGAAAGTATTGCTTATTGAACATGATAAACTAGATAACTGCTGCACTTGAAAGTCTATCCTAGGGAAGTTGTTCTGTAAAACTACATAGGGATGTCATGGTCCATACATCAGTAAGATCATTCATCTGTCTAACACTGTCCCTTATTAAGTTGAAAATGCAAGGCTTCTAGGTTTTGTAGGATAAATGGTTTTCAAGCTCTCAGCATAAGAAACATGAACTGCCGCACCAATGCAATTGGTTTGAATAAACTTTACTGGAAAATTGCAATTTCATAGCTTGTACTCGTAGACAGCTTTTTATGGTCATCTAAGGAGTTTCCATAGGTTGGGTTCATAATGCTTTAATGGTTGTAGACTTGGTTACTAATGTAACAGGCATTGCCCTTTGCTCCTCATGACTGCTTTGCATGATGGGTAATATATTGTTACTGTGGTCAGCAAATAGATGCTAAAGGTGGACTTTGGTGATTACTTGTAGTATATTCTAATGGGTTGTGGTATTAATTAAGATTTCATCTTGCTATAGATCTGGATTTCATATACAGGGGACCTGTTTGGACTTGACTTTACAATGGGTGCATGAGTATTTACTTACATTCTCACCATTTTAAATCTATTTGAACTTCAAAGTTTGACCTAAGCATCCACCTTAAGTACACATAGTGTATAATAGGAGTTAAAGTTTTTAAACATTTTAACATCTATTGGCCTACAAGGAGCACACACCATATCTATTTACATATATTTTCCCTGTTTATTGATTCGGTTTTGGTTAATGTTCAATATTGAAACCAATTATGGATGACAGAATTGATGGAGAGACCTTAAAGCCATTTGTATCACATTGGCCACCTCAGCGGTGGCAGGAATATGAGCCTCTTCTAAACTACTGTCGTGATAATGGAATCCGACTAATTGCATGTGGCACACCACTTAAGGTACCCTTTTTGCTGGCAAGAACCATATGACGAATCAATGTACATATAGGGTAGAAATGACAATTTTGAACCATTTACTTGAATGGGTTGGTTCTGTATCATCTCTATGGGTCAATGGGTAAAATCAAAAGAATTCACTAAACAAGAAATGGGTCTAATGATTTAAATGGATGTAAACTCTTCTAAGGGGTACTTTTAGTGCATACAACTTACTAAATCGTGTGTTTCAAAAGCTCAATTGACATTGTAATAATACGTGTCATGTAATTGGACATAAGTATATAAAATACGAATTATCAATTAGAGTTTGAAGTACCTTTTCATGTCAACCCAACCCGACACATACAATAGACACTCATTTGACTCATTACCTGACCCAACCTCCCTCTCATTTTGCCACCTCTAGGATATGTTCAAGCTGATGGTATGATCTAAGCTGATGGTACACTACTTAATAATTTTCATGATTTGTCTCCAGGTCCTTAGGACTGTTCAAGCTGATGGTATTCGTGGGCTTTCAAAGGCTGAACGTAAAGCTTATACCCCTCCAGCTGGTTCAGGGTTTATTTCTGGCTTTACATCCATCTCACGTAGACCCTCAAAAGAAATTAACTTCCCAACCCAGTCTATTCCTTTTGGGCCAAGCTCTTATCTATCTGCACAAGCTAGAGTTGTTGAGGAGTACACCATGTCTCAGATAATTTTACAGGCAGTTACAAATGGTGGAACTGCTGGAATGCTGGTGGTGGTGACCGGTGCAAGCCATGTTGCTTACGGGTCAAGAGGGACTGGGTTACCTGCAAGAATTGCAAGGAAGATGCAAATGAAAAATCAAACAGTTATATTGCTTGATCCTGAAAGGCAGTATATAAGAAGAGAGGGTGAAGTTCCTGTTGCTGACTTTTTATGGTATTCTGCTGCCAGACCATGCACCAGGAATTGCTTTGACCGTGCTGAGATTGCCCGAGTCATGAATGCAGCTGGCAGAAGGCGAGATGCTCTGCCACAGGTTAGTGGACTCATTTTCAGTTAAAAATTAGGTTCTTTTCTTGTTTTTGTTAATCACATATGCTTTCGAAAATCTTTTGATATCTCCATTGAAGTTGGCACAGATAAAGATATTTTGAACTTTAAACCACTCATTTTATTAGAGGTGGCATGACTGTTGGAGTGTTGGATAATGGGTGAAGCATGTCAATTTTAGTAACGGTCAGGTTGGCCCAAAAATGCTTTATGTCCATTTAGAACACTTGCTTACTAGTGCATGAAGTTGATTATCGAAAACAATATTATTACAAGAACAACCTAAATCAATGACAAACATTCAGGAGCTGATAAAAAATACACCTGGGCCAACTTCTAACCCATTTGATCATTTTAGTTTGTTTTTTAATCTGACCCATTTGAACTAAAAATAACCCAAATGGGTGGGTCGAAATTATTATATATACATATTACATAGTAACATCGTGTTGTACCTTTATCAGGATATCCAAAAAGGACTGGATCTTGGTCTGGTATCCCCAGAAGTACTGCAGAATTTCTTTGATCTGGAGCAGTACCCTCTTCTATCAGAACTTACTCATAATTTTCAGGTAATTGTCTGTGTAGAACTAATTTGTCATTCTTATAAGAATGGTATCTCACTCTCCTTAAATACCAGGGTTTTAGAGAGAGATTATTGGCAGATCCCAAATTCTTAAACAGATTAGCCATAGAGGAAACAATATCAATAACCACTACCCTCATGGCACAATATCAGAAACGGAAAGGAAGGTTCTTTGAAGAAATTGATTATGTCATGACAGACACCTTTAGAGGAATAGTAGTTGATTTCTTCACAGTATGGCTTCCAGCCCCTACATTATCATTTCTTTCGTTCGCTGATGATGCTAATGGGGCCAATAGTGTAGATGCACTAACAGGCCTTTTGGGGTCCATACCCGATAATGCATTTCAAAAAACACTTGCTGGGAAGGACTGGAATGTTGGCCATAGAGTTGCTTCTGTGGTTGTTGGTGGTTTAAAACTTGCTGGTGTTGGATTCATTTCTAGTATTGGAGCTGTGGCTTCCTCAAATGTGTTGTACACTGCACGCAAGCTTCTTAACCCCGCCCTTGTAAATACACAACATAATAAAAGATCACCAATTTTGAAAACTGCGGTTATTTATAGTGGCTTTCTTGGGACATCAGCTAATCTCCGGTATCAGGTATCCAATTTTGTAATACTGTTATATATGTAACAACAGTATTTATATAATCATAGTTAACACATTAATTATTTATATTTTTCTAAAAAGAGCAAAAAGAATGTTTGCGGGTCAACCTAACTTGGCTTAGCCTGTTTTGACCCCTACTGAAAATGATTAGTTTCAACCTGACCCTGTTTTAACCCATTACCCAAGCCGTCCTATTTTGCCACTTGTACTTTTAACTATTTTTATTTCCATGGCTCGGTATTAACTCAAGCGCAACTCAATATTGCAGATTATTGCTGGGCTGGTGGAGCATCGTGTTTCAGATATGTTTGCTGATCAAGCACTATTTGTAAATATGTTATCCTTTGTGGCACGGACGATCAATTCCTACTGGGGAACACAGGTTATATTCAGATTCACATTCCATGTTAAAATTATCTTTATGGGTCCAACAGCCCTGTTAGATCATTAATAGAGGTCGAAACTGGCAGCGGGTCAGGCAGGTTGGGTAACAAGCTATAACTGACTCGGGTTGATACAGAATTTTTATTCAACTCGTTTGACCATTCACTAGAAAATGAGTTGAAATTGCCAGCTCTACTTCTAGTGAAGCTGAGTTTTCGATGTTTGTTTTCCACTTATAAGAAGCTGCATATATTATATCTTTAATTTAACTTTCTATAAATGGTCTTTCTGCAGCAATGGATAGATCTTGCACGATTTACGGGTCTACAGGCTCAAAAAAGTGAGTCATCCACAAACCAAACAACAGAATCTGCAAATCCTGCTGCAGTAGGTTGCGACACTATAGAAGAAGCTGTTGTTGATGAAATTGAAATCAACAGTCAATGAGATGATGACTGTCTGTCAGCCTGTAGCTGCTGAAGGCATTTACGTAAGGAACGGCTCTACCATTTCTTTTTTATTATCATTACATTATGTGCTCATTATTGTAGTTACATTATAAGTTTGAGCATATTATATGCACCATTAGATGAAGATATAGATAGAGGCTAAATTTCAACAGTCGTTGCATAGTTTTTGCCTTTAGCCTTATGGGAACAAATTTTGATCGATTGACCGATTCATACTCGGATATACATACTAATCTTCACAGGTTGTGCTACATAACTTTTCTGAATACAATTCATTTGATTTGGAATCCGTTCATTGGTTGATTTGGGTTAGATTCTATCTCAAATTTTTGAAAATTGGGCAAACGGGGCAAAAGTAGTCAGAAGTGTATATTTAATTAATACATAAAACCACCTAAATCGTTTTATTAAAGATAATTCATTTTACCTTAACGACGTAGCATGATCACATCATGCTTTAAGCCCGTTAATCCCATTGGTCAAACGGGGCAAAAGAAAATGAGTTCTAGTCAAGGAGTAAATATATATATATATATAATATATATATATATATATATTATATATATATATATATATATATAATATATATATATATATATATATATATATATATATATATTATATATATATATATATTAAATAGGGTTTTTAGAGAGAGGGTTGACAAGAGGGGAGTCTCGTTAGATTTTGATTTCAAGGGTATCCGTCCTGCCAACGGTAGGTTTTGTATCTCGATCACTGTACCAAATGTTTGATGCAATGTTTGATGTGACGGTATGGAGAGACCACGCCCTTGGCAAGGGCGGGTTCTTCAAGTTTTATGAACCATCCGATTTACTTACCCTAACAATCTCAACCACACCTTTTAAAAAGTCAATTTTAAAATTTGTATTTTTAAAAAGTCAAAATTTTAAAACAAAAAATAATTAAAATGATATAATAAAATTTTAGTTCGAGCTTTAGTAACTCGTGTGTTACAAGGGTTGAATAAAATAAAACATTAATATACTAAAATTTGTTAATTATAAAATGATATTATAGGGTATTATATGGTAGATATTACGCATGAGAAATGATTATAAATAATAAAACAGTGATATTAATTTTACAAAATTTTGTTTTTAAAACTTTTTTCAGAAAAAAATAAATAATTTGTTTTAAAACAAACGGTATAAAATGTTATTTTTAAAACGGTATAAAACGGTATAACTCACAGATTTAATTATTTTTGTTTTAAAAAATTGATTTTTTTTTAAAATACCTATTTTAAAATTGATTTTTTAAAATGTGGTTGAGATTGTTGGGGTAAGTAAATCGGACGATTCATAAGACTTGAAGAACCCGTCATTGCCAATGGTGTGATCTCTCCATGCGATCACATCAAACATTGGTCAAACATTGGGTACGCTGATCGAGATGCAGAACCCGCCCCTGACAAAAGCGAGTATCCTTCAAGTCAAAATCTGACGACACATCCCCTTTTGTCAACCCTCTCTTTCTAAAAACTCAATTTTTTAAAAAAAATCAGGAGTAAACCACTTTTTGCATGTTACTGTGCATATTTAATTTGTGTTCTCCCACTAATTTTTAAGAGAAGATACGTTAAAAGAATTTTTTTTAGAAGATTTTTCATTTAGCGGATACTAATTAATAGTGTGTTCATATCAGAATCACATCATGGTTTAATTCCTTTATCACCCTTCTCACACAACTTATAAGTTATAACAACAGTAAGATTGATGTCATCATGTCATATAACGTGAAAGTGACGAGTTTGAGTCGTGAAAACAAATTCTTATAGAAATACAAGACAAGAATGTTTACATCAGACCCAAGTTGGGCTTGACTCCTCTTAGACCATGTGCATGCGAGAATCTCATGTGTATGGGTTGCCCTTTTATAAAAAAAGGAGTAACCAACCCTAATTGGTTGGGTTGGATTGGACCGACGCCTATGAGGCGTGTCATGAGGGTGCGAATAGCTTGGCAAAGGGACCAAATACTATAGTTTCTATATTCAATCCTCTTGTTGAGTTACCCCGACGATGAAGGCTAGAGGCGGGTACCTTAAGGTGTGAGGTGGGAGTTGGTTCATTTATGAGTATGAAAGGATTGATGTCGGATTGAATAAGGATGATATTCAACTTGGCACTTACTTTTAATTATTTGTTAAGAGTTAGTCATAGCGGGAAAGTTAGTTGATCAATTTGTAGGGTTGATAACAAGGTTTCTAGATTCAATTGTTTTTCAATACAAAATCAAAATCATGTAAAGTTAAGCTATGTATTTCAACCGAAGAAAGCAATTGATTCAAGGCTAACAGTATCTAAAAAATCACACCAGTTTCACATATTAAATGTCCAATAATTAATAATACTAGATAAATTTACATGACAACTTGTATTTTTACAATGATGCAGAAGTATGTTAATAACAATAGGCAGGTGAAGATTATAATCAATGATAGATATGAAGTTTACATATATAAGAATGTTGTAAAAGCATGAGAAAATAAACTTAGGTCCTATCGTGAAGGAGAGGAGCTTTCGATTCAAATCCACACTCGTCATTACCATCCTAGTTTTTTTTCATGCGAATGAATGTATGTAAAGATATCTATTCTATATATACATACTAATAAACAAAGGTTTCTATTGCCACGTGGCAATCATCTAAAGCATCATTCTCTTTTTTTTCCCGCCTAAACCAAGTTCTCCATATGTTTCTTCACATGGGTCAAGGAACCCATGGGCTGATCCATGGATACAATTTTTGTCTATCTTTCATATTTATTCCACAACATCCCTTTTTTAAAGAAAATGCTAACCAACTTCTCCAATCTTAACCCAGGAGCGCCTTGTTGTTGATCGTTATCTACTAAGGTCCTCCATCCAAGATAAGTGATACCCGAATTCTTCTTCTTTGTCATCCTTTTATTGCTGATTTGAGCAATTCCTATAAAATATTGACCATGAAGGTCGAAATCTTTGGACTAGACCAGGAACAATGTTCAAAAACTATTTGCTTTACACTTTCAAGCACCACTTTGTTGTTCAATCGCCTTTTGGTTCATCTTTCTGTTTTTGTTTCTTTTGATTCGTCTGTAAGACTTATGTTCGTCATCTTCTAATATGATTTGGTTTACAATTTCAAACACGATTTGTTTTAATTGTAGGGTAAGTTGCCACTTCATATGGTTGTATATTCTTCTTTCAATCGGCTTCATAATATTAATGACATGAATCCCCGTGTTTAATTAGAGATGGCAAATTGGGCGGCCGGTGGTTAGTATCTGCTCAAAATTGGTTCAACTAAAATGTGTAATTTTTGGTGCTGTCAAAATCTAATGCAGTTGCATAGTAATTGTAAATAGAACTATATTTTTATAATAATAATAATAATAATAATAATAATAATAATAATAATAATAATAATAATCTAATACGAGCTTCCAATGCAAGGTGTGTTTGACATTGGTATCACATTTCTTGCTATATATGTGCCTTTAAACATCATTATTTACAAGTTATAAATTATTGTTCTTCATTCTTTTTACTATGTGCAATCGTAAGGTGTGGGCTTATGTCTGTGTAAGGTACTAAATTGTTGATTTTAAGCTGGTTTTGTATTCAAACGACAAAGCTCCATTCTCATTAATTAAATAAAATGAGTTTTTTTTTTGGATTGTGTGACATATGTAGTGAGCTTTGCTGTATTTTGAATTCTTGTGTGGATTTTATGACTTTTGTGAGTCGGGGTCAAATTAGTTAAGGAAATGGTTGTTTTTAGATAGGTTTTGTAATATCAAGTGTGGGCCTATTATCATAGTATAACTTATTTTTAAAATATGGGTCATTAGCATTGTTCTTTTATCAGAATTGTGTGTCACAAAGGGAACATACCAACTTTGCTTTCATGATTAATTACTTTAGAAGTTGAAGACACCTTCAATTTAAAAAATAAGGTGTTAGACTCTTTTTCATGAATTTTAATTTAACGTGTAGGTTGCTTATATGGCGGTGCCACCACCCTCATAAACTTTTGTCAACAAAAAGACCGCAAAAACTAAAGAACAAAACATTTCCCATTCTGCAGGGTGTGTTTTATGTTATTGGTTCATCTTGATTAGATAGACCCCATCAAATTCTGAATATGCCATATAATATAGTACATAATCTTTGTAATTCTGTAAAAAAATCATAAGTATCAATCTATTATATGAGTATTTTATCACATGGTAATTGGTAAGGTTGTACTTTAAACCGAGGCTTTTGAATCTGAAATGAAATTTGTAAACTTCGACTTGACTCATGGTCTAACCCGTAATTAGTTACTTTTCAATGGTGACTAAGTTGAAGACTATTGTTTGCTAAATATCAAGGTCTACAATTCTTTCAATGGTACCCTTTCGTATGTGTGGAAATTAGAAACTTGAATCTGGATTTGAAATATCCACTTATGCATAAGGTAGATTGGTTCTGATATTAATAATTAAAACAAATAATGGTTATTGTAATTTTTTTAGTAAGGTTTTCAATTTAGTCATATTGTGTTTCCTCTATGTTTGCAACATTATCTTCCTCGAGAGTGTTTCTTTGATAATTAGGTGTGAACCTTGAGTTTGAATAAAGATCTTCGTGTCCTCTACATAGCGACGTCTTCCCATCGTAGCACGCGAGTACGTTTTGACCAATGGTTGCTTGAAGGAGCTGATGAGGGGACAACCGTAGCAACACGCGAGTAACAATCAAGAGATGTAACATCCTATCTTATTGTAAATTTTTTGATTGTATTTAAAGAAACCGGTTTACACTTAGAGACTATTGTTACTTGCATTATCAAGAGTAAGAGTAGAGACAATATTAAAATACCAATATTAGATAAAAACGTTAAGGTAACTAATAAGACAATAAATATTGTATTGTATGAGTTTTTTTAGAGATTTATAAGAAATATTTACTTCTCTTAATGTGTATTTATATTATTATCAATCAAAGTAATGACTTTCATTATTTATGAGTTGTTTCATTGATTATGTAGCTATGTAGTAATGTATTGTTGTTTCGAGATACAATCCGATTCATAAGATATTTAAGTCTAATCCTTAACGGGTCTATCTTACATTTGGGTTTTATTATTTGAACTAGCCCATTTAAGGTGTTATTCTTACACATACATAATCGTAAAATAAAAGTTCACTTAGTGGCTCTGTGTGTAAATTTATCATTAATGTCATGTGTTAGATCAACTTTAACAAAATCAATTTTAGAATATCAGCCTACATTATTGAGCATTCCAAAAATTAAAAGACCATTAAATCATTAACTTTAACGTAAGTTAATAGTTTACTATGTTCAAAACAAATATTCGTCTCAACCTTTTAAGTTATGACATTTGATAGCTATGAAACTAAATCAAAAAATCATCTCAACCTTTTAAGTGTACACGTTACACGCTTGTACATATAAAGAAATATAGAAGATAGAAACTGAAATCGCCTTGACAATCTATAGCATATAAAATTTTCTTTATTTCGTTGTACAATCCATTATATATTACTAATTATTAACATTTTTATTTTCAACTGTGAGTTGTATGTATAGCTTTAGAGGGTGGTACATCCGTTTGTGTATTTTGTTTAATCGTGAATTTAACTTTTAATTTTTTTATATCTTTTATAATTATACTCCTATATTTTTTTACTTTAAACTTTTGTCCTTTAAATTTTCATCTTTTACAAATTTCCGCTTTACATTTGGATCTAAATTTTACAAGTTAACATACCACAACGTACGCGTGTGGTTTAACGTTTTACGTCAATTTTTCCCGTTTAATGATCTTGTCACTACGCGTGAGTCCTAGATCGACTAAGATATTGTTTTTAACGTTTTACGTTCACGTGTGTGGTTTATAGTTTTTACGTATGTTTTACGTTCGGTTGTAGCATTTTGGTTATTTCCTTTTCAGTACGAGTTTTTATAGTATTAATAATTGTTGACGATGCTTTAACATTTATACAACTTTACATGAATTTACGTCCCCGTCGTAGTCCGAGACTGAATTTTAGTTTATATAATAATTTTTAAGTGATTCATTTTAATAACATTAAATTGTGCGCCGAAAGTACAAAAGAACGTGAGAATATTTAAACTGGATAAGAACAATGACGTGTCTGGCGTTAAAAGGATAAGGATCTCTCCAGAATCATCGCGTAAAAAGTCCATTTTAACCCCGTCTTTTATCGCCGTTCAAACCATCCTTTCTGGACAATACTGTAATTTCATTTCAACTTTAACGGAAGCAAACGTTAACGTCAATAACTTAACAGTGTCAATTCTGTAATATCCTCCACATTCATGTCCCTTTATACAAACCCACCTAAATAAATATCATTAGTTTATCACTGTGTTTGAGTACTCTCACTTGTGAGATATTTTCTTCTGAAACCTTTGTGAAGGTGCTGCAAAACAACAATGGGAATGGATGTGATTCATCGTGAGAATGGAATGTTGTCATCAGCTTTGAATCCGAATGCTCCGATGTTCGTACCGGCGGCGTATCGGAACGTGGAGGACTTTTCCGATCAGTGGTGGTCACTCGTTCAATCGTCTCCTTCGTTTCGAGACTACTGGCTTCGTGAGTGCTTCTCGGAGTCGTTGTTTGACGTTTCTGATGATTACGATTGTTTTGTTCCGGATGAAGATTTGTGTTTGCCAGCTGTCGACGGTGAAATCCGTGGAGTCGAAGGTAAATGGATCTGAAATGTTTGAATTCATACTTTGATTGATGAAAAATGTTGAAATCAGAAGTTGATTGATGAAAATGTTTGAAGTCATAGATTGATTGATGAAAATGTTTGAAGTCATAGGTTGATTGATGAAAAATGTTGAAATAACAAGTTGATTGATGAAAAATGTTTGAAATCACATATTGATTGATAAAAATGTTGAAATCATTGATTGATTGTTAAAAAATGTACGAAACTACGTATTGATTGATGAAAAATGTTTGAAATCACAGATTGAGTGATGAAAAATGTTTGATATTCACAGATTGATCAATCGACTAGCCAATCGTATCAGATCTGGATTTGATTGATCAATAGTGTTTGAAATCACATATTGATTGATCAAAAATGCTTGAAACCACAAATCGATTGATCAATCGACTAGTTAATCGTATCAGATCTGGATTTGATTGATAAAAAATGTTCGAAATCACTAATCGACTAGTTAATCGTATCAGATCTGGATTCGATTGATCAACAACGTTTGAAACCACAAATCGATTGATCAATCTACTAGTTAATCGTATCAGATCTGGCTTTGAATTTGTGTTTTCCGTTTGCAGAAAAGAAGAAAGATCGTAACGATTTGATTCTAGCGAGACTGTCGAACTGGCGTAAGGCTCGTGCGGTTGAGTCGCCGAGGCTGTACGAGAAGGCTCCGAAGATCGTGAACGTGAAAGTGAGCCCGAGGCCGATTCATCAACCTCGGTAGATCGAATCGAATGTAGATGTGACCGGTGATTGGAATTGGCTTTTCATCAATCAATTTATGTGTTCATGTAGCAACTGTTTTCGCTTTAGAGTTACTGGTACATGGAAGAATTAGTGTCTGGACTATAGCTTCTCTCTACCTGGTTGTAACCGATTGTAATTATTAATAAAAGGCATTTGAGTTAGTTGTTGAAGAAGATACGAACAACATCGATGAAGGTGTAGTGATGAACTTTTGATGGTTTGCGAGTTTTGTACAAAACCAAAATATGACTTTGAATGGTTTATTGTTTTATGGTCATTTGATATGTAAGATTTGTTTGCGAGTTTTGTACAAAACCAAAATATGACTTTGAATGGTTTATTGTTTTATGGTCATTTGATATGTAAGATTTGGTTAGAGTAGTTTTTTTTTATTTATATAATTACATTAAAAATTATTATATCTTTTTTCTAATTTTTAGTTAAATAATATTTTTTATGTTTTTATTATTATTTTTACTCACAATCACTTAAAAAATATTAAAATTTTATAATGATTTAACAGTAATTGTTTAAGTATATCAATTCACAATAATATATTTTCTCCCTTCTATACTAACAACCATTCAAAATTATTTTATATAATATATCAAACACATTCACATACTTTAAAGGAATTCACTGTAAATGCTCTTAAAGTTTACTATAGAAAATAATGTGAGGGTCACAACCTGTTTTTTAAAAATACTATGAGTGCAGTCTTTATATGCTATGATTATAAGTGGTTGTGAATGAATGATATAAAAAGTTACTGTATTTTTTGAAATCACTATTTAAAATCTTATAATGTTTTTAATATATTTTAAATGGTTGTGAGTGACGTAAAGAGAAAAAACAATGATAAAATAAAAAAAGATAGTGATTTATAATGTAATGGATTGTGACATGATCTATATTTTCTTCGAAACTTACAAAGCGATCTAAATCGAGTGTGGACTTAAACATATGAATTTTCTCTAAACTATTATAAACATTTTAAGGTTTAGCCTAATGTTTGTGACTTCTAACTCAATATTGAATTTTTGGGTTTTTAAATATATAAATGTTTTGATAAAGATTTCTAGAAATTGTTTAGGCATGTCACCCAGTAGGGTGAAGGCTGGTTCTTAACATCTCCCGTTCTTTCAAAAACACTTACGTTGTGTTTTCGAGTCTCATTTAAAGAGAGGAAAAAAAGGAAATTGAAGGAAAGAAAAACTAGTTGTGTTCTTGAGTTTTTTTTAATGAAAAGAAATTGAAAGATTATTAAAAACTTGTGTTCCCGAGTTTACTTAAAAAGAAAAATGGAAGAAAATGAAAGGAAATAGAAGGAAAATAAAAACAAAAATCAATACTTTCAAAATGGAAGGAAATGAAGAGAAAATAAAAGAAAGAAAAGAAAAGAAGACAAAAGAAGAGAAAGGAAGAGAAGAGAAAAAGAAAATGTTTACTTTTTTTTTTTTTAGATAAACTCGGGAACACAACGTTAGAGCATTCACACTTCTATTTTTCTTCTTTAAAAATATTATTTTTCTATTTTATATTATATTAATACTTTTATATCTTTATTAAATTTTTTTCTTTCTCGTCTATTAACAACTACTTTTATAAATATCAAAAAACTTATAGGTGTTGTACATATTTAAAAAAAAATGAAGGATCATGATACGATCCTCATAAATTCTCTTTTTTTTCACTTACAACCATTTAAAGTATTCACAACCCGTTTCTCATATATATGTGAGCGGATGTTTTATATTATAGGAATGACTGTGAGTAATTGTGAGTGAAATAGTTAGAAAATTTGTGAGGATTGTACTGTGTTTTTCTATATTTTAGAAAACACGATACAACCCTATATATTTTTTAAAGTGGTTATGAGTGGACTAAAGATAAAATGTAAAAATAAATACATAAAAATATTATTTATTGAAAAAAATATAATTTAATACAATTATATAAATGAAGATGAATAATGGATTGTGAATGCTCTTATAACTAATAGAAACATATATTTAATCAAATACTAGAACCTATTATGAATGATGTTAGAATATATCATCTATTCCTGATTACTGAGAATCCTGAGCTTGACAATACCAGGGTCCAGGGGTCTCGGGTCCATGGTTAGAGTCCCACCATTCTATCTTAGGGCTGTTCACGAACCGAACCAAACCGAACGTAGCTTCGCTCGAACTCGGTTCGATTTTAAACCGAGCGGCTCTGTTCGGTTCGAATTTACAATTCGAGCGCAAACTTCATGCTCGAACTCGGTTCGGTTTTAAACCGAGCGCTCGGTTTCTCTCGGTTTTGCTTGGTTTTGTTTGGTTTCATTATATAATTTAAAGCAAAACTAATAACTCATTCAAAAGTTTCAACTTTCAAGTTCTAGCCGTTGTATCTTCACAAATACTTGTGTAAATGTTCTTTAAGAACCAAATTATTAAAAAATCTAAGCTCAAGATATAGCGAGTAGAAACAACTGAACAATATCGGGCTTCGAACAAGGTTAGACTTTGCACTTCGGAGGTGGATTGTCGAAGGTGGGATGTGCGATCAGACTATTGCAGGTCAGATTGCCGAAGGTCGGGGTCGCATGTTAGAGTGCTAGAGGTTGGGGGATACATGTCCAAGTGCCGGAGGTCAGCGCCTCGACAGTCGGTAAGGAGGTGGGGATACGGGGACGACTGGAAAGTGGTGATGGGTAGAATGGTGAAAGTATTTTAAAATGTGAAGTGATGATTTGATTAGATAATTAAAGCTTTACATTTAGGGTAGTTGATCTTTTGACTTATTAATTAAAATAGTAGTGACTGGTAAATAACTAAATAAATTAACAAATATATAATATATAAAAACTAAACTAAAAAATAATTCGAGCGAAACCGAGCGAGCGACGAGCGAGCGTACCTTTGCTCGTGCTCGGTTCGTTTTCAAACCGAACCGCGCCGCTCGGTTCATTTACAACCGAGCCAAAATTCAAACGAACAAAAATCCGAGCTTTTTTCAAACGAGTTCGAGCGAGTTTCGAGCGCCGAACTATTTGAATAGCCTTATTCTATCTTACCTCCTGATTTTTAAAGCATCCATGGGCTCGCAATACAAGGAAAGTTGCTGTTAATGGTTTGGGTCCGCTTTTCTATTGTATCTTTCCTAAAGTCCTAAAGTGCTATCACGGCCCACTCTTTCAGCTCCAAGCCTTTTTATCTATTGTTATATTAGACTTTAGAGTATTCACACTGTGTAATCTTTAAAAATGCATAAACGCGTGTATTTTAAGTGGTTTGAGTGTATGGGAGAAAATATTACAGCTGTATATTTGGGGAATCATTGATTAATTCTTATAAATTTCTTAAATATTTTTAAAAGTGTTTGTGAGTAGAAAAAAGAGAATAATAATAATAATAATAAAAGTATACAAAATATTATTTAGTTGAAAATAAAAAATTATATAGTAATTTTTAATATAATATATAAATAAAGATATAGAAATTCACTGAGTGAAATTTATCTATTTTATTTTCAACGTTGGTTCTTTAAGAGGGCTAACTGTATTTCATCTCCTCTCCATACATATTTCTAAACCACAATCCCGCATCCTCAACAATTAATAATTATTTACTTCTACATATACTGATTTTCTAATATGTGTATGCATCATACGTTGTAATATGTGTTTTAATGGTTGTATTCATTTCTTGTCTTTTTTGGCAAATTGAATTTCAATATTGGCGATAATAATTTATACTATAAATTTGACTCATGACCATCCTAACTTTCACTTTTATTCCTAATGACAATCTCAATAACAAAATTATCATACATTCACACTCAGTTTGCATTTATTTCCGTTTGATTTAGCTTTTATGTTATTTTATTTCGTTCATGATCGTTAGTGTGAGTGAAATCAGGTGCAAATTAAGCCTAAATTTTTAATAGTTATGTAACTGAGAGTGTTATCGGTAACAAAAGTGACAGGCGGGAATGTTACCAGTCAAATTCATAGTATAAATTATTATCGACCAATACGTATAGTTTATATTATTAAAATCCATTTACTTTTTTTAATATTTATCTTTCTTTTAACCAAATACTTTTATATTTTTTTGAAATGTAACCTCTATATACAAATTTGTAATATTGTTATGCATCATGGGTTGTAAAATATATTTTGATGGGTTGCACCCGCCTTTTATCCTTTTTCTAATCTTTAATTTTTTATATTTAACTCAATACTTGTATATCATTTATAATTTATTAATTTAGTCCCAACATTCACTTTAAACATTGATCCCTTATTCATATTCATATTTTATAAATTTCATTTTAATGTTTCATTTTAAATATTACGATTTAACACGACACAACATGCATGTGTGGTTCAACGTTCTTGCGTTTATTGTTTAACGGCTCCATCACAAAGCATTGGTACTAGATCAATTTATTCATTTTTATATGTTTTACATTTCACCTATGTGGTTTAAAATTTTTACGTCTATCTTTTTTTGGTCTTATTTTTATTATTTTTTATTTCTTTTTTAATACGAGTGTTTACAGTGTTTGTAGGTCATTGGCGGTGGTGTGTCACTAATGATATCTGGCAAGGTTTTACGTCATCCCCTGCAAAACGGAGAGCTTAATACTAGTTGCTTAGTTATTTTCTAAATGAATATTTGTGTGTTCAATATTATAACAAAGTGAAATGTCAAATAAACACCAATATTAAATATTAATAAAGTATATAAAAAAATATCACATATATATTTTATAAAGTTTTCTTTTTATCTTCATAATTTCTCCATAAATGTTCGATCAAATCGGCTTTAGCATTATTTCGCGCTTCTCTATTATGGATGTTCATATGATTAGTGGTATATGTTCTTTAGTTCTCTGCGTTAGTGATATCGAAGTACTCCTGACAAAATCACCCGCACTTTATCCTTTGTAATTTCGTTATATAAAATCAAGCAAAACATACATTGTATTTCTAATATTCTTCTCATGGGGTATACATGTGGGATTGAGAATTATGTGCTACTTTTTCTTCAAGACTCCAAACACTCAGCTCAATGATGAGTAGTTGGATTTCATGTGATAATTGTGTCTAAATGTGTGGAATGGAGTTACATTGGATATATTTAATGTTTATAGGTCAATAATGAAGACTATTTGAGAAACGAGATTAATATATGGAAAAATAAAACTGAAAAAAACTAATCAATTGGCGTAGCCTACGCAGTGGCGTACTCAGCCGTATTTCAAAGCCCGAAACCTTAGTTTGTCAATATATACGAGGCCTGCAAGTTTATAGAAGATTAATGAGCAACAATTGGTGATCATAACGCTTCCAAATCATCCCAATTACATCTTCTTTTATGTTTCAGAGATCAAAATCAAGGACTAAAGACCTAACTAAGATGATTCGAGCTAAACCTTTCAAGATCATTCCCTGGTGTAGGGTTTTTCATTAGTTGCTTGTTCAACCCGATGGTACTTTACTATGGATGTGAATTGAACTCAATCATTCAGTTAGTTTGATTTATATGTTTACTTGTTTGGTTAAACAATTTTAAAAATTTCAATAGCAATTTCCATCAATTTTTGGCTTCAATTATAAACAATTGGGATTATTGTTCTATGTGTAACTTGAAGGTAGAAAACTAGTGTTGACATCATTCGGTTTAAGATCGTTAATCATCATAACCTAGTAATTCGGCTTTTGAATTATTCATCAATTCAATTAATTTAACAAACCATATCTTTGTGGCTTTCAATTAGTAGACTTAGGGCAAACAAGTAGTTTTGCAAACTTGAAACCCAAGTGTGATCCTTTTTGCCATTATTCTTTCTAAACCATTCTTAATTTGCTTTTTAGTTTTCATGATCATCAAATCCAATCAAATTCCAACGTTAATTTTCATGCCTAGCTTAATTAGTCGTTTGGATAAAATCATTATAGTTTCAAGTGCATTTTTTTTCAGAGCTCATACTTACTCTTTATAACACATTATGACTGATACTCCTAATGCTCTTTTTATACATGACCATCACAAAATCAGTAACGGAGCTTAAATCACACTATAGGGGGCGGAAGCAAAAATAAACTATTTTAAAGGAGACAAACTCTATGCATTAAAAAATTTACACTAACAGACCGAAATTTTACATTACCGAGCTGAAAATTAATAATACTGACGAAAAAAAGGCGGGCGAGGAGCAGTGTGGGCCCTCCCCGCCCTCAATAAGCTTCACCCATGCTCCAATTGCCATTTGGTCATATATACACTTTATTGTTCATACTTCAAAAAAGTCTATGCATAATGCAGCTAGTTTTTTTGGTTTTTTAAGATCAAGAAATCATGAGTTTGATAACCCTTCTGATAATCGCTGCATTGCTGTATTTTGTTGAACCAACTTTTTAAAACTGACAAATTTGAAGAATATATATATATATATATACCACGTAAAAACACAGAATCATGTATGGTGTTTAACAATCTTTCTATTAAACTAACAACTTGAAAGCTTTAGTGCCAACACACATTAATGGATAATCAAAGACTCTAATATAGAAGTATCATAAGTGTAGGGATCTAGATGCAACTGACTAACTAACTAACAAACTAACTAACTAACTAACTAATAGTTAGTTAATCAAGTTGTACTTGAACATAATCAATGAATGAAAGGGGGCATTAAGAATGTTGTAAATCATCTTCTACCTGAACTCTTTCTTTCTATTCCGCTCAAAATAGAGGCCAAAACAAACAGAACAATACCATAATTACACCAAGATGCAGTAAGCTAGAGAGTCACATTCTAATATAGAAGTATCTTAAGCTTGTAAGTTTATATATAACAGACATACAAATTTTCGGAGGAAAGTATGGTAACCAGTATCTAACTTCGATAAAACGAGGTGACAACATTTCTAAGTTCGAACATGTTTCTGAAAAATATACATGTCATTATAACCCAAACAACATATATATCAACATTTAACATAATTAGTCAGCAAATGTTGATAATCATGTTCTTTAAGAACACTCCCAAACTGGACATCAAGAATTTCAAGAGATAAACCAAGATGATAAATTAGGTATTTTGCCATCTTTTCTTTGTACACTTGGTAGCTTTTGAATGATAGTTTTCATACGAGAATCTATTCCTACATTTGGGATTACTGCTAGTAAAATTTTAAAAGTAGTAGAATCAGGAAAGAAACCTCGGTTAATCATTTCTTCCAGAAGATCAGTTGCCTCTTCATACTCGTTTTTTTTCAAGAACCCTTGAACGATGACATTGTATGTGACACTATCCGGCAAACAACCATTGTCTTCCATCTTTCTAAGTAATTCTTTACCTTTAACCAATAACCCTTCATGGCAATATACACGTATCATCACTGTATACGTCCTAACACTCGGTTTCAATCTTTTTAATAAAAGTTCATCGATCAGATCCATAGCCAAGTCAGGCTTCCCACATTTGCTACAACCATCAATCAATATAGTATACAACTTTACATCTTTCATCATTTCTTTGTTTCCGAGGGAACGGAAGAGAGCTAATGCATCACAACACTGGAAGTTTTCGCACATTCCATGTAACAAAATACGATAGGTGCATACATCGGGAGCCTGACCCATTGCTTGCATCTTGTTAAAGAGTTCTCTAGCCGCTGCAGGATTCTTGGATTGAAGCAAACCTTGTAACATGGTATTGTAAGTAATAATGTCCGGAATCAAACCCTTGTCTTGAATTTCTTGAAAGAGACGCATGGCCTCATCTATTCTCTTCTTCTTACAGTATCCGTTTATCAGGCTGCTATATGTGATGATGTTGGGCACAATATCCCTCTCCACCATGCCATCAAGAACTTTCTCTGCTTTATCTGTTTCACCACGTAAACAATATCCATCGATTAGTGAATTATAAGTGATTACATCCGGATGCAGTCCTCTTTCTACCATTAATTGTACAACAAACTCTGCATCTTTCACGGATCCTTGTTTGCAAAAGGCGTTTACCAAGATGTTATAGGTTTCCACTCCTGGAGATACTCCTTCCTTCTCCATATCTTTCAACATTTTTGTAGCTTCTGTCTCTCGACCAAAGTTACATAGACCCTGAATCAAAGAGTTGTATGTGATAACGTTGGGAAGAACACCCTTTTCACTCATTATTGCAAATAGTTCTAACGCATTATCAATCATTCGATCTTTGCAGAGGCTATCAATGACTGTACTGTAATGTTGCACACATGGTTTACAAGAGCCTGATTCCATGAACCTGATCAATTCAAGGGCTTTGCTAGTGTCACCTACTTTACACAGCCCATTAATAATTGTTCCAAACATGACCTGATCAGGCTCACAAAGTTTATCTTTAATCAGTTTCTTGAATAACTCCACAGATTCGAAGACGCGATCAGCGACAACAAGCCCGTTTATGAGCGTGTTATAGGTGGTCGAATCGGGCAGATAACCTTGCTTGAACATGGTGGCTAATAAGGCAAAACCATAAGTAACTTGATTCAACCGGCAAAGACAGTTGATACAAATGTTCATTGAATAAAGATCAGTAGGAATACCCATTAGCTTCATTTGCTTGATAAGCATAAGTGCAGTGGAATATTGTTTCATGTTTACAATAACAGTAATGAGCTTAGTGAATTGGATGATTGAAGGTGGAGGTTTTCTTTGAAGCATTTCATCAAACAGTTGGAGGGCATCATCGACCTTAGAAACTTTAGAGGCAGTTCCATGTTTAAGAGACAATAATCTTTGATTGAAATAATGGGTTGAAGCTGTAGAGTGATAAAGACGATGAAGTCTTGTGCAGTTCATCCGACAAGCGATCTTAGGTTCAATTTCAAGTCCTTCATATGGCGATTGTAATGAAAGAGAGGAATAGGCGTTCAATTTGTGTCAAAATTAAGCGTCTTGCAGGTAGTGACAGTGAATCAAACATGCAGATGAAGATGAAGATGAAGATGAAGATGAAGATGAAGATGAAGATGAAGATGAAGATGAAGATGAAGATGAACACTGCTGCTTTCTTGATATCTTCTGAACTCATTGTTTATGGGCTTGGGTATGAAAACAATTTTTCCCTTTTGAAAAAAAATAATATTTTGATGTTATCTTTTTTATTCTTTTTACAAGTAGGTATAAATAACGTTTTACGACCGGCTAATGTGAGATAGAGTTTATAGAAAACCATAAACATACGAAAAATATGACTCGTATGTTAAAGAGTACAAAATCTGTCACATTGCTAACCAAAATATTGTTATATAAAAAATAATACTCATCTTGAGCCGACGTTGCTATCAACCTAGTTAATAGATCTATTTTGATGTGCTTAAACATTTTACATGCTTATGTCATTATTCCTTATAGTTTCAAAAGTTTTTTTTATAACGACTGGTTAGTTATTAATATCACCAAGTTAATAAAATTCACTTATGTCAATGTTTGAACCTTGAATCTCTAAGAGAGACAAAAGTCTTCCACCTCCTCCTTAACCACTAGGCTAAGAGATTATTGGTTTATAATTTCAAAAGTTAACATTCATCTAATACATGTATCACTATTTAATTTTTTTTATTCCTTCATGTTTTAGCTATTAAAAATATAAGCTAGTTTTAATATCATGTATATATAAGAAGTGGCACGAATGTTTATTGTTTACCGATTTGGTTGTGTTGTTTCGAGGTTTAATTGATGCTGAGGGAGGTGGTGCTGATGTGCTAGAAGTTGCAATAGATGATGTAGATGGTGCATAAACTCTATTGACCGGTGCATAAACTCTGTGGGTTTGTCAATGTTGGCCACTCGCAACTAGGATCCGATTATTTCAAAGGTAAAGAATTTTTCTTAAACATGGAAGTCATGTCTTTCAATTGGAGGTAGAATCACACTAATAAAATTGATTTTAGGCAACCAACCCATATATTATCTCTCTCTATCGTGCGTCAAAAGAGGTCATAAAAACTCATTTGAATGGATTAGGAGAGAATCCTTATATGCGTCTTTTTATCATGCTTCAAAGGAAGCTATAAACTCACTTTGAGAGAATTTTATTGGGGGTACTAAAGTGGGTGACACATCAAAAATTTGTTGGGTAGTCTGGAAAAGAATGTTGGCTGCAAAATCCTTGATTTGCAAATAGTTGTGGAGATTTAACAAAAGAACGATTCATTATGCCATTATGAGTCAAAATGACTCGCGCTATACATTACTTTAGTGGTATTGGTGGTCTGTTCCTGGTAAAGAATAATGTAATACCGGGTGAAATTCGATCAATGGGTTTAGATACAAGTTGGGTGTAGAATGAGGAGAGAGGCAGTTCTATAGGTCTTGAGACTAAACAATCAAGGCAGCAAATAGAAGAAGCTATTCTCCCACAAAATTATTTGGTCAAGAGGGTTCCAATTAAAGTGAGTATTTTTGTAATAGACGGTCACACTAAACAAAAATCCAGCCAGTACACTTTGTTAAAACGACAAGTTATAAATGATGCTTCATGCCCCCAATGTAATTACCATGAAGCGAATACCGATCATGCATTGTTAAATTGTAATGTTGCAGATTCGATTTGGCGTCTAGTTCACAACTCACAAGTGGTGCAAGATTCCTTAAGTGCGGATTCAACTTGTTGTATTACTAACTAGGTGTTACTAACTTCTAACAACTAAACAGCTGTTCAAAAAAATCAAACAACATTAATGGAGCAACTAGTTTTAAAAATCTCATCTATACTATATTTTTTATAACATTGTGGTATATTTGAAAGGCAAGAAATAAACTTAGCTTCAACAGTAAACGAAAAGCCCATGAAAATTCTCGGTGATGTAAAATTTTTATCCTTTCTATTTTTTATTTATTTTTTTGCTAGATTTTTTTTAAAGCAATTCTTTTGGCTGTAAATAAAATTAAATAAATGCTAGATGCCGTTAAAAAAAACAGACAAAAGTGTCAACTCATGTGTAATGACCTGCATTGCATTATTCATGGCTAAAATGTCGGTATTCATTGTGGCTTCAGATTCAAGCTCAGGGGCAATTATGTCTTTTCCTCTCAAAAAGTATTGTTACGAAGTTACGTTACACGTTGCCGTAATGGGCCCATCACTGAATGTAACCTCATAAAAGCAACACAAATAATATGAAATATTTGACTTCCTATCTGGCAGTTTTTCAACAAATCATAAACATACACGTGGCCAACACCCACCTATTTGTTATACCTTTCTTCTTAAACGCTCCTCATCAATTTCTTGCAAAAGTCCACCTTCGTCATTCATCAAAAATATCTATCACAAAGATTTCAGAAGGGGAGGGGTAAATCTGTAATTACTAGGATGGGTAACGCGCTGAGGTATCTGTACGGTGAGTGTTGTTCTAAACCAACCGCTAACACCACTGGCGGTGGCGGCGGCGGTTGGGCGAATGAACAACACTCACACGTCCACCATGGCGCGTCAACGCCTACGGTGACTGGTGTCTCGGCCCTTGTTCGGGATATCCATCAATTTGAATTGACCTCTCAGGTACCATTGAATCTGAAATATTCAGCTCATATACATAAATTCAATTTGTCAAATTTACTTCTGATTGTGGATTATTATTATTGTTGTTATTGTAGGTGCCTGAAGGTTTGAGTAAGCATGTGGTTTCATCCAAGAAAGCTCAGGGGAACTGGTAAAGGTTTTTTTGACATCTTTTGAACACAAATCTTTTTGGCTATGGAAGGGTATTTAGGTAATTTCACAGGGTTAGTTTATTGATGATTTTTGTTATATGATGAACTCTCAAGGTATAGCAAACTTTCTGAGGCATGGGCACAAGCAGTGCCTCCACCAAAATCACCTGAAGAGGTTTCCATGCTTGTTGTTAACACCTTGAAGCGACACAAAAAGGCCGATGTCGAGGTCCTTGACTCATCTCTCGCTCTGTGTGTGTAAATTAGACGTGTATGTCAATTGTGTCAGGTTGAAATTGATGACAGAACACACACAATGTGTATTTATTCGTGTCAAGACATCAACTCTAGCCCGAACAAAACACTTTGTGACATGTTTATCTAAATGTGTTGGCTAAGTTAAAATGGGTTAATGGGTTGCAAATGAGTTCTAATCAAATTGTAAAACTTATAAATAGAATTTTAGTTTAAACAAGTTCACATGTTGACTTGTTTGATCTTGATACAACCCATATATAAATGGTTGATTAAATATGATAGACAGATTAACTCAAACACAACTTGTTTATTAAAGGGTTAGAATCGTCAACCCAAAACCTGTGATGCTGATGTTGTGTTACGGGTCGAATCAAGACACCCGTATAGTTTATATAAATTTATATTAGCTAAAAAGGATTAACGTTGTAACACAACAAAAAGTCCTAAACATATCAAAAAATGAAACACAAAGTTCTAAATAGTACCTATTTGATGATTTTGTGCAGGGGTTGTTATCATTTTACGGTCTCCCTCTACCTCAGTCCGCGGTTGAAGTCACTACAACCCAAGCTCCACCGGTTGCCAATGGAGCCAAGTATGAACTAAACACACTTCCTGTAAGAATTCCTGCATTTGTAAGCTAAATCTTCAATTTCTTGTACCACTTTTATTTATTTTGTTCTAAACATGATGTGAAATCAACTTGAATGAACAAAGGTGGATGAAAAGGCGGTAGCAGATGGCGATACAGTGACAGTTTATGTTAGTACCTTAAATCCTAGGGAAGCAGCATGTGTTCCACAAAACGTACAGCATGCAGCAGTGGAACGAGCCAAAGCGCGAACACATAAGAACTACACCAAGGCGGATGCACTCCATAAGCAAATCATAGACGCGGGCTACAGGTAATTTACTATTTCCATGTCACTAAACAAGCAAACAAACATAACAAGTTTAGTTTCACTCGTTACAGAACTATTAGTAGAGTCCGGGAAGGGCGTGATAGTGCCAAACCTCACATTTATCTCATTTTTGTGTCACTAAACAAACAAACAAATATACCTGTGTAATCATACTCATATTAGAGTTACTAGAACGGTCCGGGTAGGAGGTTAAAAATACAAGCTTAGAGCATTCACAGTCCATTTCTTATTTTTATATGAGTGAGTGTCTAATATTATAAGGGATGATTGTAATTAATTGTAAGTGAAAAAGATGAAAATTTATGGGGGTTGTATATTGTTTCCCCATATTTGAGGAAATATGGGGAAACAAAGTACAGTCTTCATTAATTTTTTAATGTTTTGTAAAGTGCTTGTGAGTGGATGAAATAGAAGATTTGATAGAGGCAAACTTTACATAGTTTTTATTTTTGTGTCACTGATCTTGTTTAATAAGATTGTCAACAGACATCTAACTTGCCTAATTACGCAGGATGTAACCATACAAAACGAGGAAATTCTAGCACGAAAGTATCGAATTCGGCTAAGGTAAAACGCTTGGTGTTCTTTATCTTTGTTTTAGGATGAATAATGGTGGTGTGTTTGTTAAAACATGGTTGATGGTACAGGGGAATAGATGCACCAGAAAGCTCAATGCCTTATGGGAAAGAGGCAAAAGAGGAACTAAGTAGAATGGTTGTTGGAAAGTCTTTGAAAGTTTTGATCTTTGATGAAGATCGTTATGGCCGTTGTGTTGGCGATATCTATTGCAATGGGGCCTTTGTGCAGGTAGACTTTATATATTATTTGATAATAATATAGATTTTTTTTTAATAAAATGATCTAACAGGCTTTGTGTTATAAATAATTCACACAAAATCACCGGTTTCATTCTAAACTCATTTTTATTTTTAATTTACCCACTTGACCATTAAAAGATAAAACGATTAGTTGCGCTAAACTGGTAGGGTTTGATACTACATAAAGCGAAAATTATGTTAGATGTATGAACCTGAACATTACCCATTCAACCAAAATATAAATTCTCATGCCCGTCTTTCTTTCAACTTTCAAGCCTAACCTGTTACGGTAAACATGTTCATGGTTTTGACCAGCTCATAAATAACTGGATTGAAAAAAATGCATCTGTTTTTTTATGGAGCCTAATACGGTTGCCAGCACGAAATGTGAACTAATATGTTTTTATAAATATTGAATAGGAGCGGATGTTGAAGAAAGGACTTGTATGGCACTATGGTGCTTACGACAAGCGACCAGAACTAGAAAAGGTAACATCACTCCTTTTTTATAAGTTATTTGTTCGAGCCACAAACAATTGTTCTAAAAATAGCTAAATTGAATGCAACAACAGTGGGAGAAAGCTGCTAGAGATAAGAGAATTGGATTGTGGGCTTCGGCAAATCCTGAAAAACCATGGGAATGGAGGAAGAATCGTCGTGAACAAAGATAGTTTATTGAGAGGAAGAAACAACAATGACTTTACTTGATTACGATTGAACTCGAAATGAAAAGAATTGTATGCGAAACAACTTTATTATCCAAGTGGATCAAAGTAATGTAAAGTGTATTCAATGTTTCTAACCCCAAATAGTTTTACTAAAGAATAGATTATTATTTGAATAATGTAGATTTTGTATCCATTCTTGGTTGTTTAAGAGCACAAGATGCTCCAAGGCATTTAGGTTATGAAAACGGATGCGTGAAGCTTCACGTACACGAGGCATATGGACAATACGGTGGTTTATAGCGACTTGTCTTTCCTTGGATTGAGATGCGTGTAGTGTATTTTTACGACATTACAATGAGTAGAACTATCCAACCTGTGAGATAGAGCTAGTTATAGTTGTTTTTCCATTAAATATATGAATACACTACTTGCATGACTGAAGCATATAATTTATACGAATCATAATAGCCTTTTAAGTACTTTATGAAGTTGGCTAGACATAATCAAAGATTAAGAAAGTGAGAAATCTTTGCATATGTAATAACATTAATGATCAACAATCAGATGTCTACTTATATAAATCATAAAACTGTTAAATGTGATATTGAACCCTATATTATTCCAATAATTTATATGTTTACGCAATCTGAACATATATTAAGAGGGTTTCCTACCAAATGCGCACGCTCTAGCATTTGAATAATTTTTAACTTTACCTGTTTGACATAACACAAAACGGTGGAAAAGCAATCTTACCCGATTACAATTTGCAGGTGACATAGATTCCTGCTACTTTGCTAGCCATTATTATCCTGTATTATCTGGGGAAATCAAGTATTGTAAGTTAGAAATTCCAATATTATCAGCAACACTAGATGTAAAGATCATGCAGTGACAAATAAATTCTTAATTCGTTAGAGGCTTAACACAAGGACTGTAATAAAAGGATTCGGTAACATAATCAAATTGTTAAACGAGCAATAGTTTGTTTCTCCTCGGAAGCTTACTTAATTGTTTTTGGTTACTGTGTGGAAAGCCATGAGGTCACCCATCCTGCAATTTGCCCACTCAAGCATGAGTAATTGTAGAATTTTCTTCTCATCAACAACCAATGCGCCCAAAACACGTTGATGGTATTTGAGTGGTATTTTTTGTCCGGTATCTCAACAGTGAACAGATGACGTGGGATTTGCCTAAGTCCCAAGCGGTCGCTAAATTAGACGCCTAATAGAAAAGACTTAAAAGGCCAGAACATGATCCCAACTAGAAGCAAGATTAAAAGTAAGGCTTACCAGGTAGGTTCTTGAGCAGCCCTCCTGTAAGATACACAAACCAGCAAAGACAGTGGCAAATAGTTAACAAAAAAAACGATCCACCGAATGAAGAAAATCAATTTTACTAAGATGAAAGAACAGTGAGACACTTCCTTCAATAAGCCAAATAAATAGATGAAAGTAACACAATCAAATTTATTAGCAAAGATTAGAGAAGGAAGCTCACCATGATCTGAAGGCTGAATAATAGAAGGATAATATCAGCTATTGATATTTAGCATCTCTGAGAAACAAAAAATTGAAAAGAGTGTTGCAACTGAAACTTAGAGGACTTAAACAACCAAATAAAGGCCTCAACTTTCAGTTTTTCATATAGTGCATTAGAAAATCAAGTAAATTTACAAACTTGTTGAAATTCAACATTATACCAAAAGGAAAGGTAAAGAACTTTACATGACAATAGAAATATAAAAATCCCGAATACATCAAAAACTGGTCCTTGCTCGTTACAGCTTTATCATACAAATCAAATTTGTTCAAAGTTCATCTCTATGTATAACAGATGGAACAGGTGGTTCCAGAGTTGCATCATTACCTGATGAAAGAGAATTTTCTTCCATGCCCTGATGTTCTTTTAGAAACCTGCTAGGACTCGGCGAGTTGGACTTATAGGGCATAACTGTGGTGTTGTGAGGTGGAGAACTTGGCCCAGATCTGAGTCCAGATTTTTCTTCTGGCAAAGTTGATATAGAAATCTGATTATTTTCATCACCTGATTTTTTATAAAACTTATCCTCCTTTATGTCATATGAGTTTCCTGTGCGGACCTCTTGAGCAAGGGAACACCAGCAGCAGAAAAGCCATAATGCACAATCAGTAATAGCAGGTTTACCACAGCATGAATCAGATGGAGGTAAGTTGAATCTTTTTCTCATTTGAATTCTCCAAAATCCACCATAAAGCAAACCAAATAAACACAGAAATATCCCGGTAATCCCCAATGCTTCTCGTGCAGTCTCATTGTCAATATTGATAGCAGCCAAATTAAAAATCCAAAAAGGTGCCAAACAAAACAGAAGAAACGTTGCTATATGAACGTACATGTTTCCAAACCCAAGTCTCTCCATATTCCACCCGAAAACACAAAAGCTACAAAACAAGGAGAGATATGCTAAAGAGATATCTTCCCAGAAATCAAATATACCCCCACTCCATTTGGACTAGTTTCACTTACTCTTTCGTCTCTTGGGGTGAATGAGAATCTCCTTTCGAATGATTTAAGCCTTGGTTGACCTCGTTGACTACCATTAGCATCATCTTGTTTAAGTTGCGCTTCTTCATCAGAAGTTGTATCATAATCTTTCCCCAGTGGGCTAACAACACAATACACACCAGCAATTGCAGGGGCCCCGATTGCTACTGAGATAGTTATAGCCACCCCAATTGCAGGTCTTTCTGATCTTTTGTAACCAACGTTTAAACCACATAAAGCATATTGTGCAAGGCAGTTAAGGTTAAGTAGCAAGATAACAACCAACATGTGTGCCCATTCATGAGGTTTATAAGTTCCATCTTTGCAGTATATTTTTCTTAATTTTGTAACATCTTCTGATTTCCATCTTAACAAAAGTACAAGGTGATAAAGACGTTGTGGGTGTTGATATAAACACATGAGCGTAAAAAGTGCATTTAGAATTTGGTTGTTGACCTCAAACCAAGCATCTCTTTGAGTTTTTCTTGGTAGGGCGTGGTTTAACATACCCGTCATTACAAGGAAGAGTATGGCACCTGAGACAGCAACACATAAAATCCAGATTAAGAGAACCATATTCATTGGATTTCTTATCCATTCTTTCGCCATTTTTTGAAGGGACACCCACTCAATTCTCTTAGAAAAGACCCTGGAGATACGATCCCGGATTTTTTGACTTGTGCTTGAAGGCACCTTGCGTGAGAATTCGTCTCTTTCTTGGGCAATTCGCTGGAAATGTACAGTTGGTGTACCTAAATTACCGAATACAAGGAAACTCGGGGTTCTGTTTGTTAGACTACCATCACTTGGAGTTTGAGAAGTATCATCCCTAAGAAATCCCCTTCGAGAGGTTTCAATATGCAGATCAACACGAGGCTTGACTTTACGTCCATTAGATTTCTCATCTTCAACTCCAGCACTCTCATTGTAGACATTGTAACTTACAACTGCACCTGATTTTAGTCTTTTATAAGTTGATTGCTCTTATAAATTAGATTCCTTCAGTAGCAAGAGCAATGGTGGCAATGCTGCAAATGGATGGACCGGAAAGGAAATAAATATATAACTTAACCAACCGATTACCAACAAAATAGCTCATTATGCTAATGCAATTATAAAACCATGAAACATTCAAAATTAGAATAAGTGCCTACAAATTCATGGACATCTTCATCTTTTGGTCATACCACATAAGGCTAAACAACACAGGATCACAATAGTAGATATGTATAGTATACGTAACATCTTTATCCCCCAAAACATAATAACTTACGTAGCAACAACTACCTCCTCCACTCACAAAAATTCCATGATAACTAGTTCACAACTCATAAAGTTAGAAGACTATAGATTGATAAATAGAAAGCTCAATAATAACACATAATAACCTGCAATTAAGATAGCCTAGACATTAAATTATAACAAATTTCACATGACTATCAACCACAAAACATCTAACTCGTAATGAATACAGCACGATTAAAGTACATCCTTATGCTAAAACAAACTGTGTATGTGCATCTTCAATTCTACACACGAAATAAGCAAACGCACAAATCTACCTGCAAATCTGCAATATACAATAAACCTAACTTCAATCCATCAAACAGAACGATAAACCTCAATACCGTATGAACACTGTACTATTGTCACACTTAAGCTGAATCTAAGCTGCAAATATCAGGTCGAATTTGAGTTGTCAAACAACTTCAACTTGTCAATTCATAAACAAGATGAACAAACACCTACGGAAAGCCTCAGGATCTCAAACATTCAAATCGGAAAACCTAAATCAGTCAACGCGTATTTCTGTGCACATCAAAAAGCGTGAAAACTGAAGAATCTGAAAGCCGTAAGAACAAGCAAGATCTGAAAGTGCTTTTGAGAAAGAAAACAAGTATTATGTACCTGTTAGCAGAAGAATTAGTTCAAATTCATCTTCCCTCCATTGCTCACACCTTTGATGCATAATAATTGTTGAGAAGAACGATGAAAAAGGATGCGTGAAAGCGATGATTGTTGACAAGGTGTACAACTCGTGAAAATCTGCGCCAGCAGCCGAGTCGAGTTTATGACTCGGTGAGTCGGTCCATACGAGTTACGACCGCTTTGATTGACTCGTTAGCGACAGTGTACGTCCAGGGGTGTTTGCTTTAAATAGAACAATACACAAACAGTCCTTCGGGTTGTTAACTTGTTATATCAATCAAATGACTATTAACCTCTCTTAATATTATAACGGAGTAACGGGCTGAAAACACGTGTAATCATGAAGATGTTTTCTGTTTACAAAATTAATTAAAACAAGGTAAATGATGTTTTACTTAGGGGCTGTTTGACAGCAACTTAATTAGCTTATTAATGGTTCAGATGTCTGAATGGTTTAGCACTTAATGATTCAGATTGTTTGTTTTGTGAGCACATGTCTAAATGGTTAAAACATTTACCTCTGAATGGTTAAACGTTATACTGATGCCGAATTGTTAAAAAGTCTAATGCTGAATGGTTAAGACTATTATCTGAATTGGTCAGACATTTGGTTTTAAGTAGTTAAACAATATACTAGTTTTTAATGGTTCAGCATCTTAATAATTCAACATTTAATGATTCAGAGCTTTTATTGTTTTAGCACTTAATCATTTAAAAGTTGTCAAACAACACCTTGATTAGTATTTAAAATAGGGTCGTGTAGAGATTGGATCGTTTCACAATTTAATATACGTAAATACAATTTTATTCTACGCTTATGTGTAGTAGATTTTTTCTTACTATTTTAAAGTTATAGAACAACCTTCAACGAAATTAATAAACCAACATGCAAGACGCTCTTTTCAAAAAATATATAAAACATTAGGCTTTTCATTTCGATTAAGTAAATAAATTAAATAATTTTGCTATAATATTTTTGTTTTATTTATCATTATAACAATTATAAAAGGATATTATTATTCTTGAAGCCATCCCAAAATTTTAGACTACAAAAATATAAGAAGATACTAGAACGTCAATAGAGACGTCATTCATTTTTATTAGATTTTTTATGTCGTGCAATATGTATTTAATTAATGAGATGACCCTAGTTCTATATGAAATCTTAACTTTCCATGAGTTTAAGAATAAAAAATGATTTTAGTTTATATTTTATACCCACCGGTGGTCCACGTTATTCAAGTGTTTTATTTAATTGTAGCTTTCTGTAATTTACCACTAAAACCAACATGCAAGTAATTTTATTTTAAAATAAGCATTTTTTAATTAAGAAAAACACCACGAACCACGTAGAAACTAACAAAAATCCAAACACATTGATGTAAAAATTGTTAGCTGCAACAACAAAAAAATGTCATGTAACATATTTTGACAATTAAAGCATTGGCGTAAACGAGTAAGTAGTTTTAGGGCTATTCAAAATAGGCTTGTTAAGTTAAAATCAAGACTAGCTTAAACGAACTTAAGAGTAAACTTGAAATTTTACATAAAAAACAAAACCTGAATTTAAAAAAAATTTCAAAACAAATCAAGTTTCAGTTTTGACAAGTTTAAGCTTGACTTGTTTTGTTTACATCCTAATGGCATGTAGAGAGAGAGAAAATATTTGTACATGTAAACTTTGACATAGTTTAATAAATGTTCTTCCTTCGACCATTTGTAATTATTACAAGTGAAGACAAATGCAAAATATATACAACTAGTATTAAGCCTCATCGTTACGACGGGGGCGTAAAACCATGCCAAATAACACCAATGACACACTACCGTTAGTAACCACCAATAACAAAAAAACTCGTATCGAAAAATAAATAAAAAACGAAAAAATAAACTGAATGAAAAATAGACATAAAAATGTTAAACCATGTAGTCGACCTAGAACCAACACGTTATGACGGCGTCATTAAACGGGGAAACATAAGCTAGCAAATGTCTAACCACACACATACGCTGCATAGTGTTAACTCGTAATATTTGGATCGAAACGTAAAACGTAAATTTTGTAAATATGAAAAGTATAGGCGACTAAATTATAAAGTAAAATTTGTTGGAGCTAAATTGTCAAAAATATAAAAGTATAGGGTCAAAACATAAAAGTTGCAGATTAAAGAAAAAAAAAGATAGATACAACCCTGTCAAACGTATTATACCATCCATGATGCATGCAAAGTTAATAATTAGTATATATATAATTTATGGACCATAGTTAAATGTTGATAATTTCACAGCCCATTCAGTTCACTCTGTGAAATGCAATGACCTGGGTGTACTCCACAAAACAACTAATTCCATAAGAGTGGATACAGAGTGTGCCCAAATGTTGAAAATTTAAACAATATCTTACATCTTTGAGAATTAAAAACCAAATTGAATACAAAACCAGCAGCCAAACAAGATCATTCATTTCCATCATTTTGGCCCGCATGAATGTGTGATCCTCCTCTATTTTATCGCTTAATAGCCAGTCGTTTGAACATTCTCTATTTCCTGCGCAGATAAATTCAATACATTGTTTACAACAGAACACCATGATGTCATGAGCACACCCGCAAATAACATGAGAACAAGAGTTTCAACGTTGAAAACAATTGAACAGTTTAAGGCTTAGGGTGAACTGTGATCGTTTAAAAGAAGATGGCTAGACAAGTGTGATCCTACCTGCCACTCTTAGCTGTAGGCACAAGAATTCCTCTTTTCTCAAGGCTCTTGTATCGGTCTCTAGCTAAGGTGCAACATGCCTACAATAAAAGGGATTTTGGTAGTTAGCAGCAAACAAATATTGCTCGTAATGTTGAATGTTTTAAGGAAAAGTCATCTACAGTTAGATATTTCGACGAGCTACTCTAGTTGTAAAAACTACATACCTTCAGCTTCCTTAGGGAACCAGTAATTTCTTCAGATAACAACACTTGAACAGGTGCAGGCTCAAACCTGCAATGTAATTCATTACATAATGTAAAGAAGATAAACATGAACTTAACACTAAAAATAGAATAACAGTCACTTCAGTAACAAGCAGTTATCTGCAGTTTTGTATAAATAGAGTACAGTAAAAAATGTCTGGCAACCAGTTTCATCATACAGAAAAAACAACCCGTTTCAACCCAATCCTGCATCTGCCACCTGTATTCTTAACAACAAAAAAGAAATAACATTACAAAATAGAAAAGACTTACTTGTGCCTTCCAAGACGTGGTGGAAATGATTTTAGCCTTTCTTGTTTAGCAATGACACGGCGAAGATGTCTTTTGCTTTTTTCTTCATCCTCCTTGGCTATTTCATTAATTATATCTGGTAAGCTGCATTAAATATAAGAACCAAATTAGTAGAGTGAAAAATTTTCAGTAGCTAAAGTGAAAAACAAAATTGCGTAAAATCAAGAAAGCTCAAATTACCTCTCGAGGTCTTTAGAAAACTCTTTTAACTTTTTTGCTTCTGCTTCCATCTTCAATTTTTCTTTCTTCCTAGCACGCTTATTCAGCTCTACTCGAGTTACTCTCTCTGTTTTGAAAGGCCTGCACGGTTACAATTTTCAGAGAATGGATTAACAGAAAATAAATTTGAAACAAGTAAAACTATATTATATTAGTTAAACAAAATGTCAAGAAATAGATTAAATAAAATGAATTGAATATTAGTGTTCAGCAGTTCAGCTGTTCTTTTTCCAGTTTGGTCATAAAACCCCTGCATTTTATCATCACAAATCATGTCTTTTCTGTTTGACTGACGGTTAACACAATCCCCAGTTAATATGTTATGTAAGACATACGCTTGTATTATCTATTATGCCACTAGCAGTGACCAAATCCTCAAAACACCAAATCTCAGTCCTCACCTGGCTATGTTTTTGCCTTGGACTTTTCATTAATATATTTACATGTATAGAGTACAGTCCATTTCTTAATTTTACCACATTTTTTCCATACAACAGATTCTCATCTTGACCCCTCTGTGAAACTGTTCTTTATTGATTTATCATGTTCTTAATCTATTCACCATGAATCAGTCTAACAATTATCCCTTTATTGAAACTGATGTCAAACACTCAAACACCTAGCGAATATGAATAAAGAAGACACTTTAAATGTAAACAATGCAGCGATGAAATATCCACGACCCATTTGAACCCAATGTCAACCAAAACCATATGTATAAAGTCATCCAACAAATTATCACCTTCATCTCAGAACATTTACACATAAAAAACATGCACATGGACGTACCTCTTCTCAAGGTCTGCATCACCATTTAAATCAACTTCCTTATCTTCAACATCATCATCACTCTCATTTCCCGCATCAAGGAAATACATCTGTAAAGTTTTCTAATTATCAGGTATCCATTTGGTGTAGATATCTATAAAAAAAAGAATGCAGATGCGCGAAATTAAGATGCTCACATCTTCCTCATTAACAACTTCTCCATCAACAGTTAGAGGAACAGGTGCTGGGCGCAACTCTTTTGTATAAACTTTCTGCATTTCATCTGCTACGGCATGAGCCAATGAATCCTACAAAAGAAAGAAAAAAACAAGAATTTATAAATAAACCATACAGGATGAATAAGTTTATTATAACACTGAATGAATATAAGCATATAGGCATATAATATAAGAATATATAACCAGGTAACCTGATGACTTTCAGATGATGGATTGTATGAGCATCCAGGTGGCTCTACTTCCACAGCAGGAATAACAATTGCCTTATTTGAGACCTATAAAACCATTGATGAGATGTGCACTAAGATCACAAGAAGAAAATGAAGGCTTTAAAGAAGATTATAAGTGTCAGCAGCAAACAGATAAAACTCTATATCTACTGATGTAAGATCAAAATCATTGTTCAGGTTTCGTAAGGCAGTGGTGCAGTACCAACAACCAAATAAAAATGAAGGGAGATGAAAGCAGTAAAACCAAGTGACAGTTTGCTCTCACCAAGAAAACAAGTGTTAACACAACATTGTGATTGTAAATAATCTAAGGTTAACCACATTCATGGTTATACATACACACACGCAAAATTTAAGAATTTGAAGAAGATACAGGTAAACAATATCAAAGAATGATCTCCCGAAACCATATGAAATTATGAATATTATCAAAAACATGAAAGAACCACACTTAAAGAAGAGTTTTTTACCTTTCTCTTCTTCACAACATTTTCACCTGAAAACCAAACATACATTCAGAAATCAAAAAGATTCATGATTGAAGAGTTAAATAAAAAAGATACCTTCATCATTCCATATATCAACCATGCCCGTATCTGAGACGCCATCTTTCTAAGAAAATCACAAAACAACATCAAACCACACCCACATTCCAGTATCACTAAAAAGAAACCAAAACCCAAGACTTAATTAGTTGATTACACTTCCACAAACCTGAGAAGAACTTGCTGCCCTCTGAATCTCCTTTCGTTTTTGCTTCGACTTTTTTGTATGTGACGATGGTATCGGTTGCACGAAAGCATTCTTCTGTAGTATGCTATCAACACGAAGCATCTTCTCCCTGCTTTTGTCAATTTTACGCTTGACAGAAAGATCTAAAATAAGCAAAACCACAACCAAGTTACAAGCTCGTCTTGTTTTAACCAAACATAATAAACACATGCCCTAGAACAAAAACAAATAACCAGCTTTCCACTATATCACTTCTTTCCGAATGCAAACAAATCATCACAACTAAACAACACGCTTCATAAAAACATCAACTTCAACCAGAAAAAAACCATATTCAACAACCATCGAGCAATTTTTCAACAAACTTACTACCCCAATTGTTAGTTTTGCGGACATATCAATTGCGACATATACAAATTCGATGAATTGACTCATTCTATGATGAATAAGAAGCTAACCTCTGGATTTATCGACGAAGAAGAGAGAATCACTGGGCACTTCGGTGAGAGAGCCACCGGAGAGAGCGTCTTTGGTGGATTTCTCATAGTAATCATCGATGTCTTGTGTGCTTATGTTCGTTCTCCATGCTTTCTTCCCTTTCCTTGAGCTCTTCGATTTCCCCATGGCAGCGTATACAGATGGAGTCTCGTGTTGCCGCAAAGAAAAGAAGAATCTGCAAAACCCTAATTGAATCGAAATGGTTTAGGGGTGATTGTTGGAGGCGGGTTTTCGGGTTTTATTAGTCGGATGGTTTTGGATTCTTTGTGACCCGAACCGACCCTTTTTTTTCTTTTCTTTTTTCTTCCTTGTTTTTGAAAACACGTTAAATAATTTTTTTATTGTTTTTCAAACTCTATTATAACTATAACTACAACTATACTCAATACTTTAAAATACAAATTTATAATTTATGTTATATGGATCTTTGTTAGTTTATTTCTCTATTTTATATTCATATTCTATTAAGTTGATGATAATATAAGTCTCTTGGCCGGTTAATATTTGTCATGACAAGTTTAGTTGTGGTACTATTATTTTTATTAGTAGTTTTTCTTTATTGATAAATGGTCTTGACTGTGAACTTGTATAGATTTAAAATTACGTCATATTTGTGGGGATAATCATCAATCATACTAGGCTACAAGTAACAAGACAATAAACATCTATCGTACAATTTACGCCCCTTATTTTCCGTTAGTGAATTTGTCATTCTTGGCATAAAAATTACAATATAAATGTCTTTTTTCTGGTAACATGGGTAACCGAGTAGATAGTGGTGTACAAACCGGGTTTTTTTTCTAAAACCGGTTTGAGGTCCAAACCAAAACCGGTTTGGTCAACCATGGTCAAAACTGGTTTAGTCTCAAACCAGTTCGGGTTCTAAACCGGCTGGATTTGAAAAAAACTCAAACCTATAAAACTGGTTTGGGTCGGTTTGAAAACCAGTTTGGGCTCAAACTGGTTCGGTTTCTTTTTTTCTTTTTTAAAGCGTTATAAATAAAAAACAATTAATTGTAAAAATCAAATAGACTTATAAGATGAATGTTACATATTAATTGTATAAATCAAATAAACCTATAAGATGCATTTACATATTTTTATTTGTAAAAATTTACACATATAAAATTAAAAACGTTACATAATTGTTTTAAAAACAAAGTCCACATTAAAATCAAAGTGAAATATATAACGTTTAAAACATAGAAACAATTATAATGGCATAAATTTTTAAATAATTATTTGAAAACCGGTTTGGAACCGGATCGGGTCAGAAACCGGTTTGAAATACTTAACTTACAAACCGAACCCAAACCGTCGGGTTAGGTCAGTTTGAACCCGGTTTGGGCCCAAAGTGATTTCGATTTTTTTTCCGGAACCGGTTTTTAACAGGGTAGATGTGGTACGTGGATATGCCAAATCCAATAAACCCATTGGACTTATTAACATGGACTGATTTGAGTGGCATGGTCAAAATTAAGAAGATGATTCTTGAATTATTGTTTACACGGCATGGTGGACACTTTAGATGCATAGGAACGAAGTTGTTTTAATTTAAATGTCTTTCACAAAATTGATTTATGCAAATATGAGATTACTAGTAGTATTTATGACTATGTTTCTTTTCGATTAAAGAGACTCCTTACTCACTGCATAACGGGTCAATAGACTACGATTAGAATCATTTGACCTTTATAATAAACAGTATGGTAATTAAAATATGTATCATGTTATCATGGGCGTTTTTGTTGACTTATAAACCACAAAAACTAACATTTCTTGAACTTGCGTAAAACTTATACATGGAAGTATGTAGTTATGTGATGTATAACACTAGAAGTTTCACAAGAGAAAATGTTTTCACCAAGTTATAAGAGCATCAGTTTATGTTGCGTGAAATCATGAGTAAGAGGGTGAGTTAGTGTGCGGCTCTTGCGTAAACATCAAGTCAAGGGTCCCTTAAGTCATGCGTGAGAGGATGTAGGAGGTGCATAATAATATGTTTAACAATATGTTTAATGTTGAAATATTATGGTTTAGGAGGTTCCATATGTAATAATAATTTTTTGTGATGATTTCAAGGTCTTCAGCACTTTGAGATTTATTTTTTAGCAATGTTTCTATCATATGGGATGAAATACAACCCAAGGTTTCAAACCAACACATTCATAAGCAAGCTAGTCAAATTATTCATTATTTGCAATAATTCCTAATGATTGTATGGTTTCTTATGTGTAGAGTTGTTCATGGGTAAAAACAACACTAAGTCAAGCTTGAGTTAGTAACGTGCAAGCTTAGCTTGAGCTCATATTCGGTTTATTTAGAGAAATGAAATCTATTTCCCAAGAATGAAATTCTTTAAATTCTAATTAATATTAAAAATAATTGAAATGCACAAGAATGATTTGTGGGAATGTCTGTAAAGAACGAAAGAAAGATGATGTACTTTATAGTAGCAAAAGTTGACAAGATGTCATTGATGATGCTTATAGGAAACATCATATGTGTTTATGGGACACAAATTGAAGGTTTTTTGTAATTCACTTGAGATCTGTATGTCCCTCAACCATACAATCACACGCATGCATTTTGTAGTTCCTTCCACTCAGGACTGGTTTAAGTTTTTTGGGGGCCTAAAGTGAGTAATGAAATTGGGGCCCTTTTGATAAAACTAAAAATATTTTTGCTTTCAATCCGGTTATTCGTATGTCATTTTTGTGTATGCATGATTATAAACCATAGACCCCGTCACTAACATGCCTACAAACAAAAATCATCATTTGACAAACTCTCTTAAAGTGTCATGATTTTTAAGGAAAGAAAAAAGAAAAGTTAAAAAGATGAAGAGTTTCTAACGTTATGCAAAAAATTCAAGATATATGATTTATGCATAATAACATTCCAAACATTTAGATCAAAACAATCTATGTAAATGTGAGATTAAAAAATGTTATTTGGATTATAATCAATTAAAAATAATAATTAATATGAAACAAACTGAAGTAGTAATAAGTAAAAGCATAATCTATAAAATTAAGCTTCAAATATATGCTAATATGTTCAAAATTGGTATATACATATTAAATGTAGTAGTTTTTGAACTTATTTTGTTCGGTACTTACATTGTTTCCCCTGAGATTCATCTCTTGTTTAACAACCTAGATATAACTAACGATAAACGACAAACAAAAGTACAAATATTCAATGATACTAAAGTACTGAATCAAAAACTTAAAGACATAAAAATACATCTCATTAATTTATTAACAGATTGTATAACATTTAAAACATCAATCCACAATTAGCAATAGCAAAAATCAATAATTAAGAACTCAAGAATTAACAATCAAGAAATTAAAACAATTAGAACATAAGAACAATTAGAGCAAATTAACATAAAGCAATCAAGAATTTAAGGGTGAAAGAACAAACCTAATCAAATCTCGACCATGAAGAAATCGAACAAGTAGAAGAAACAGATTGATTAAAGATTATGATGACCGCCCCAAACCTCTCGAGTTAAAGAAAAATCAAAAGAACTAGAACAAATATCGATTGTTTCTCCAAAAATTGCTTCTCTTCCTTCCAAGTTCCAATCGTGATTGCCGCTACTCTCTCATTGATGGTTCAATAACAAAAAAACCTAGGCCTAATATTAGTTTTAATATAAAAGAATTTGAAAAATGGGAACCCTAACTTTTTAGGAGCCCCAAACCCTTGTTCTATTCCATTATTCATTTGGGGCGGCCCTCCTTCCACTTAAAAAGTTGAAACTGTAGTAGAATGCACAAAGCAGGAAGAAATACCAAGACACGGAGAGAAATTAAGTGGTCGAGAATGGTATTATGAGCAACGATTAAGACAACATAACTGACCGATAGTGTTTGGCTCATTATGCTGGGGATCCATTAATTTGGCAAATCCTATATGGCTCTATTGGACGGGCTTTCTTACATGTGTTTTTAAACTTGGAGCGAGCAAACGAGCGGTTACATAATGACTCAAACCCAACTTGAATTTGTACCAAGCCACACTAAAAGTTATATAAACCTCATCAACCGATTCCAAATTATGATTCACAAGTAACTTAAACAACTCCAAAGATGTGTGACCTTTTGATATTAACTAATATAGTATGAAATACACACTCAAGAAGTGTTTAATAGGTGCATTAAACGAGTTCAATATATGCATTAACGTAGAAAGTAAAAGAATATGATTGTTCTGACCACAACTTCTAACATGTTCGGATGTCATTACTTGATGCACCCCAGATCCATATGAGAGCTTTTGGGCAGCCCAACAACTATATGTACATTCACTTTATGTAATAAAAATATTGTTAAGAGAGTAATTCACTCGAGATATAAATAAAATGATGTATTAGCAACGAATAAATTTTGGATTGTTATAAATGAATACAAAAAAATTAAAATGAATAGAATAAGTTAATCCACAAACAAGTGTATACCTTTCATTATACAAAAAGTAGTACAAATAACTGGATTTTGATATAGAAAAAACCTCATGTGTTTATTAAATGGATGTTTTTTTTGTAAATATAAAAATGCAATGTCAACATTTTCTATATTGTGAAAATTAATAAATAAGTTTATAAAGTAAGTTAGTTTAAAGAAAACTTACTTTTTGTTTATATCATTTAATCCCAACTAACCCTGATAAATTTTGACGCCAAACATCAAAAATACTTTAAAATCGACCCCTAAGAAACTTTGACACCGGTCTCCAATAAAAATCAATTTAAAATTTACAATTATAAAGATATTATAACACATGTCTTAGATAAAATTAAAATCCAATATCTATATAAACAATCAAACGTCTTTCTCCATTGATTCTTATTAACTCAATTACATAAACACCCGATAACTATTTTAGAAAGTTAAGCTTGTTCCTCATTAGCCCAAAGTTTAATAAATAACCTAATAATCAACAATTTTTTTACAAATTACAATATTAATAACAATTGAACGGTTGATTAGTACAGTCAATAATTTATTGGCTATACACCTCATCTCTAATTCGATTCTAAACAATCCTAAACCTTTAATTTAAGTATTTCTTTTTAAAAAAGTGAGCCATCTTTTCATTATGTCATTCTACTACAATGATTGATGTACTTTATTATAAATTTGAGATTTTATTTGATTTATTTTCTTTGTGTGATACAAGCTAGCACGAATCAGAACGGACTGAAAATATGTAATACTTAGAAATACAAAATCAACATTTAAAATTATATATCCATTAAAGAAATTTAGATCCGTCACCGACAACCTTTATGTTTTAATTTGACAAAGTGGATAGTAACTATTTAGCATACAAATAATAGGTACTTAATATATAAAGTTGCTCGATGTAATATCGATAGACATATATAAAACACCAAGGATAATTCTTATTTTTCACGACCCCACTGATCAACTCAGTCCTTGTCTTGTTTGCGTTACTTGCTCCCTTTGTTTAATATTATTCTAGGAAAGATTTTATTACAAAGTTTTTATAAGAAATACAAATAATTAGATATATAATAATTTGAAAACCATATGGACAAAAAGATTATTTACCTCTTAAGAGTGAATCTGTTTTTAGTTTTTTTATTTTCCCTTTTCAAACAAGTTTATTATAATAATATTTTACAAACGTAAAATCTTCTAAAAACCGGTAATTTGTAAATCTAAATTAAAAATAATATCCAGATATGGATAAAAATGAATTACACATGTGAATGTACTTTCTGCTAGTGCAGCTCACGTGACCTCTTTTATCAGATAAAAAGAATCCTATATCATTAAATAACATATTTTAAGCAATATCGTTCCAATTTAATTGGAGGTCTAATCTACTAGCATCATTTACAATTTGTATATACCAACCTAAAATATTTTACAAAGTATTTTTTCTGTCATAAGCGTATTGAAAGCAATCAATATAAGCGTATTGGACAAAAGAGTATTTGCATCAAACACAAATTATATATTAACACTAATTATTACCCTGTATATAATCACAATGCTAAATTATACTACTTAATTAAAACGAAAGCGGTAGAAATAAGTGGTAACATGATAAGTTTCTCGTTCGAAAAAAAAGTTAGTGATACATTCAACCAATGTATTAGCCATAAATAATCACAGTAAATAATTAATTACACTACGTATTACATCGTATATAGTCACACCACATGATTAAGTTTATGTAACCACACTACGTAATTAGCTAAGTATTACACATAGAAACAACTTTCTAAAAAAGGTATTTTATAAATTATATATCAGTACTATACCATATTAAAAATAAAAAAAATCTTGATATTATAGTATGCTTTTTATCAAAAAACGAAATAAAAGTAAACAACCGGGCTTTTCCTATTTTACCCTCCGAGTCTTTTCATTCGTTTTGTTGTGTGCACGTGACGTATTCCTAACATATGAAGTCTCAACCATTTATTATCTTGAATATCAATGACTTATGTTTATTTAGTACAGTTTGCATCACCCTTTCACTTTCTGTTTTCGTCCTTGTTTGAATATATATATATATATATATATAATATATATATATTATATATATAATATATATATATATATATATATATATATATATATATATTGTGTATACTTAATAAAAACTCAAATAACTATATTTCAAATATATATAAACGAGAATGATGATGAATCATTAATGTTGGTGTGTTGCTTTATTGGTTTGGGTTAATTTGAACCGGGCCATTTGTTTTAGAGACAATAATTTGGATGTCACGAGACATATTCCTTGCCAAATAGAATGGCATTTTATGTACCAATATTGGCCTAGAGATCTGCAATGCTACTTTTGGAATTTAACAAAACAATGATGTGATGTATCGATATTAATGGCCATTAGATCAGCATGCATGCATGTGAATTGTGATGGCATTTCCCATGTCCCTAACACCTATCTAACTCAAAGAATGAGATAAAAAAAAGAGTCCTAATAAAAAGACACCCTTACATTTAAATGGACATCCATCTATACGCCGCGTAACATATACGCCGTGTATGGATCCATACGTGGCGTATAGGTCTCCCCCATAAATGCCAAGAATTTCACGTCACATCAGTGAGCCTATACGCCGCGTATGGACCCATACGCGGCGTATAGACTTTTCAGAAGTCAAAACTGGCGAAGTCAAATCAGTAATTCAGCGGGCCTGTACGCCGCGTATGGGTCCATAGTATAGGCTTTATTTCGAATTATACTGACGCGACTTAAGATTATTTCGATGATATATAAACGCATCGAATATCAAACGAATGTGTTCATGTTTCGTTTGTTACAAAGGAAACGTTGATCTTAATTGAAGGAAATTAACGTTTTGTGATTCAACATTTTCTTCTGTCACATAATTACTCGGTAAACATTTAATTCTTATTTCATTAAGTATTTGCATACATATATACATATATTTGAATTGCATACTTAAAAAATCGTTTCAACTAACTCAGGTTCCATCGATGCTAGTCGGTTACGGTAAACTTAATTAATTTTCAAATTTTTTTATCATAACCGACTAGTATCATGAAACCCGAGTTAGTTGAAATGATTATTAAGTAATCAAGACATTTATGTGTACGTAAGTATATATATAAAATAAATAAGAGTTGTAGTTTTTCAAAATTATTATTTTGAAGAAATAGTTGAACCACAAAACTCTATTTTCTTTAAAAAAAATCTCATTTGTCTTATAGGGCTGTCATGGAGCGTATAAGACGGTTGAATTTGAAGTGACCCAAGATTTTTCGTTCGTTATGTCGTTTTAGGATGGTAACTATTTGTTTGGTGAATATTCAAGCGTTTCGTACGTGGCAGATAGTAATCAAGATGATTCGTACGTTCAATCAGCTTACGAATTGCCAGATTTAAACCAACCTTATGTTCCCGATGATGAGTTCAAGTTTTGCTGAGAATCAAGTTATGACCCGCAACAAAGTAATATAAACTATCTCTCGAGTGCTGAAAATCAAAACACGAAAATATCGTTTGAAACATTTCAAGAATTTTTATCACTCGATGAGCTAGTCTGTTGGGTTGTTAATAGCGAACGTGATAATGGTTACATTATTATTACACGAAGATCGAAGAAAAAGGAAGGTCAGGTCATAAAGGTGTGGCTTATTTGTGATCGTGGTGGTGAACACAAAACTAAAGCAACAATTAGACGATCTGGTAGCAAAAAAATCGGATGTCCTTTTAAATTAGTGGGGATATACGACAACAAACGTCGTTCGTGAAAATTAGAGATGAGAAATGATGAACATAACCATGATTCCGCTCAACATATGGAGGGGCACCCATTTGTAAGAAGGTTTTCTCAAAACGAATTCAATTTGATGGAACAACTTACCGATCAGAACATGGAGCCTCGTAACATCTTATCAGCTTTGAAAAAGTAAAATCCAAAGAATGCATCCATAACCAGAGACGTATACAACGCTCAATATAAGATAAGAAGTGAAAAGAAAGTCGGTGAAACACCAATGCAAGTTTTTTGAAAACCTTTTATCTTCTAAAAGGTATGTTTATTACACCCGAGAAGACCCCGATACAAATACCGTAAAAGATATATTTTTTTGTCATCCAAAATCATACGACACTTGGCGTGCATTCCCGCACGTGCTGACGATAGACGCGACGTATAAAACAAACATGTACAAACTTCCGTTTGTTCAGATTGTTGGTGTGACCTTGACACACAAGACATTTTGTGTTGCTCATGCATTTATTAGTAAAGAACGAGAAGATAATTTTGAGTGGGTGCTAAGTAGATTGAAAGATACGTTAAACAGGTGTATGGAGCCGCGAGTCATAATAACAGACAGAGATCTTGCTTTAATGAACGCATGTGTTAAAGTATTTCCGAATGCTTCAAAGTATTTATGCAGGTGGCATATTAATGAGAATATCGAGAAACACTGTAAAGCAAGTTTTACGAAAGATGACTGACGAAAGTTTAAATATGCATGGGCACGTTTGTGTGAGTCTCCCACGCTGGATATTTACGAGTATAACTATAACGTTTTGTACGAACAACTAGTTGAAGCGAAGCGAGAAAGTAAGTTTTTCATTACATACATACATACATACAATACTATTATATAACACTTAATTTGATTTTTTAAATATATTTTCAGGAGTATTGTCATATATAAACAAAAACTTATTAGAGAATTACAAGAAAATATTTATATCAGCCTGGACTAACTCAAACCACAATTTTGGCCAACACACAACAAACAGAGTCGAGAGTCAACATGCAAATTTAAAAAGATATCTTAAATCAACAAATAGCTCACTGGATAGACTTGTGGAGTTTGTTGATCAATTGGTAAACGCACAAGAGGTAAATTTAAAAGAAAGTTTTGAGACAAGCAAAATTAAAATTATGAATCATCATAATCTCCCGTTGTTTGATTACCTACGAGGCAAAGTGTCACACAAAGCTCTTGATTTATTAGTTTCCAAAAACACTAAATTGCATGTGATGCTCTAAGCAAATGCAACATGTGGTTGTCAACTTTTCACTAGTTGTGGGTTGCCTTGTGCTTGTCGGCTGGAAAAATATGAATATTCTGGTAATAGTCGTTCCATATTTATCATTTTTTGTTACAGTATGATTTTATATAGATTTATAATTTATAATGCAGCCACTAAAATCTCATTGGATGTAATTGACGTATTTTGGACGAAGCTTGATACAATTAAACCATCATTTATGGAGCATGAAGAAGTCGATGTTGAAGAAGAGATGGAATGGGTGAAACAACAAATAATGACACAACCCACCCCTGTAAAATTTAGTTTGGTGGAAAAAAGAAAAATAATTGTGTATCCATGGAAAAATAACAAAAAAACGCATGTTATTCAAACAGATATTCGTGATCGTCCAACGTTAAAGGTTCAAATGCAGAAGCTAGACACTCAACATAGTACGTGTAACATACCAAGACATAGCTCATTTACCGGAATAACAATTTCAGCAGTAAAGTCTCAGAAGCCTGTCATACAACGTAGTCGTTCCACATCGTCTAAGGTGTCACAAAGTACCAATGACTTTTCATCGATTGTCGGAGATCAGTAATTACACAATATAAACAAGTTAAAAATTGGATTCCTTCAATCTTTCATCAATATATTTCACGTATACGAGATGTTCGACCCGATGGTAATTGTGGTTTTCGATCTATAGCTTTAGGGTTGGTGTTTAATGAAAATAATGCATGTATGTACGTCAACAACTCTTAGAGGAGTTGGACACATATGAATTGAGTTACAGAGAAGTTTTCGATACTTTGTACGTCGGACAGTATAATGAATTGTGTCACACAATAGATTGGCAACGTGTGGAACCTGCGCCAGAAGAACATTGGATGATAATGCCGTATACGGGAATAGTAATTGCTCAAAGGTTTGGTGTTATTCTTCATCTATTAAGCAATAAAGGTTGTCAAACATTTTTCCCCTTATGGGCTGATCTGAACAGTATGATGCCTCATCATGTCGTTTCGATTGTTCATGTCAACAATAATCATTTCGTCCACGTTAAATTAGATGGAGATTATCCGATGCCTACATTAAGTAATCTTTGGATTCTTAACCGAAACGTACATGCTGCAGAATGGGAGATTATGTATAGGAGTCGTATCTCGGCATACAATACAATAATAGAAGCTAACCGAGATCCCCCAGCTTATATAAATTTATTTTAATTAAAAAAATTAAAAAAAATTAAAAAAATTAAAATAAAATAAAATAAAATAAACTATACGCCGCGTATAGACCCATACGCGATGTATAGCCTCCCGGACCCATTAAAGGGACATCTCCTTACAAACTCACCCTACCAAACTTTTTCAAACCAAAAAACTCTCTCGTATAGATCAATACTACACGCATTGTTCGTTGATTTCTCTACATTCACTAGTTCAGGTATGTATTATTGTTCTTATACCTTTGTTATGTTAATCGTATGCTAATCTACACGTTAAACTAATATTTTATGCGGTAAAAACATAGATCTGTAAACTGTTTTAGGAACTATACGCGGCGTATAGAGCTATACGTCGCGTATAGTTCATAGGTTGAAGAAAACCCATAGGTTGGTACCTATACGCGGCGTATAGGACCCATACGACACACACAACACCCATACGCGGGTACCTATACGCGGCGTATAGGGCTATACGCGGCATATATGACCCATACGACACACACAACACCCATACGCAGGTACCTATACGCGGCGTATAGGTCTATACGCGGCGTATAGACCCTATACGCAGGTCTTAAAATTTTTCATTTTTTTTGCAGTTATGTCTTCCGATTCTGACATTGAGGTTGATGTTATTGCCAATCATCCATGGCTACAGTTTGAGCCCGGTACTATTGAGCATGCAAAGTGCTCAAAATTCATTCGTATGAAGATAGGTCATCAAAAAGCAGTGGATTGGGAGGTGATGGCCGAACTTGGGGAGCGCGATAGACTCGCTAGGATTATCGGAGATAATACGCCATGGAGTCGATTATTTGAGCTGGCGTTCTTACCTTCATACCGAGAGCTGACGGTGGAGTTTTTATCCACCTTTATTTATGTTCGTCCTGATGAGATGGTGGAGGACGATGAGCGATTTGAGATTCCGTTTCGGCTATGTGGACGATTTCATTAGATGTCGATTGAGCAGTTTGCTGTTCTCTCGGGACTTGATTATGAGCCGGAGACCATTACCCCTCTATTTACAGAGGGAATTACTGAGATGGAGGAAACCCGATTGAGAGATTGGTGGCCTCAAATTGCCGGAGGTCCGTTTAAGAGGACTAAGGGCAGGGTCACTGGCATTAGAGACCCTCTTATCTGTTACTTGCATCGGATGATCGCCGCATCCATCACGGGACGTGGTAAGAGTCGGGAGTGGTGTACCATTCCCGACTTATTTTACCTATATTGCTTGCTTACGGGGACCAGGTGCAACCTGGCGAGATGTTTAGCTGAGTATTACGCTTCATATTATCATCGCCAGGAGCGAGGAGCAGTGTATGGCAGCACGTACATTACGATCATTGCGCGTTCTCTTAGTTATCTTCCTCGCCATGTTGCTGACGTATCTCCTCCGATCGAGCCGGTGAGATTAGATCGTCGTACGTTATACGACATGCGTATTATACGCCAGTTTCCAGGTGGCATACGGTTTTCTCTTCGACCCGGTGAGATCTGGCATCCTACACCTGTTCAGCAGGTCGGCGATGACCATCACCACCCGCAGCAGGAGCATATTCCGCATGATCAGCCGCCACACGACCAACCGTCTCCTCAGCCATAGTTCCCTCGGCATATTTATAGAGATGTAAGGGTGCCTGCACGTATTGAGACATTTATGCAAGAGATTAATACAAGATTACGGGATCAGGGTCGTCGCCTCGATCGAGTTGAGGATCTTATGGATTGGCACGTTCAGCTTGAGATTGCACGAGCCCGTGCTGCTGGTATTGATCCTCCAGACTTGCCACCGCCTCGATATTACCCAGATTCACCGTAGTTTTATTTTGTTAATTGTACTTTTATTTTGTTATGTATTTAAAAACTTCGCTATTTATTTATATATCATTAATGTTTGTTTTGTTTTATATGTTTTATTTGTTAGCTAAGATTTAAAATTATCGATTAATATGTTACAAAATATAACTTATACGCAAAGTGTCAACCTTAACGTACAAAATAAAGCCGACAAAATTTTTTATACGTACTAACTCATACGCGGCGTATACTCCCTTCACAATACATAGAAATATTGCAGAAAAAATTTGGAAAAATTATACGCCGCGTATGGACCCATACGCGGCGTATAGCCTCATCGACACGCGTGTGACACGAGTCTTGTCAGGGTCTTGTCAGAATATACCTTATACGCCGCGTATAGGGAATATTTTCGCAACCTTATACGCCGCGTATGGACCCATACACGGCGTATAGGGTCAAAGGGATGTTGATTTAAAATCCGTGGGTGTCCAAATAAAACCACCCTAAAAAATTACACATATGGGCCAACCCCGAGTCAAAATTCTAACCATAATCATCACAAGTAATGTTTTCTTAAAGATTTGAGAGAAGGAATCGGTTAGGATGATGAAATGCCATAGAAACATTACTTGTGACACATATGATTCGAATTTGATTACAGGGTTAGCCGATATTTAAAGCAATATGTGATTTGTATCTCATCCTTCATGAAATGCGATTATCAGATCTATTCATCCCTATATAATATATATATATATATATTATATATATATATATATATATATATAATATATATATAATATATATGAGAAGGATCAAATGAGAATTAGTTTTTTGTGAAAACTTTAGAAACCAATCTCAACAACTAGTTCTCAATGGCAAAATTGTAATTAACAAAAACATATTTAAAAAATTTATAAATAAAAAATAACATTAAATAAAAAAATTAAAACATAAAAAAATTCCTCAAGTTTCCCTCTTTCATAAAAAAATATAAAAAATTTTATAAAAAAATTCCCGTTTTTTTAACGAAATTCGTTTTACACACGTGTAATATCGGATTTACACATGTGTAAATCCAGTACTACACATGTGTATAACTAGATTTACACATATGTAAACAACGGATGTACGATTTTTTTAAAAAGTATATCAATATGGTAGGCGTTGGAAAGATAAAAAATATTGAATTTTATGGTGATTTTTTTTTGAAAAAATGATGTCGTGAAAAAAAGTTACGAACGTTTAAAAAATGAGAAAATGGCATGTGATAAAAAATGAGTGGCTGAAATTAGTTTCTAGAGATTTCACAAAAAAAATGGTTCTCATCTGAACCCTCCCCTATATATATATATATATATATATATATAACTTTTTGATTTTTATGTTGTTATGTTTATATATATGTGAGGGCGTTTATGGTTGCGAGGGTATGTATGAAGTATGATCACATGCCGGATAATATTGGATAACTCAATCCTAGGTTACTCCACTCGAATACTTGGTGATGGTTGATTTTACGATTTACACACTTTACATGCTCAATCAAGTGAATTTGTTGATGCTACTACAAAAACAACAATTATACTGTTATAAATCACCCTGAATACTATTGTAACATATTTGAGAGCAAAATTAGTTTGCAACAAATGATCCTAATGTTTATAACTCGTATATAAATAAAAATACATATATATGACTTATACATTGTTTTGAAAAGTGATTAGTTCCCCATCTCATTTATGAAACATGTTTATAACATAAACCATAACATAGAGTAACTAGTATGAAATCAGCGCTTTGCGGCGGTGTCGTCATCCGCGTTTCATGGGGTTGTCGTCATCTGCAGTGGTATATTTTGAATGGTGATGACATGAATATGGTGTGGGTGTTTAAATTTGTAAAAGCTAATAACATAAAGTTTAAATTTAACTAAAGATAAAAAAAACATAAAAAATATTCAAGTTACGTGATGGGGATAATGCTTTTCCATTTTACATGTAAATTAATTTATGGTGTGGATTTAAATTAAATTATTGAAAAAAAGATTATATATAAAAAGAGGAGAAACAAAGACCAAAAAAGTAAGTATAGGAAGTGTTGTAAGAAAGCCACAAACATTAGTAGTCAATATATAACAAGCAAGAAAAAATCTTGTTAATGTAGTTGTATTTTGTAAATTATATAATAGGAAAATTTCTTTTTAACTCTTAACGTCAGCACGTTGGTGTAGATGAATAAAATTGGTTTGATTGAGCTTATTGCCCTAGTTCATCTCAAGTAATAATAACAATAGAAAGATGACGTGATATTGAATAAATATAAAATATTACAAGAAGTCCTCTTTTATATGGTAATTCTAAATACAATAGGTAAATGAGTGTCTAATTATGATATTGACTTCCCAAATGAATTACTCAAATAAAAAATGCATGTAGTTTTACGATATAAAAAAGATGAATCAAAATTGCTAAACTTAGGGGAAATCATTTATGTCCGATGATTCATACAAACCACTTATGGCATTTGTCACATGATCGATCCGGTCATTCGAAACATTTTCATATGCATTATTTATATATGGTCCCGTAACTCTAGATGTAGACTAAGTTAAACCATTTTATTATGTTCAAGGTAAGTGAGAAAAAAACAAGAAAGAAATGAAAGTAAAAAAAAAAAGAAGAGAAAATCAATGTTAGGATATATTAAATGAGATTGTATGGAGAAATTGTATTTTTGTAATGATTAATGCACACATGTGAGCCATAGAGGGGGAGGGGTATGTACTTGATTTGTCTGGCTGGGGGGAATGGAGATAAGTGATACCACTTGGAAGCAAATGAAGTAAAGAATTATAATTTTATATGCTACATCAATGACAATTTTATAACTATATGCAGTCAACCGCATCTAATCACCCATGTAAACATCTCGTGATGCATCATGTATGTATATAATATATATATATATATATATATATATATATATATATAATATATATATATATATATATATATATATATATAATATATATATATATATATATACATACATATATATATTGTGCGCGCGCGCGCGCGTGCGTGCGTGTGCGTGTGTAAATTTTTGTACACTATTTTACAAAGACACACAATATATATACACACATACATGGAGACTTTTTTTAAAACTATATTTATAATTAAAAACTATAAAAAGATATAGGTTATGTATGTAACCATGAGTTGCATATGTATAACTATATGTTACGTATATATAACTCATATAAGTTTCACATATGTAAATTGTTTACTTATCATCTTTGTTCCTCGAAGTTTAAATTAAAAATATATGTGTAATTACATAAATGACGAGGTTTAAGTTTATTCAAATCAACTTTAAACTATTAACAAAATATATATATATAATATATATATATATATATAATATATATATATATATATATATATATAACTTATATGATTGGTTAGATGTGGTTTTATTTGATCCATATATATAATATGTACACACACATATATATACATATATACATATATATATATATACACACATATATATATATATACATATATATATGTTTGTTCACAAAATAATTGAGGATTGCTAGTTTGTTTATATTCACTTTTGTTGATTATTTTTCAAGTCTCTGTTATTTTTTAAACGTTCATAGTTTTGTATACAAAATCATTTTATAAATATATACCAAAAAATAAATTGTTATTTTTTTAATTGAGTATGATATTACTATATAAAAATGATGTTTAACAACTATGAAAATTGTTATATATTTTATGTGCTAAATTAAAATCCAACACATTGATGTTTTAAAATTTAGCATATTTTTATATTGGAACAAAAATCCCAATAAACTAACAAAGAAAACTACAAGTGTTATTATAGTAAAATCCAGCACATTTTTGTGTTGTATTAAAACACAACAAAATAAGTCTATAACAACAAACAATTCAAATTAAAATAAACACAATAGTAAAAACAACGTAATGAGTATATACCGAAAGATCCAGCACAATGCGACATATTTGAAAATCTAAAACATTAAGAAAGAATAAAAATACAACCCGTTTAGAGAGAAAAAACCCAATACATTAAAAGAATTTCAACATAATATAACACGTACATTAGAAAATGAAATAGTCATTGTATTTTTTTAACTTAAAAATTACATAAAAGGATCCCTTTTTAATTAAATAAATCATAAGTTTTCATCATTTAATCCTTTAGATACATCTTGATTAGGTCCATTAATAGGATGTCCGAATTCTATTATCCCAAACGAATTATTCTTAAGAAATATAAGCCACCAAGTTGATTCATTATTCAATTCACTTGTAGAAGTTCTATTACATAATTTGCTTATATGACCATAAAATTTAGGTCCAACATTTAAACATCCGTATAGATAGGGTTTTCTTAAATACACCCTCAACTATTTTCCATTCACACCCTAGTCTATGTATTAATTATGTTTATTTATAAAAAAACCAATCAAAATTGCTCTTTTAAAAGAAAACTAAAATCTAAACTAGAAAGTAATAAAAGAGTTAATGATACATTAAACAATACACGTATAGCAAAAAACCAATAAATTTAAAAGAAAATAAAAAAGAGTATTTTTCTCCGAAATTATTGTTTATGAAGTTTTTTTTTTCAAGTGACTATTAGTTGAAAATATTTATCAAAGTGGAGTTGATATTTATTTTCGTATTCTTAACTAGCATAATATACAAGCTTTTTAAATTTTTATTCGATGTGTCTATTATTTATATTAGTAGAAAATGAATGCTTGCCTTTATAAATGTTTCAAAATTTTAGTTATAAAAGATATAAAATAATTTAAAATTGTATGTATGCATCATTAGCCCGTATGTAATTAATCTTTCATGCAATGTGAATCTAATTTGACAAAAGAAACATAAGTTTTCAAAAACTCTTTATATACCGCAAATGTTGATTTAGTCAGGGAACGTTGTTTGGAAAAGAAAATATAGGCAAGGATTCTACTTCATGAGTATAATTAAAGAGTGGGTTTAAAAACAGTAACTAATGAGTAGTTGGGAAGTTTTTAACGTTTGTGTTAATAAATGATTAGATAATAATATATGATCATGAAATAAGACATCAGTAGACTAAGGTGTAAAGAGTAACATCCGTATAGATATATCAATTCTACTGTAACCCATTTCAATCAAATCAACGAATTCATTCAAACATATTTTTTTTCATATGAGCCTAATCGATCCCATTGTTGTTGATGTAGTAGTGGTTGAGAGTTCATGAGACAATTGTTTTTGTTCTAAAAAACATGAAAACATTTATATGTATATCTAAATCTACTACATTAAAATATATGAGAGGACAAGTAGTAATTAATTTTGTATAATTTCAAGAGCTTAATTAATTAAAACATTTGTAATTATATGATACAATTTTTTTAAGTCTAAATTATTAAATATAACGAATAGAATGGTAGTCAACCACTTTAAAACCAAATTCCCCATGAATTTATTTAAATAACTATAAATAAAATGACAATACGTAGAGAGAGTAGAAGATGCATGAAATGTATATTGTATTGAGATAATATCTGCACGGAAGTGGAGGTAGATATTTGTTGCTACAAACTTTCGTGAACTATTGTCAGGGTTATAACAATTTTACTGTTATAATGATTTAGAAGATGTACTATTTAAATATTACACTAGTACGTTCTTAATACATGGAGCAAATTACATTATTAATTATTCTATGGTTTGGATCAAATTACGCTTATGATTTGTATGGGTTTGATTTATCTGGCATCGTTTTCTTTCGTAATTGTTCATCGGTTTGTTAGATGCTGCTTGAGATGTAACAAGATGCTATAGAAAATTACCATATTATTGTTAGATAAATTAAGTACTAACTTATAGTACGTATTTTTGTTCTATATGCGTATAACTTATTATAGAATTACTTAATTTTCATTTTATTGGTGTCTAGTTTAGGGTGATCAAGCAAAGCAGAGCCGAGTTGCGTCGAGCCGAGTTGGGGTTTGACTTGGCTTGGCTTGGCTTGGTAGTTTGTAAACAAGTCACGAGCCTATTTCATGAAAGTTTTTTTAAGCTTTTTATGAGTGAAAGTTAACCCATGAGTTATTTGAACAATCATAGACTTAGTTTTGACAGGTGAACAATGTGTATTATTGGTATTTTTGCTAAAGTTAAATAACAAAAAATTATATAACAATTATTATAAAGTGACAAGTAGATTAATACAATACTTGCACCACTTATAAAAACTATATATATATACATACATATAATTAAAATGAAACAATTCAAGCCAAGATCAAACCTATTCAAGCTTACACGAGCCGAGCCAGTTTGATTTTGAAACTTGTGAACGAACTATTTTCGAGCTAACTAGCAAGTTTCGAGATTAGAGATATTTAAATAACCCTAGTTACATAACTAAATTTCAAATACAAAAATAATTTTTGAAAATAGAAAAATAGTTGAGGATATATATATATATATATATATATATATATATATATATATATATATATATATATATATCTATATATATATAATATATATAATATATATATATATATAATGAGATATAAACGCGGGATGGCACGTGATGACAAAAGATTGACGGCTGTTTTGAGGTAGAGACTCCAAATTCCCGTGAGAATCCTTTGGACCCATCGATATCTCACTATATATCACCTCATGTTTTATTTCCCTATTTGTTTCTTCTACATTATATTCATTAATTAAATATGAATTTCAATTCAAGTATAATAAATTACCAACATCAACCTTTTGAGTGTGTCCATCATCTAACCATTTCTAAACATTTACGGTGAAAACCGTTTATACAATCACACTTATTACTTCGACGGTGATATATAAGCTGGATATGAAAAACTAAAGGAAAAACTTGAAACCCAAAATATTTAGGATTAAAATATGATCAGTTGTAAAAAAAAATTTGGGTTTAATACGAGTATAAAATTAGGTGATAACCATCTGACTGTCTAAACTTGTTTATTTAAAAATATTAATATGTTGTATAATTATAAAATATTATAGTAATTAGTATGTTGAAGCTATTATAAACCTGACTTTGTTAAAGTTATAAAACTTTTAGAACCGTATAAGATTATTCCATGTAACTAGTTATTAAAGGAACCTATGATCGGTTTTGGTAATAAACATCTCATTGGTAATTCTTAACTACAACCGTTAGTGATATTAAAATTATATAAATTAGCATTTTACTCATAGTAGTCATCTATTTAATTTACTTTTTAAACTATAGTATTATTTTTATTTAAGAATATATATAATATATATATATATATATATATTTCAAATTTTTTATTTTATATATATATTTTATAATTTCATTAATAATAAGATTATTATTTAATAAAATACATTTTAAATAAACAAAATAAGTTTTTTAAAAACATGTTTCTTAAAATGTTCGGTGTTTAAACCGTTCTTTTTTTATACGTTATTTTTAAAACTTTTTTATTTTTAAACTGGTTATTTTTCTAAAGGTCTTTTTGTTTTTAAAACCATTCATTTTTAAAACATCTTTTCTTAAACAAATTCTTAGTTTTTTAAATATTTTTTAAAAACAATTAGTTTTAAACGTCTTTATAAAAGAAGACATTTTTAAAAAGATTAAAAAAAACTGCATATTGGTTTAAGAAAAACTTATAAACCAAACATTTAAAAGAAGTCATTTTTAATTTTTTTGTGTATTATATAAATATAATTATAATAAAATGAAATTACATTGATGATCTTTACAAATAATATAGTTATTTTTACAAGTTAACATCACTAATTGAAATAATAGAATATGGATCATTGATAAAAAATAATTATAACATTAGAGACTATACTCGTAATCTTAAAATTTTAAAAACCAAATCTAGAATTTTAATCAAATCACAAGGACCATCCGTGTAATTTACTTTTTATTTTCAGAACATAACATATGTACGTTACTTGTATTTTTTTAGTGATAAACAATCACTTATCCGGTTAACTTTACAAGGACAAAGAAAAGAAAATGCATACCATAAGAGGATAATATAATATAGTACATGAAATGCAGTTATTGATTAATATATTAGACACCATCTTAACACTCTACACAAGTGCTCAACAATGTGTCAAAACACAATGAAAAGGGAAAATATAAAAAAAATCTTAAAATCATTATATGTATTCGCAATATAAGCAAGGAAGGTTTTTATTAATCAAAAGCTTTCCTTTCTTAACAAGCTATTTCTTCGATTGCCAACAAATGAAAGGAAATCAATATGGTTTGGGATTCATGGTTGGAGAGGCAAACCGGACATACTACAACTTTTGATGTAAGGTAACTCGGTTTTGATAATGTTGTTTTGATGTTTACGTTCAATTTATGTAGGTACTATCATTTGTTTTTGAGAGTTATTACTTTGAATGTTAAAGTTTTTGTTTATGAGGATGCTAATATTAAATCTCGAAGCTTTTTTTCAAGGTGCTAAGAGAGACAAGCTTGCACACAATTCAACTATAGGCCAAAACCTGAGCTAGTCTTGATAAGCTTAGCTACGTACTTGGATAAATTCTTGGATATAAAATAAGCAAAGTCAAAAGAGAAGAGGGCTTCGCCAAGATACATGCTAAACTTCTAGAGAAAGCACTTTCCTAGAAGAAACGTAAGTTTGTAGAGGAATATTTATACTAGAGAAAGTGTTAAATTCTCGAAAGGGCTCACTCCTAAAGAAAAGGGCTTTTATTGAGGCAAGCGAAGCTCTAAGTCAAAAAATAGTTCAAGGGCAAACTTCACATGGTAGCGCAAACACTAATAGAAAGGCGTCCTATGGCATGACAAACTCTAAGGCAATGTGTTCTTGAGGCAAAGCAAACTCTCAATACAAGGCATTCCAAGAGAAACTTAAACTTTTTGAGCAAGGTGTCTCAAGAGCAATGTAAACCCTAGGTCTTGTAGAGGCATGACATTTTCATACAAGTTTCGTTATTCTTCTTAATATCTTGTCACCTAAGAATCCTTTCTGGTAGATGTTCCTTCCACTGGCTTGGTGTTTCTTTCAATTACCTATAATCAAGAGAAGAAGAGAATTAAGGTGTTGAAAATATATTGTATGTTAGACATATGAATAAAAAATATGAGTTTCACTAACTTCTGATAAGTATATGTAATTACCATTTATGATATAATTAACAGATATAGGTTTGTGATCCCTCAAAGAAAGCTTCTTAATGTGGTAATAAATGTCAAAATTAAAGCTAAAATGAATGAAATATTAATGTTTAAAGTGTGTGTTTGAAATAAATATGTTGTGAGAAATTAGATTGTAATTTATTCATATAGGAGGGTGAATAAACCTGTAAGTGGTTTACAAGTGAATGGTGTTGAAACCCCAATCAAAGAAAATTTATCACATATAGCCCATCAAATGAAACCCTAATCTTAATGATTCAGGATAACTGAAAACTTCTATTATTATAATTTCCTAATTTATAATATGTAATAATATCTAAGAAATAAAAATATATACAATTTAAGTTACAGAATTTAAGTTATAGAGGCATCATGTCATTGCTATATGTTAAATTATACACATATTTTTCATTTTTAAATAATTCTATAATAAATGAGAAAGGGAACAACGTTGTATTTTTCTCCCTATGTCGCCATAAGATTTATATTACCGTAAATCAAAGAACCAACTATCTTCTACATTCTACTCCCATCTCTCCTTTTCTCTCAATTCCAGACGATTTCAAAGTTTTCGAAGGTTGAATCCAAGGTTGAAAGTGTAAGATTATATATCCCATGATTTTAATTTGTTTAATCTTCTAACCACCAAAATTCATCAAAAACTAAGCTTTTTTTGTTTCATTTCTCGAAAACATGTCACATTATAAATATTTCTAAAAAAACGGTCAATCTATAACGACGACATGTTGTCATTATGAGCCTTAAATAATTAAAATAAGGTTTATTTTAATTTAGTCAAAAAATTGCTGACAAGGCTATAGCCATGACAAGTCATCATAGGTTCGTCTATGGCGACAACAGCGACGCCGTATAAGACCTATCCGTACAAGCCTACATGCACAACATCTATAGGGACGAATTGTTGTTGGGATATATTTACATACACTATAGAGACGACATGTCATCTGAAAAACACATAAAACAATCATCGTGATAGCCTCCCTTTCTTGTTGTGTTATATAACACAACTAAAAGTTTTCTTTCAATTCCCTTATTATCTAGAAATGTATTAATCCATTCAATCTAGCTCCTCTTGTCTATGTTTAAAATATATACGATTACTATGAACATGATTATTTGTATTGGAATATATGTTATATACACGATTGTTTATACGTATGATCATAAGTGATATACTTTTTTACCCTTCAAATCCAAACAAGAATCACAAGCTTATGATTCTTCCTCGTCAGTCCTCCGTGTTAGCATTGTCTAGTCTCCCATACCTTTTATTTTACTAATTTACCCTCATCACTCATTCCTATAAATCCAATATCATTAACTAAATAATTAAACATATAATACACACACGTATGATATTCTATGTGTGACGCATAATAAATCTCAAAAGAAGAAACTGGAATTCAATTCGATAAAAGAAATCCAATATAACAAAATAATGCCTCTTCAATAGTATTTTTAAAATAATATAAATCAATTTTATAAAGATAATTCTAAAATAGATTCAACACATTAGTAAAATAATAACCTAATGCAACCTTTAGAATTACATTTTGAAAAAAGATTGTTTATGCTAATAAAAAAATTACATTATCTAACAAAAAAATTGTTTTAGATCTAATACAAGTTCATGTGATACAACCTTTGTTAAAAATGTTGCTTTAGAATAATAAAACCTTTACAATGTTTAATTAATCTAATGTTTACAATGTTTAATACAACATATAATGAGAGTTATGACAATTTTCAGCAATCAACTCCTATTATTAATTTAGTTAACAACTGCATTCTACTTTGTTTGCCTCCCTCTATTTAGTCCATATAAAAATATTGTTAATTCTTGAATCAGGCCGCATCAATACATATGTCTATGTTTTGTAGCACTATACAGAATGTTAATACGTTAAACATATTGATTATGAATAAAATATTGATTTAAGCATGTTGTAATAAACCTGATGTGATAATTTTTGGACCATCTTTATTTATATTTGAATGGTTCATGATACTTCATAACCACATAAATTGTAAACGTATTTCAAGAATTTAGCTGTCAAATCATGTAGTATTTACACATTTTCCTAACCACGAAAAAACTTATTAAACGGCGTATATTGATTTGTCTGTTTAACATAAGGGTCGAGGACATATTGCAACAATGATGTCGTAGTGGACCTCTTTAATACCCTGTTATTATTGTAATCTTTTTCTAGAAAAAAATGATATTGATTAATTTGCACAACAAAACTAGACGGGTCAAATCCGTCATAAACATGTCGGGTGAAGGTGTTTACCGTTCGGGAATTAGGGTGTGGATAATCAGTCAAGAGATTTTGACTCAAACAACGCCAACTATTGATATCTGGTTTAATTCGGTGGTAATCACCCAAGATTATCGATGGATGAATTCCTTTTGCATTTTCAAAATTTTTAAAAATTTGGTGGATTCGTGGAATCCGTCGTGTATATGCTTTTCATCTACAACATAATATATAATTTTTACTCAAAGAGTTCCGAATGAGTAAACCCTAATGGACCATTATTAATGGTTTTTTTCCTATTTTTTGTACTTTTTAGCATTTAAATACAAAGAATACGTTATAAAAGTTTATATAAGAATTTGAAGAATAATAAAGCATATATGATACATAGTTTATTTATTTAGGGTGTGTTTGGTATTTTGGTACAAAGGGAGTCATGTGAGCACTGATCAGTAGCAAACAAGCTGCCATTGATCATTGATTTGAGAGCTCACCTTCTCAATATAAGCTTCAATTCAGAGGTTGCAGATCATTCATTATATTCAAAGAAGCAGCAGCTGATCAACTAATTAACATGGTGTCAAGAAAGCACAAGAAAGATCATGTGCTGCATGAGAAGCTGCAACTCCTTCGATCAATCACAAACTCTCATGCAGTAATTCATTCTCTGATCATCATCTTTTTCACTGATTCATTTCCATCTTTCATTGGCTTAATTTCATCTGCTTCAATCATATGCACACATCAACAATCTTTCATTCTTAAAAAGGGTTTCTTGATTTCCCATCTGATCATATCAACTGGTTCCGTGTGGATTTTGATTCTTCAAGTCATGAAAAAGCTTTAAACTTAGGTGTTGATTCATCTTTTTTACAATTATTTGTTGCAGAACAACGATTCTTCGATCATACTAGACGCGTCCAAGTACATCGAAGAGCTCAAACAAAAGGTTGAAATACTGAATCTTGAGATAGCAAGTGGACAAAGTTCAAGCTACCAGAATTCAAGGCCAGTGGTATAGCGTTTGTATATATAACATCAAACAGTTTATATTTTAATTAATGGCCGGCTCGTTCGGTCCCTATCAATATTCTTATTTTATAAGTTTCATTTTCATGATAGACAAGTATGACACAAAAAAATAAAAATGACAAATGCCAGAAATTAAACCACCTACCATATCAACCAAATTTATTAGCTGTCATTAGTTATCCTTTTCTTTAAGTTTGCATATGAAACAACACGAGGAGGGTGAATTAAACACTTACTTGTATCTCGTGATTCAACGAGCAATTAACTGATACTGCAAGAGCAGGATTCGAATCGGATTAAACACGCTTCTTATTTATATAATATCCTTAATGATCATGTTGGGTGTGTAATGTTAACTGCAGGTGACAGTTGAATCTGTAGAAAAGGGTATACAAGTAAATTTGTACTCAGAGAGGAGTTGCCCAGGTTTACTAGTTTATATATTAAAAGTTTTTGAAGAACTGAACCTTAATGTGTTGGAAGCTAGGGTTTCTTGTACAGGCAGTTTTCACCTAGAAGCAATTGGAGTTGAGGTACTTTTAACTTATGGACTGAATTACCCTTCATGTATATACATAAAAAGGAATCATTACATGCATCTAGACATTGTTCAATTCTTACACTTTTGTTCTAGCTAATACATGTAAATACAAAAGAAGTTTTAGTTTCTTGAGGATCAATGCATGCGAATTCGTTAATTTTTCATGCATGAACTTAGAAGTATTCAACAATTTGTGATAAGTATCATTGATCATGTTTTAGTTGTTCAAAAAATTAGGTCATAAAGTTATCATCATGCAATTATTATAGAACCCAACAAATACATTAATTAAGTGTTTCTGCAGGGTTTGTGAAAATCCACTACACGTGAATAAATATATTATTAAACAGTATATATTAATTACTAATTACTACATATAAGGTTTTAAATGAGGATATATATAAGAGATTACTATATATAAGGTTTTAACAGAGGATATATATAAGAGAAGTAATCAAATAAAACCACACCTATTTATATATGAGATAATCATAACACATTTTATCCTTTTTAAAGTGTATCTCTAATAGTTTCTAAATTAGTGGTAACAAGTAAATAGTGAAAAGAATAATAGAGTTCTATTTGCCTCCATCTTTGGTGTCCAGATTGGTTATAAATAAACTATCAAAACTTGCTTAGTATAGCTAAAATTAAGTCATAAAATTAATCCCTCACCCAAGTGTTATTATACTTGTAGCATAAATTTTCACTGATAGCTTGAATTCGATTACATTGATGCTGCGCACTTGTAATTAATTAAGATTGATTGGTTCTTGCAGAATGAACAAAACGGAGAAAGCATAGATGCCCATATTGTGAAACAAACAATCTTACAAGCGATCGAAAACTGGAGTGAAAACAATGATCATCAAGGCTGATAAGTTGATCATGCTTCAATCTTGTTAATTTTTCTAGCTTGCAAGAACCACTGCAGCTAGAAGATCCAAGGGTATTCAAGCAATATATTACAAATCTTACTCCAAAATTAAACCCTAAGTTGATCCCTATATTAAGTTTGAGTTAACCTCCTACAACTGCTAGATAGTTTGCTAATGCTAAGTATGATTGAATCAATGTACGTTCATAAACTGTACCCTTTTGGATTTAGAATGTATGCAAGCAAGATTAGTGCACATTTCTTTCTTCTACTAATAACTTATTAACCTCATACCATTTCTGTTAATACTATAAGGACCGATCAACCTGTATGCAACGTCGCTTTTTACTAGCGTTAGCCTAAATTCGACTAAGCCATGCTTATAGGGGAGGGGGGAGGGAAGGGTTGAATCGAGACCTAATATTAGCTATTCATTAATTTTGATCTTGAGATTATTTTTATATATAGTGTCATATGAATTTTTTTTTCTTCTACTCTAATAAAATGATAACTATGGAAGACACGTGGTAAAATCACATTCATTCTAAAAAAATTCCGCTTTTTTCTCCTATTAAATACTTACCTTAATTACAAATAATATTATTTAAGTCTTTTTTAGAAAAAAAATTGGTTTTCTAATAAATTAAAAAAGACATCTTTTTATTAATGTTATTTCTATAGAAATAATTTTTATAAAATAATTTTGTTTAAAACATCAAACTTATTTAAAAATATGAATTATTTTAACTTTAGTGTTTTCTAGAAGTAAATGTTAAGTAATTAAAAATGAGAGTTATAATAAGGATATTTATACAAATGAAAATTTTTAAAAAATGTTTGATTTAATTTAAAAAAATTAAAAAAAATTGATACCATTGTTTTATTACTTATAGGTTTTACTCCTACGTAATTTAAATCATATCTTATCTTAAAGTATTATTTTATAATTAAATAAAATTTTATTATATTAAATATTTTATTTATTTGTAATATACAAATTTATTAAAACTAATAATAATAATAATTTAGTAACTTTATATTGTTTTCTCCTTGATAGGCACCTTTAGTCCCAAAGTATAACTTTTTAAAATTCAAAATACCTTTTGTTTCAAGCTAAAATATCTTAATCATGTATAGTAATAAATTAAATAAACTACAACATTGAAAACGCGTGCTATTTATTTATTTACTTTTTGTTTGTTTTAGTTAGGCCTTCATTCATGAGTATTTATGTAATTTAACAATTTGTAACTAATAAAACATTAAGTAACTGAAACTTTAGTAAATCATCGAATTCTAATTTTTTTTAAGAACAACAGTAGGAAATAAACCTTAAATCTCAAATTGAAGCGTAGAATGAAACAGATAAGTCCAGATTACTATATAGGAATCTAGAAAGGAGAATGACGCTCTAACGTTAGGACGGATTCTACAGTTAAATCGACAACACAACTGCAATTATCAATGTTGACCTGTGTCATCACTGAAAACTTAAAAAAGTTTTTGTTACTTTTTTAAGTCTTAAGCATTTTTTTAATATTAGGTCGGGACTAGTTAGTCTATGCTAGGACTTGGTTTTTATATTCTTTTCATAATAACATGTAAAAGTTTGGATGTCTGAATCACTATTTGTATCTGATATATGAAATTCACGTATAGTGATTTCTACAATAAAAAACATTTAGATATCCGACTTTAAACATCCTAACATGAAAGTGGCGGGAATAAAACGACATAAAAATAATTTTGATTAATTGTAGGCATGTAAAATACAAAATGAATGTCATGTGAGTGGCACATACCTGACTTAACTGTGAATTTAGATGGATGTTAGTCTAAAGGACGATATATGTCCAAATTATTTTAAATAAAGGACATTAAATATAATTATTAAAATTAAAAAATATAACATGAAATTCTATATATTAATAACAGACACAATTTGTAATTTACTTAAAATTAAAATAGACACTACACAATTTAATCAATAGACAACATAACTTTTGTAACAGACCGTACAATTTTAAAAAGACAAACACAATTTATAAAAAAAAAGACAACACAATTTAAAAAAAAGAGACAACATGTTTTTAACTTTCATAAGTAAATTTAGTTCTTAAAATAACCTTCCTGCTAGGTATATGTTATGCCATTATGGTAATATTTATATAATACTAATTACCAACTTTGGTGTGCTTAATGGATTGTACCATCTGATTAATGAATTGTGCTTATTTTGTTTTTTCTTAAACTTTTACCTTTTTTTTAACTTTAACCTACTATTTTCACATTTTTGACAATTTAACCCTAATATTTATTTTATTTCATATTTGATCCTCATACTTTTTATATTTGATAATTTTTTTGTTTTGCATTTCCAAATATATTTTGCGAGTAACAATCACAGCGCGCGTGTGTGAATCAACGTTCATACCCTTATATTGTTCCCGTTTAACGACCCTCTCGCACCGCGCTGGTTCCAGATCGAATTACTTATTGTTTAATATGTTTTATGTTTTGCTTACGTACGTACTCCTACTTTTCGTTGATTTTATTTTGTTCATTTTGTATTTCTTTTTTAATACGAGTTTTTCGGTGTCGATGGTCACTTGCGGTGGTATGCAATTGGTACTACTTAACACAGTTTTACGTCCCCGTTGCAACGCAGAGGTCTTAATACAAGTATAATACTAATTACTAACTTTTTTATGCATTATAGGTTGTATAACACGCTATAGGGTTTGCACCATTTTTTGTCTTATTCATTTTTAATCTTTAGTTTTTTTTTATTTCAATCCAATATTTTTACATCTTTTACTATTTGCCCCATATATTTTTTTTTACTTTTAACTTTGGTCCTTATACTTTTTATATTTTAAAAAATTTACGTTTTATGTTTCGTTCTACATTTTGCGAGTTAAACGTTGCAGCGTGCGTGTGTGGTTCAACGTTTTTACGTTTAATTTTTTTCTCATTTAGCGGCCGTCACAATGCATTGGTCCAATACGGACTTGCTTATTATTTATATGTTTTATGTCCGTCTAACTATGTTGTGTTCTTATTGTTACATTTCCTCCCGGTTTTAGTTTTTTAGTTCTATCATAGAAACAAGGAAGACTTGATTCGGGTGAAGGACTGTTTACTTCATGGGCAGTTGGTGCGGCTTTGAATCGGCGGAGTTAGGCATGTGTCTGAATATATTCACTTTGTTACCTGCATTGTAGAAGAAAACATTTCAAGTTAATTATTTTATAAAATCAAATAATAAATTCTATAGATCAAAGATATTGATCTAGAATCTGAATTGTATGTGCTTCGAGTGTATTTGAATGATAATTTTGTATACTAACCATAACTGGATTCTGGGCTGGGTTGGGCTACAATCTGACTTGGTTTCAATCTACAACTCTAAACAAAAAGCCCAAAGTATTCTTTCATCTAGAAAAGAAATTTACATAAAGACATCACAAATAACAGCTCCTATATAGAACATATTATGTGCTTATAAATAACTACGTTAGTCTCCGTGTATTACAAGAAATTAATAATTAAAATATTAAATAATTAGTAATTAAAATGTATGCATCATAAAATCATGATTGAACATAAAATATGATTATAATTACATATAAATAGCTACTTCAAATAATAAGCAATAATGTATTTTTTGTAAACTTTGTTTTAAAAAATATTGCAATTTTTAAATATTTTATTTTAAGAAAAATGATTTTTAAATAAAAATTTCATTGTATTATGTATTTTATAAAAATATTATTTTTAAAAAGTGTGTTTTAATAAAAAATAGGTTTTTTAATTATTAAATTAGATATATATTTTTTAATTTGAAAAAAGTAAGAGTAAAATTATTAGTATTCATTATATTAATATTAACATAGAGAAATAAGCAAATTAATATGATAAGACTTACAATTGTTTCATGTTTATTTTAGTTTTTTTATAGATAGATATATAGGCTAAAAACCCATTAATTAAACAAATTATAGTTAGTAAAAATACAAACAATTAGATTATAATATTTTAATATTAAATATAATTAATATATATATATATACGTAATAGTTCAAGAAATAAAACAACAATACTATTTATAACTCTCTTATATAAATAATTTTATTTTTAAACGTTCGTTTTAAGATTTTTTTTATTAAAATTAATTTTTTTATTAAAATCTTGTTTTTTTAAACTATGATTTGTATTTATTTTGGTTGTTTTAATAAAACTGTTTTTAAAAATTTCACCTTTATAATTTTTTAGAAACAAAACAATTAAAAATATTTGCTTAGAAAAGGTTTAGTGTTTTAGAAAAATTTATATTATATAAAATTTTTGTTTTTTATTATTTAGATTTAATTAAAAGATGTATTTTTAACTTCGTTAATAAAATATATATATTTTAAAAATATAGTTTGATTTCAAAAAATCCAGATAAGAGATTATAGCAATTAATAAAATTAATTTTTAATAAGAGAGATAAATTTGTATTAGTATATACATTACTATAATACTCTTTGGAGGGAAAATCAAGTTGTGAATATGTAGAAATTTGATAAGTGGCAAAAAAATAGGTTAAAAAAATGACAAGTGACAAAAAAACCCTTATTTTATTAGTAGTGATAGATTATGAAAATTAGTTTTTAACAGTCATTAGAACAAATATCGGGTACTTTCTGAAACCTTTGAACCATATATTGCTGGTTAATGGTTAATTATTAATTTCTTACTTTTTTTAGTATTGCTATAATTATATCTATATTATTTTGAAAATTATTTGAGGAGAAGAGAATGATAACTTCATCATGGATTTAAGACACCTACGACAAGTTTTATCTAGATTTTGTTGGGTCTATAATTGATATATCCTTTGGTTATTTAAAGGCGAATAAAACCATGATATAATCTGTTTATCTAAGAACAAAGCTTGAAGAGAGAGGTATTTCTTGTTAATTCACACATAAAGAGTGAGACATGTTTCTTTTATTGATAGATACAAGACATGATTAATAGAGTTGGACCAGTAATAAGTATCTTTGATTGGTAGATATTTTTGTTTTAGGATTAATATCTAGTCTTCCATGAGACATAATAAGGGAATTATTGATCTTTTGGTTGTTAGGAGCATGGTTTTGAAAAACGAACCAGACCGGCCGGCCCAACCGGTTGGACCGGAAACCGGACTCCGATCCGGTCCGATTCGGTGTTTAAAACCGTTTTAGTGTTGAACCAGTGGTCGGATCGGTTGAACCGGTCGAACCGGCGGTCGGACCGGGAACCGGACCGGTTGAACCGGTTTTTTTATATATATTTTTATTTTTTTTGTAATTATTACATATATTTATAATAATACTTATAATTTTATCCGGTTTTTATATACGGTCCGACCGGTTGAACTGGTCCGACCATCGAACCGGTAAGGCATCCGGTTCACTGTCCGGTCCGATTTTAAAAACATGCAATTACATGTCAAAAGGTCTCTATAAATACCTAATTTATAGGTAATGGAGTTTAGATTCACCTCCAATGTTTTTGTATTGATTAGTTGATGCTACCACTGCCCTTGAATTGTGGAAATCTCAATATCCATCATTTCCTAATCCTAAGCCTGATGAACCCTAGCATCATGTGTGGGTTTCAACCAACACTCGTAAAGTTTTTAACCGATGACACCCAGAAAATTTTTATTGAAGCCTTTTTTATTTTGTATAATTTTTATTTATTAAAAGTAAATAAACAAATATTGATCTGATTTAAAAAGTGTAATGTATTAATTACTAAACAAATTACCGACTACACAATAACCCACCACCAATCACTTATAACCCATATAACCAAGGTCACTCGTTTTTAAATTTAATATTCATTACACAATTACCCTTATTCATAATCCTCTTTATCAATCAATCATTTGAGACCACAAAAAGAAAATAAAAAAAAACTATGTTTTGAGTAGTAGAAGAAGGTCAATTTCAAGTCATTTTTCAGAGTTGTCATGGCTCCTCCCACCGCTACCATTGCTCCTCTGGCCACAACCTCAATTTTTAGTCAAAATTTAAGGTATACTTAAACTTTTTTACTTGATAAATGTCTTGATTATTTACATTTTATACTAAATAAAGGTCTTGATTAGTTTGGATTGAATGTTTAACATGTTAAGGTTTATATGGTTATTTTGATAATTTGCATCTTAGATAATTTACACTGTAAATTTAATATTTGAATATTAGTCATAGTTGGTTATTGGTACTTGGTAAGTCCAAAACTTGTTTGATAATTTGTGTTTTAATTTTCAATTTAAGAAAATACGAAAAGCTAAGTTAAATATTATCTAACTAACGCTCTCGAAAAATAGTTTGGATGCATTTTCATTAGAAATTTGCTAACAAAAATTAATTTCCTCTTATCATCTTACTACTCTAATAAAATGGTAAATGTGGATGACAGTCACCACCACAATCATTCTCATCAATTTTTCCCGTCTCTCCCTCCTATTAAATAATTACCTTAATTACTAATAAAATTATTTTAATACATTTTAATATATAATAAATTAAGAAAGAAATTTATTTATTAAGGTTATTTCTAAATAAACTGATACTTTTAATAAGTAAATTTTTTATAACAAAAAATAATATCATATCTTAAAATATATGATATTTTTAAAAAAAATTTAAAAAGTTGATATCACTGTTTTATTATTTTTATAAGAAATTTTTATAAAAATAACATTTTTTACGGTTTGTTTTAGAATAAAATGTTTATTTTTTAAAAACTTTTAATAAGTTGATATAGTTGTTTTAGTATTTATAGTCATTTCTAATACGTAATTTCAATCATATCATATCTTAAAATATTATTTTATAATTAACAAATTTATTATATCAATATTTTATTTATTCAACACGTATAATACACGGTTTACTAAAGCTAGTCTTTATTAAAGAAATAAAACTAGAAAGACAATATTATATAAAGATGCATGTCCACCGAAAGTTGATAATTTTCGTAGTAAGTGATTAATAGTAATGTAGGATGTGTTTTACTCACCGATGCTAACAAAAAAAACATATAAAAGGATTTATAAACATTTACTTTCATATACTTTCATATTACTATTACTATTATTATTCTTATTAAAATGTTTGGTGGTGGGTGAATTTTTCTTTTTTTGTGTTTTAATTTTTCTTTTGTTTTTTTGTTTGTGTTTAAAACTTTCTTTTTCTTTTGTTTGTTTGTGTTTTAATATGGTTTGTTTTGGGTGTAAGTTCGAGATTTTGGGGTGGTTTTTTATGGGTTTTTAGTATCTGGACACGTGTCTTTGATTTGTAAGGTTCGTTGACGTTGTCTTTCTCCGGGTTCCTGCTTTCTTTTTTTTGTTATCGATACCCTGATGATTCTCGCTATTAAGGTTTGGGTTTTCCTTTTGTTTGCTCTTTTCGAGGCTTTGATTTTCGTCGGTTTTCTATTTTGGGCTGTGTTGCTTTCTTGCGGCTTTGATTTTCGTTTGTTTGTGTATGGTGTTGGGCTTTGATTTAGTTTTTGAGTTCTGCATGTTATAGTGTGTTATGAATTTGGGGTTTTGGTGGGTTTTACTTTATGTATTTTATTGATTTTGTGGTTTTGAAACTTCATTTTAATTTTGATTTAGGGTTACATTAAAACTCGTATACACGTAACAACGCGCGCGCCAAATCCTAGTTTTACTTAATAATGTGAATTCTAGATGACGTAAATATACTGTTACAGTTTCTCAAGGGAAAAATCAATATTTCTTGAATGCAATCTCATTAGTTATACAATGACAACTGATATAAAACAATTATAGTGAATGATTATAAAGATATTATATTTTTACTATGCATTTTCTAATATTATAAAAGTATTATATGAAACGACTTGACTAAAAATCTATAATTGATTGATAGACAATCAAACACTAAAAATTAGCAACACCCACGTGAAATTTTCCAAGTCCACCACTTATCCGAAGTTTAGTCGTTTGGGAACCAACTTTTACAACCAATGTTGTTGAGACCGGTCGGACCGGCACGGTTCAATCGCGAATCGGGGGCTGATCCGGTCCGGTCTGGTGTGACTCGTTTTGAACTGGTCGAACCGGCCGGTTTGTCCCGAACCGCTGGTCGGACCGGGAAACCGGACCGGTTCAGACTAGTTTTCCTTTTTTTGTTTTTTTTAATTTTAGTGGGTAAAAACGGGGTGTTAAACCATAAATTAGTACGTTGGATATACAAATATAGTTAAGTTTTATATATAACTATAATATATATATATATATATATAAATTACTTATATTTAATTACATATATAAATATAATTAAAATATAGTTAAATCTGGTCCAACCGGTCTGACCATCAAACTAGTAAGACGTCCGGTTTGACGTCCGATCTGGTTCTGAAAACATTGTTTACAACTACAATCGTTCCTACATAGGACTTTACCTCTTTATGTTCAATTCATTTGTTATCTAAAAAGTTAAAACAACAAAAGATATCACAATAAAACGTATTACAAGGTCTTATATAGAGTGATCATATCTGCTACTAACAGAAGCAGTTACAATGACTCATAATCTTACAACTATAGCTAGCAACATAAGACTAATACTAATAGTTAACTTTTACTATCTTGATAGTCATTCATATATTAAATACTTAAATGTGAGCCCTCACTAGATTAATGCATATAATGTAAGCCTTATAATCTTATGGTTTTGCTTTTAATCGCGGTTTGTTAGAGAAGGGAAGGTGAACCGGGATAGGTGGTTTCTAGCGAAGGTAGATTGCTAAAAATCAACGTGTGATCGCGCATTAAACATAGAATAGCGATATTTGAAGTTATGTACATAATTGTAATTCGGCACCACAAGTAGAAATAGACAGGGGTCACCCAACAACATAAAGATCACGTTCAAATTAATTTTTTATAGGCTGGGGACCTATTACAATTACCTTTGACCCATATTAACCTTCTTTCAATTCCTATCACATGGGAGATCCAATTACTTGTCCCTTCAACATTCCCCACTATATATATATATATATATATATATATATATATATATATATATATACACACACAATCACACTTCATTATTGGGGTCCACAAGATACTCGTAAGGGTAAGGTATCTTGCCTCTAAACTAGAAATTAAGTGTTCGATCAAATTCTACAGTTAATATGTAGTAAATTAGATTAAGTCTTCATTAGTTCATTTGGATGATACCTTTTAAAAAGTCATTTCTTACCATTACATAGACCTTTTTCATTAGCACCATATAAAATTTTAATCAAAAAGTCAACTCAACTTTACTCATTCCCCCCTAAATATTAAGGCATATGTAGTGGTATTGTGAGTTCGAGAAAAAAGTGGTATCATATAGGTACCATCTGTACAAGTCTTGTGGTCATATTTACACTTACTAAAATGATGTAATGGTGTGAGTGTGAGTATGAGATTTAATTTAAAAGGAGATAGTGAGGCGTAATGTTGGTTGGTGTCCAATGCTCCTGAGCTAGGTCATGGTACCACACACGCGCCCCAAGCCATCTATTAGCAACACCCCCAACTCGCGTGGCAAAGCTAGGTCACCTCACGATGAGCTCTCGAAGCTCCCACAACGTTTGGCCTTACTTGATTAATGAAACTTGTTTGTTCACCTCTACGTGGTATGGTAAATTCACTAATATAGCCTTTGGTGATACGAGTGTTTAAACCTGTCTTTTGAGGATGTGTGGCTTTGATACCATCTTATTCTGGAAGGTGATTTATGTGCATAAAAAAATAAAAAATTACACTCTTAGAAATTAACTTATACACACAATGACAAAGTACAAAAAAAAAATTAACCCATTATGTGACATACGCTTTGACGTTTTGATGGTGTAAAATGATCACCACAAATAATAAAGTGATGAAAGAAGATAGAATAGTTTGCTCCAATAATTTTTGAACATGTTCAACTTAGTATGATTGTACTACACATTAAAAACATAAGATAGTGAGTTGGACTATGCACTGTTCCTTCAATTCTTTTTGATAATTTTCTCCAATCACATAAAAGAAAACAACACCTAAGTAATAGGCAATATCTTTTGAAAAGTAGAACCAATGACATGATATTTAAAATACCAACGTTTTGGTAATTATATATGATCACCACATGGTCATTGTTTTGTATTTTAATTTCTGAGGGTCCATTGAGTGTGATGTATCCTAATCAGCCCTAGCTCCCGGGGTCTAGGTATGAGAATATTCTTGATTGTTAGTCTTTAATTAGGATATCATAGTTGGTAATCTATTTAATATAATAATTGCAGACTTATTGGTTGCAACACTTCTATTTCATAACATGTACACTAGTCGAATAACAAGCATCAACAACTTATAACATCATTTAATAAAAAGAATCACTACAAGAAAGAAGGTTTTACAGGACATTCCTGACAATATGTCGTCGTTATAAGGGTCGTGGTTATAACGTCGTGACTATAGGGAAACAAGAAAAACACACACAACTTTTTAATTTTTTAAGTTAAATAACAAGTTGATTCTGTTATCTATCTAGTGATTAATTTATTCACCGTCTTTGAAGAGGGTTTTTAGTTTTGTAGTTTTATTTTTTAAATGCCAGTATTTACTTTCTTTAGAATGGAAATTATATTATATTATGTTCGTTGGGTTCATAATATTTCTTCTTTTCAACTATAAAGAAATGGCATTTATTTGAGGTGACGCACCTTCAAGATTTCATTAAAATAATAGGAGGTTTTGGGTTAAAATCCCACTTGAAACAAAAATAATAATAAAAAGTTTTGTTGAACCAAAGGGTTTTTTCATCTAAGGCGAGTTTTCTTTTTCTGATGGTCTCAGGTCCGGGACTGATGGAGGCGGAGGAGGCTTTGGCCACTCCAACTTGGCTATTATATTCCGGCCTCCTTTGTTGTCACACCCCAACCGACGGCATAATCATCGGGGCGGACGAATGTGAATCGATTGCTCATAGCACATGGTAATAATACGTTGAAATAATATTAAATGTTATTTTCATTGAATAATACAAATCAATCAATACAATACAATCAATTAATAACATAATGAAATTTGTCTTTAACTTTGACTAAGTCCAAATTCTAAGTGTGCATTTAGAAGTCCACTAATCTTCATTCCTGAAATCATGTGAGGAAGTAACGAGTCAGCTAACGAATTAGCCGGTGAGTAAACACAGGTTTGATACATATATAGATTGATTAAAATGATTGTAAACAATTCAATTTATATGGCAATGTCAAGACTTATAATGCAATAGTGTAACATAAAAGACAAACCAACACAATCAAATCTAGTGACTGACTTGACTCAGTCCGCAGACGAAGCCTTATAGAATAAATGATTCCGGTTCCAATCACCACGCGACTAAACAAATGGGGTGGGTTTGTCAAACCAATAGATCTATCATTGTTACTGTAGTTGTATGAATTAATGATTGTATAATCTTGTTTATCTAAATATGAACATATAATTACAAGTAATAACATAGTATGTATTGAATTGAATTTAGAATGAAATAAAAATAACAATAAATAACAATAAATAACAATAAATAACAATGATTGAATAAAATATAAAATATGAAAATGGGCAATGAATACTCATTTGGATTATAAACATTTTGTAAATGATAGAATGCTAGACGTGACACCAAAAACTCATCAATGTACAACCTAAGGTTTGGTGTACTTTTGTTAGAATAGTATGGTTGGACGACTAGGTATGAATTAAGGTTTTGATAATTAGGTTAAATGAAATATTGTAAACTATTATATTTTGATGAAATAAATGATTAAATAATTAAGATTGAAAGCGATAATAAAATCATTAGTGAGATTGAAAAAATAAATATTACTTAAATTGATTAAGTTGAGTATTAAAGTGTGAAAAGTAATTAATTAATTTAATAATTAACTATAAGATCATTAGGTTGTAATAATTAATTGAATAGTTAACTATTTAAATAGGTTGTAAGATTATTTGTTTGTTTTAAAACCATTTTATAAAGTTTCAAAATAAAACATTCAAATACTTTTGTAATGGTTTTGTAATATTAAACCATTGAATTATATGGTGTAGAATATTGAAGAAATTAAATAGAGATTCTAGAATAAATATAAATAGTTTCTATATAATTTTTTAAGACTTGTAGTAAATTTATAATGTTTATATCTATTAGGAGTTTTAAAAACTAATTAATAATTTTTGAAATGGTTTTAGTTAATAATAGTTTTTATATTAATTTAATAATATACTAAAGGTTTCTAGAAATTAAAATGTTTAAATAATAATAACTTAAAAATTTTTGGGGCTGCCCGGGGTTGAACCCGGGTCCCCCGAATAGAAAGCATGGGTGTTAACCAGTTGGGCTAGAGCCCAGATTTTGTTTGAAATTACAAAAAAAAATTTAATAAGAATTTTCTTTAAAATAACCCCCAAATTGACATGAACCCTAGTATCATTTTTGATCAAATTGGACCCCAAATCAATATTGTAAATGATTGAAACGTTAGGGCTTTTGATCACTTCATGAAATCAAGTGTGTTTATGGGTTTGACTTACTTGGAGTGATGTCGATTCGATGAGATGAGAAGAAAAACAGAGTGAGGTGTAAGCGATGATCAAATGCTGATTTGTGTATGTTTCAGAAACAATTGGTTGATTAGAGAGTTTGGGAGGGTCGATTAGAATTGTTTCTCCCAATTATATATGGTCAATTAAGGCTGTTTCATGTCGGACGAGTTATGGTTTTGATTCGAATGTTTCTAGTTGGGTTTTGAATGGTTCAGGCGTTGTAGATTCAATTTAAGGTGTTAATTATGTTATAAATGATTACAGGATCATTTCTAGTTAAAGTTTTTGATGTAAATTGATTAATAAAGTATTGTAACAGTTTGTTTTGCGATGGAAGTTTCGGTTTTGAGATGGAACAAGGTATAATGGTTGTAGATTTGAATTGAAACCGATGACTAGTTCGAAACCGGTTTGCGAATTGAGTGTGGCGGTTTGATTGGGTTTTAATCGGCTGGTTTTGGTTGATTAAGTGTTGTCGGAGTTGGTTAGAATATTGGCCGGAGGGGAGGGTGCCTACGGGGAGGGGGTTGGATTGATTTAAAAGGAATTGTTTATTAATTTATGAAAATAAACTTTTAACTAAGTTTCGGAAATTACAAAATAAACCCTGGACTTATAAGACTAATTTGAATAATAAATCAAATAATTATTTATAAATATTTATAACTTTTATAAAAACTTCACAATATAAATCTTCATTATAACTTTATAACTAAAACTCATAATTAGTAATAATCTCTATAACTCTTTGTAAAACATTAAAATTCAATTCTTGAAAATTAATTGACTTAAGTTTCATAAAATTATTTATGAGACATTATAAAATTATGAAGAAAATTCACTAATAAAAATTAAGATGACATAATTATTGTGTTTGAAACATTAAAGTAAATTAAATAACCTCGAAATGAATTTGGTTTCCAATATTGACTAAAATGCATTCGGGTTTGGGTTTTAGTTTCAAAATGGGCAGATGTTACATGTGTGCCGTCTTGCTTTCGATTTCTTTTGGCTGGAGTTTCTGGCAGTTTTCAGTGATGGCTTCAGCTTCCTATGAGGATTCCAGTAGGGTTTAGGACCTTGGCGTTAGAGGAGCTGGTGGTCTGACTTGTCTACAATTTCCTCACCTCTTGTCTGATGATTGTTTCGAAGTTGCATGTACAAGATGTCACTGGTGGTCGTATAGGGCCGCCTTTTGGGGCACCAACCATGTGTCTACCTGTTTCCTCGTGTATGGCCCTATGTGGTTTGGATTACCATGTTTTGTTACTTAAACCTAGACATGGCAAAAAACCGGTTCGGGCACCAACCACATGTCTACCTGTTTCCTCGTGATGTTTTTTACCATTATACCCCCACTAGATTAGTATATATATATGTATTTGATGTTTCGGTTGAATCACAACAACTTATAACACTCTCTACTCTCAAAAATCTCAAAAACACTCTCACAAATACTTTCGCTTTAAATGCTCTCATAAAAATCTCACAAATGGCTTCATCAAATGCTCAATCATCCGTTGGTTGTGAAGCGTCTTCAAGCAACGTGGTGGTAGCAATCCTTCCTACGAATAGGATCCCCGAAGTATGGTGCAATTACGATTTATGTCCAATGGCTAGCGGTCCAAACAAGCCTCGTTGTAAGTTTTATCATAAATTTTTCAAAAAAGATGCAAACACAGCATTGAAAAACCATATTTCAAATAAATATTGTAAAGCGTTGAAAGATGAACCTTCTCAAGGTCACGCTTCGATGACAAACGAAGGAAATATTTGGGCTTATAACGTTGATGCGGCTCGGGAGCAAATGGCGCATTTTGTAATTCAAGAAAGCTTGTCATTTAAATATTTTGACAACAGACGTTTGACTCGACTCATTCAACGAACTCTCAAATCACGTTACACTAATGTAAGTCGTGCTATTCTTTAAAAAGATTGTTTAAAAAAGTGGAAAAAATCTAAAAATGAATTAATATCTTATTTTGAAAATTTACACACCGTGTTAACTTAACTAGTGATGTTTGGTCGACACCTCACGGTTCACCGGACTCGTACATTTGTGTCACGCCCATTGGGTTGAACCTGATTCGTGGTAAATGATGAAATGTACGATTGCGTTTGAATTGTTTGATTGTCCTCACACCGGCCAAAATATTTTTTTATCTTATTAATAAAGTTATTCAAACATATAAATTAGAAAACAAAATATTTTCTATATCTTTTGATAACGTGTCAAATAACACTCTTGCGATAGATCATTTGAAATTAAAATATAAACCAATGTGTGAGTGTGTGTTTTTTCATAGTCGATGTGTTGCACACATTATAAACTTAGCCGTTCAAGATGGTTTAAAAACAATTGAAACAGTGAAAGATTGTTTTAAAAGAATGTTACGTGACATTTTTAGCAATAACCAAAGATATACTAAATATCGCAAGTTTTGTAAAGACGCAAATACCAAATGTTTAGGCCTGAATTGCGACGTACTAATACGATGGAACTCCACTTGTAACATGTTTGAAAAGGCTATTGAACAAAAAGAAAGTTTAATAGCCTTTGATAATAGTTTGGCAAGTCGTGAAAAGACAAATTCTTACCATCCATCGGGTTAGGCCGTTATTGAAAAAGTAACAAAAATGCTTCAAATTTACCCTTGTATGTTGTTTGAATTTTATAAATGTTTTACTTATATAAATGTTTTAGATTGTTTAATTGTTTTAAATTGTGTAATTGTTTTACTTGTTTTCAATTGTATTAATTGTTTTATGTTTTAAATGTTTTAATAAAAAGTTTAATAATTTCTTTGAATATAAAAAAAGTCCAAATTTCTAAATAAAAAAAACGGTTTGGGCCTAACCGGTTTCAAAACCGACCCAAACCGGTTTGATAGGGTTGGGAATTTTGGGTTTGGAACTGGTTCCAACCCGAACCGGTTCGGGGCCAAACCGGTTTTGACCGACTTTGATCAAACCGGTTTCGGTTTTGACCGACTTTGATCAAACCGGTTTCGGTTTGGACCCCGAACCGGTTTGGGCCCGAAACCCGGTTTGTACACCTCTACTTAAATCTCATCCTCCATAAGGAGTCCAATTAAAGCTCTTTTGGGGATGTTTGGGTCGATTATGATGAACTTATGTTCATCCCGGACTTTTGTTTTATGTTTTTTAGATCTACATTTGTGTTAATTCGATTTTTTTTTCGTACTATGGCTTTTGTTGGATTTCTTTTGTGGTCCCTGGGTTGATGGTTATAAACATACATTTATTTGAGATCATTTTTGTTGGCTACTAGGTTCTGTAAGACTTGACTTGTAGATGATGATGAACGTATGTTTGTTAGAGACTACTTTCCTTGGCTACCAGGTTTCGTAGGACTTTACTACCTGTAAGACAATGTCTAGGTTTGGTTGGTGATGATGGACACACGTTCGTCTGAGATCGACCACTTTACACGTTCATTTGAGACCACTTTAAACTTGTATCTTGGTTTGGAACTTTTTGCCTGAATGTTTGTTATGTTGCACAATATTTGTTAACCATTAAGCCTATGATGGTAATTACGATTTGAGCGTCAGTTTAACAAGCTCGTCATATCCAATGCGTAAAGCGCATGAATAAATAAAACAAAGTTAAATGAAATGCGACAATGTGCCTCATTTTTTAACTTTATTTTCTTCTAAACAAATTTTGCGTCTATACATGCATGTGTTTCCAATGGTACGACAACAACATCAAAGGTGTAGTTGGATAGTCGTGGCAAACTCACTAACCTAAAAGGACACTGTTGGTGTTAAAAGTCAAAATGTATATGTGTTAATAGTCTTGGGTGTTATTTGTACAGTTGGCAAAAGTTAGGGGTTTGAAGTGTTAAGTTCTCAATCTTGTGTTGAGTTAGTTAATATGGTAGTTAGGCAGGAGGTTTAAAAGGGGAATTAGGGTTGTATCATCATCACCACTTAATAAGAAAGTTTCCTTGATTCAAGTCAAGTGATGCATTCATCTTCTTCACTTGTAATCGAATTGTACATTCTTGTGTTCAATTTTATAACAGACACTTTATAAATCACGTTTATGTTTTTATTATATATATTTTTAAACAAGTCTTAAGTTGCGTAAATATTTTAAATTGCATTCTAAACGGTCTAATAGATAGTATAATTAGTTATGAATAAATCAAACATTTATCATATGATACTATATGTTCGAACCAATAGTGGGAAGTTGCTTCAGTAAAAATTATAGTTAGGAGCATGCGAATCAATCCCAACATTATGGCCTATCATATTATTAATGTAACTTAGCTCCTTATTTAAAACTTCTTCAAGGTTTGTTAATTCTTTTATGTATTTGTTCTTAATGTAAAAACTCTTATAAAATCTATTCACTCACCTATGCGTGACAACTATTCATTTTATTTCTGACACATTGATAACGATATTATATTCCTCCATTCAAACTTATCAACTCTTAATGAAACTCTAATAAAAAAGAGCTCGAAATCTTCATTTTATTTATCAAGATCTGTAATTTAAGTTTGGTGGGTTGTATTTACTTTTGAGGTTTTTTTATTATATTTTATTTTTCTACTTTAACCCTAATACTTTTATGTTTTTTATAATTTGACTTCTATTATTTTTTACTTTCAACTTTGTATCCTCTAATTTTCATCTTTTATAAATTTTTATTTTTATGTTTTAGTTTAGATTTTACGAATTACACACTGCAATGTGTACATATAGCTCAATGTTTACGCTTTCTCCCCCCTTTAACGGTCTCGCCACAACAGGGGTCCTAGATCAACTTACTTTTTAATATTTTACATTTCACGTGTGTGGTTCAATATTTTACGTTTACTTTCCGTTTTGTTTTATATTTTCGTTATTATTTCTTTTTAAATACAAGTTTTAATTTCTAGTGTTAGTGGTCGCTAACGATGGTGTGAAATTGGTGTTACTTGGCATGGTTTTACGCAACTCACCACAACACGAGAGGCTTACTACTAGTTTTATAATATTATTATTATTTAAAATAGTAATAATTAGTCCAAGATTAATTAAAAACTGTGAGTTCTTTCATCAAACTTTCCCACACAATATATACTCACTCCCCAAAGTCCTCTACACAAAAGGCTAAATTGGTAAACTCACAAGTGAACACAAATGTCTATTTATAGCCGCACTTGCCTCTCATTTTTCATTTTAAGTTGCGATCAAAAATGGAAGAAAAAGGATACACACAAGATGGCACTGTTAATCTTCGCAGGCAACCCGTGCTTTCTTCCAAAACTGGCAAATGGAAAGCTTGTGCCTTTTTAGTCGGTAACTCCACCATTTTCTTGATTTCATGTTCACTTTTCAAGATTCTCTAAAAGTACTAACTAATTTGCACCAAAACATAAACAAGATTATTAATTTCCTTTCTTTGTTGTGTTATCTTGCAAAAGGGTATGAAGCGTTTGAAAGAATGGCGTTTTACGGGGTGGCTTCGAATCTTGTGGTTTACTTGACCACACAGTTGCATGAAGACACAGTAGCGTCTGTTAGGAATGTGAATAACTGGTCAGGTGCGGTGTGGATGACTCCGATCTTCGGTGCATACATCGCTGACTCTTATTTGGGTCGTTTCTGGACCTTCACCTTGTCGTCTCTTATCTATGTCTTGGTACGTACTTCTGTATATTATTTAGGGTTTATTGTAATATATGTGTGTGTTTTTATTTTCTTGATTTATTCAATATATTATTCATGTTAAAAACGAAATCAAACAATGATATTAGATATATTTCTTATATTCTCATTAAAGTTTTTGTGACTTATTTGGTCCATAAGTTTTCTTTGAACAAAAATAAGGACACATATAAAGGAAAAAAGCTTCTGGCTTATATTTCTTTAGACCAACCACAACTAAGTGCTCAATACATAACAATCATAATCATGATTTGTCAACTTCATTGGTGGTTTTCAATTCTTAATATTATTATCCACATTTCATATTATTTAATTAATTAACTATCAAGAATGTATTAATTAGTATATAATATTCAAAAGATGAATATATACAAATTAATCACTACATGTGCATGATTTAACTGTTTCTTACCAAATTTAATTATAATGATTATATATTACAAGTTCACAAAAATTCTATTTTTAGGGGATGGTGCTACTGACATTAGCAGTTTCAATCAAATTCTTAAAGCCAACATGCAGTAATGGAGTATGCAACAAAGCCACCACTTCTCAAATTGCATTTTTCTACTCATCTCTATACATCATAGCCATAGGTGCAGGTGGGACCAAGCCCAATATCTCAACATTTGGTGCTGACCAATTTGATGATTTTGACCCTAATGAAAAGAGACTCAAAGTCTCATTTTTCAATTGGTGGATGTTTAGCAGCTTCTTGGGTGCACTTGTGGCTACCCTTGGTCTTGTTTATATTCAAGAAAACTTGGGTTGGGGTCTTGGATATGGCATCCCAACAGTTGGTCTCATTTTGTCACTTCTTATTTTCTACATTGGTACACCTATGTATAGGCATAAAGTTAGGAGGACTAAGAGTCCCGCCGCGGATTTCTTTAGTGTTGTAAAGGCAGCGGTTGCTAACCGCCACTGTGAACTACCACGTGACCCAGGGGAGCTTCATGAGTTTCCTTTGCGACATTATGTTGATAGCAGGAAACGTCAAGTCTATCACACTCCAAATTTCAGGTACATTTTGTTTTTCTCTTGTATATATACTTGTGAATTACGTGGCTATACTTTAGAGGTCACAGATTTGAACCTACTTGCCTTCTAGGAAACAAGTTAATTACTAAAGAGGGTGACTTGGGTAGTAGAGATCGAAGAACTTCTTGAGTTTAATCATACTTGAATGTGTCGGATGAGATACTTATGGGGAGTGTCCACCCTAGTGACAGAAAACAAACTCGCAACTTATAGGTTAAATGGACAATATTGGTTGATATAATAAGTCAGATGTAACAAACAATATCATACTCGCTTTTGTTATGTTTACTTTTGTGGGGCAAAGCTTATCGAGAATAATAAGTCTATAAGGGCCTATTATAACACCTCAGATGAAACCGATATATATATATATATATATATATATATATTTTTTTTTTTTTTCTTTCGCACAAGTGACACTGGGACATATGAAATGATTGATCAAGGATACCTTAATTGTACACGTTTTAAACCCATTTCTTGTTAATAAAAGAAGAATTTCTCATCTAAGCTTGTTGAAATTGAATAATATAAGGACAAATGCCCTCCTAGAAAATCTTTAACAAAGTTAAAGTCATGAACTTCTCATAAGCAAAACAGATAATCTTTATCGGTAGAATGTGGCACGCAAAAATAATACAATCTTAAAGAAGAGATATTCGGTTATCAAAATTTAGTATTTTTATACGTATGCATATTATTCTTGCAAGTAAGCTATATATAAACATAGAAAATAACTAACGAAAAAAGTCAAATCTTTTAGCAACAAACGTTCACATAAAAACAAGGGTATCTTGTTCCAACTTGTTGATTGGAGCCTAATGGATATAAAAGCTACACACGCGAAGAAAGATAGGATAGACCCTCGCATTCATTACCAGATATGACATTATATCATAAAGTAATATTCATAACAATATAAAACAAAAGGACAGAATTGGGAATATTCATTTAAACGTAAGATTCTCTCAAGAAGAATATGCATGGCCCTATAGATATACTCTACATTTATCATAAAGAAAGGTTCTTATTTAACCAAAGATAATATAAAAGATGTGAGACCAGTCTCGTAATTTGCAATTCATAGATTTAGTTAAGAAAAAGGTTAGAGATTTCTCCGAAGATCGGATCATAAGTTGTTTTAGTTAGGATGACTTTCTATTTGTAGATAGATGCTTTTAGGTATACATGAGTCTCTAGGTTGCATACTATGCATATTTGTTTGTGTTTTATGTGTTGTGTGTATGTCTTATTGTTTTTCTTTGTTGTCATGTTTATGTTATCCCTCGGATACATATGTGTGTGTTTATTATGTGTTGTGTCATCGTTTTTTCCCCTCGTATATTCATTTTGCTCTTTGAGCTGGGGTCTCTTTTCGAGCAGGCTCTCATCCCATAAGCCAGCACATATCAATTCATCTATAGTCACATAACAATAATGTAATTTACCATCGATGTTAGAATTTAAAATAAACGCACATAAATGAATGATCTTGATTGATTCTCGTCTTCTCGCAGCTTTTGTGATATTCTCAGCTCTATCCGAAGGGTATTTCAAAACATATCCTTGTTCGTATTTGTGAATCCGATGTCGGCCCCTCGTACATTAAAAACGGCTTTGGGTTGGGGATGACTCATCGTCTCATTGTAGTTTGTTACAACTGTTGCATAATTTAATGCAAGATTCATTAAATGGACCATAGAAACTGGTTATCAAATGGGCCCAGTGTATTTAATTTTATGTCAAGTTGGGCCCATGGATCATTATACCCACACCACACCCAGAAATAGCTATCACCTTAAGGCTTAAGTCCTTAACTTGATCACCTTCATTGGAAGGTTCAACTTCAACAGTCATGTTCACTCAAGATTCAAAGTCCTATGGATATTCTTATCATATGTGATATTTTATTAATATGTTTTAAAACATTATTAATTTATCAAACTATTCTATAAACAATAGAAAATAAATGAGGTTAATTTGATTGGTTGGTTATTATTTAATGTTAAATGATATTTTTGACCTTAGGTTCTTGGACAAAGGTGCACTTAAAGAAGATAAGGTTGGCAACTCAAAGGTGCCACCATGCACAATTACACAAGTGGAAGGAGTCAAACTTGTATTGGGCATGGGCATGATATGGCTTGTAACCTTGGTTCCTAGCACTATTTGGGCACAAGTTAACACCTTGTTCGTAAAACAAGGCACCACTTTGGACCGACATCTTGGATCTAGCTTTGAGTTACCAGCAGCATCATTAGGAAGCTTTGTTACGCTTTCTATGTTGATATCAGTACCATTGTATGATAAATATTTTGTTCCTCTAATGCGTAGAAGAACCAAAAACCCTAGGGGAATCACCATGCTACAAAGGCTAGGAATCGGATTCACAATTCAAATTCTAGCAATAGGGATGCTTATCTAGTGGAAGTTAGAAGAATGAAATGCATCGAATCCCACCATATCCTAAACCCTAAAGAAGTTATCCCAATGAGCATTTTTTGGTTGTTGCCTCAATACATTCTACTCGGGGTTGCTGATGTGTTCAATGCCATTGGATTGCTTGAGTTCTTCTATGACCAGTCCCCTGAGGATATGCAAAGTCTTGGAACAACGTATTTTACAAGTGGAATTGGCGTTGGCAACTTCTTGAACAGTTTCTTGGTGACGATGGTGGATAAAGTAACAAGTAGGGAAGGAAAGAAGAGTTGGATTGGAAACAACTTAAACGATTCACATTTGGATTACTATTACGGGTTTCTATTTTTAATTTCAATATTAAACTTAGGAGCTTTCGTGTGGGCGTCAAAGAAATATGTTTACAAAAGAGAATCGATTATAGAAGCAATGGATGAAAGTCTAGAGATGGAATGCAAACCCTTGGAAGTGGTTCCATTAGGGTTACAAGTTTAAAATGTTTGGAACTTTGATTGACGATTGTTACTCAACTTGTAGTAAAAAATTAGTATCCAAGAACTACTTTTAGGGCTCAATTTGTCTATAATAAAGTGCTGCTATTTTTATATTTTTTTATTTCGATATATATATATTAATCAAAATTATTGTGTCTTCACAAATTATTCATCTTGATAGTTTCTGATTCATAAAATTATCACAAATCGCCATACTTTATTCTTGAAGATTTATTTTAAGTTTTATCTTGATGAAAAAATTCTAGTGAACCATTAAATTGTTTCAAATTGAAAATGATACATACGACTCCCATTCAAACTATGCTTGCAGAAACACTTGGCCTACAAAACTACAACTTATTAATGTTAAAAGTTTGAACTTAAACCTTTGCATCCTTAAAATAATCAAAGGTTTACACAGGTTTTTAGTAACATGTCCTTCACGTCATTCTGCATACACAATAACATCAAACTTTATCATAAATTATGATCAATTAAGATTTGTTTGGTAGAATTACGTGGTTGGAATCTTTAGAATTACCACTGTTTAGCTTTCAATTCGTCTATGACCATCAAACCATCAAATGAAATGTGAATAATCCTCCCTCTTCTCTTTGAAAGAAGGGGCGCTTCCGGTTCTGTTGGTGCTTGAAACAATTTTGTCTCCTCCATATTACTATATCTCTAGAGTCAATAATTTTATATGAGGAACTACTGAATTCAATCATTTGTTCTCATTACTCTTTAGTTTTCTGTTGAGATCTATCCTGCAGAGGTACTCAAACTGAATCAATTATCAAATTTTAGGTTTCATCGTAAACCTAATTAGTTACTTCCAGTTACATAAGTCAATAAATTAAACCACACTCAAAGGTAGGACATTTGTCAATATTCATTAAGATATTACCTTTTAATGGTTAATTGCATGAACAATAAAAAAATAATATTTTAATGACCATCAAAATCTGTCAAACAACCTCTTAGAAAATATTAATAAACATTATAGCGAATATACCTGTGCAATCTTCAAAGTTGACCATGTGGTGATAAAAGCAAGCTCCATAGCAAAATAAAAAAAATAGTGGTAGATCGTCGTCAACGAAAAAAGTGTGGATTTAGAAATTTCTAATAAACATAGAAAATTGCTAACCATTAATGATAATAATTAGAAATATCCTCACGGGCGTTGCAAAACTCTATATCTAGGTCAAGTATAAAAAAGTGTATAAAAACACATCTTAATGACCATCACTTTGACGGAAAAAAATAATAATTACAAAAATAACAAAAAGGTTCCTGAAACTTGTAACTTGCACATGTCAAAAAAATTGCCAAAGCTTTAACCACTTGTGTTAAGTCACCATCTTGTAATCAAAGCAACAACATATATTTAACTTAACTCGTTTTCTAATTTTTCAAAAAAAAAAAAGTAATGCCGACCCTTGATTTGCCCCTCAAAACACTGTAAGAGGTTTTAATATAAAGACTAATGTACTATTAACGTGTAGGGCTACAAACAAACACGGACATTTAAGATATAAAACATGAACTCTTTACAAGCACACTTATCGAATGAGAATTTTTTATTCGTGTTCGTTTATCAAAGAAATGAATATGTTGATGAAATTTTCACAAACACTTAACAAACACAAACGAAAACAAACAAATACTCGTAAACATAAACAAACACAAACTCTTATATATTTTTTTAGAATAAAATCGGTAATTTTCATCGCAAACATTACTTGAAGCGTCGTTGTTTGTCCTTAGCAGTTAGTCTTCTGCAATTGAGAAAAAAGAACATGTTCCTTTTGTTGTTGAATCAAATCAAAATAAAAAATTACTAGATAGTCCTACATAGAACCACCTTTTAAAATCACTATGGATGGTATGAGGTTCGGTCAATAAATATACCTCTAGATCCTCTTAGACTAACTTGCTTGGCTAACTCATGAAAACGATTAATGTAAGCCATGTGGTTGGCACCAAACATGGAATGATTCTCGAATTCGTTTTCTAACTTCTGCATCTCGTACTCAAAATACACAAAACATTTCATACGCCCACATCTTAACGGTCCTTGCATCAGCGCTAAATCTTCAATGAGACCACGAATGCAAGTTTGTTCCCCAATGTGGTCTGATCTACATGCTATTAAGTCCATGTGACGTACATACTCCACATGAGGTCGACCTTTGAGTACAGTTGCTTATGTGAGCTAATTCTCACAATGCCCAGATTGGTAGTAGACACATTGGTTATACAAAATTAGATAGAATTATTCGACGACTATAACCAACGAGACCCATATAGTTGGATGATAGAAAACTATGTGTGCATTATATATTACTTGCAAGTGTGCGCGTATATGATGTGTGGTAACCTAAACATGAACTGTGACTATGGATAGATATCTTTAGATATAGTTGTGTTTATGATTATATATTTTTAGTTTTGTCATCATCGAACGAGTCTAAACCCTTTGAGTATTCAGATTCAATATCCAACATTCATATAGGGAATCAACCCCCACAAGTTGTGGTACTAGAAGGTGGATCTTAAGTGGAATATATATATACGTCTCATATACTTCATAGTGCAGAGATTGGACCACATTTGGAAACACACTCATATTTTTGGTCTTATTGAAGATTTAAAGGAATGTATGAACTACAAAGAAGCATTGACCACTAACATCTCGGGTCAAAACAACTTAACTAAATAAGATATGAGGTCTGTAGCCTAGACGGTTAAGATTTCACGCTAATGCAAGGACCACTAAGCTGTAGGCTTTTGACATGTTTTGTGTTACCATAGTCGTGTCACGAGTGGCTACCTTCAAAAGACCATAGAGTAATCTTATCTACCGTTATCTTTTAGTTTATAATAAAGTTAACATCAAATGCGTGTACCTGTGTCAATGTGCCATGGACTTATTGTTTATTTTCTTTTCTTCCGTTTGAGTGTCTAAGTATGCTCTCAGTGAGTAATATGAATAAACATATAATGTATGATATGATCTTTTTTAGGTGTTGTGAATTAATATTTAAAAAATTTCCTTTTCTCTATTGTATAGAATATGCCTCCAAGAAGAATGACCTGTAGTATTAGTCGGGGTGGTGGGAAACCAAAAGTTGAAGGATCGGGTGGATGTGACAGCTTGAATGGTGGAAGAGCTCGAATGGTGGAAGAGGTAGAGGATACGGTGATACCAATCGCGGAGATGCTAAAGCAGGCATCCTATACTTTACTACAATGATTGCTCAGCAATTAGCAACGTTGGTTCCGCAAATTATCACCTAAATAACCAACGTCATGAACAACGAAAAAATAGAAAATGACAAGAATGGGAATGGCGGTAATGGTGGGGGAGGAAATAAACAATAAGAAATTTACACTTAATATGAGACCCAACGGGGTCCAGTAGACCATTATAACTAATACGTAACTTATGTGGACTAATCACGCCACAAAGGAAGGGAGGTAATCGTTTATTTCTCCTAGTTGTCGATGATTTCTTAAGATTTATAAGAAATTTTCAAACTCTAGTTATGGGAACTCACTACATAGTTCTTGTTTCGGTCTACAATCACCAAACTAGACCCTGACAAACTATGAGGCACTTTATGACAACAATCTGGTCCAAGGATTTCGCTCAATTAATACTATGTATCATAATTCAAGGGCCCTTAACGATGATCAAATTGAAGACTCTACGAGCGAAACCGAGAGTTAATGTTGCGATGATCAAACAACATCCTTAGATGAAGCAGCTACATAGGATTCATGGATGAAGGACATGAATGTCAAACTAGTTCAACCGAAAGAAACAACATATGAAAGCTAACTCAAAAGGCTATAGGTATGAATGCTAGTTTTCATTTGCTAGGTTAGAGAAGATGATGGTAAGACTAATCCAATCAGCGAACACCATATCCAAAGGCATGTCTGCAATGCATTCGACGTTCCTCCCTAGCTCCTAACTTAAATTATCCAATAAGTTATCCAATATTCGCCGGTCACAATGTAATTGGGTTGAGATGGGTGTTTTAGATAAAAAGGGATTGCTAGTGGAAAAGTAAAGACACACCAAGCACGTCTCGTTGCAAAAGGATACATGCAAAAGGATACATGCAGTGGAAAAGTAAAGGACACACCAAGGGCTTGGAATACCCAGCCAAACAAAGCACTCATTGAGCTCGGTTTTAGCAAGTGCACACATGAAGAGACGGTGTATGAGGTACACAGATAAAATCAAATTATTATTGTTGGCGTCTATGTAGATGACATGATCGTGATAGGGTCGAATGAAGAGATGATTCTAGAGTTTAAAAGCAAAATGAAGAATGTTTGTGAAATGAGTGGTCCGGAAACTAAGAGGTTGACCTACTAACTTGAAATTGAAGTCGATCAAACCAAGCATGGAATAGCATTGAAACAACAAGGATATGCAAATAAAATCCTAAAAAGACACGTCTAACATCATGTAATGCAACCAAATGACCAATGGATCCAAGGTCACCGTCGACTAAGGATGAAGGAGGGAGGACGGTTGACCCAACCAAGTACATAAAGATCATAGGTAGCCTATGATATCTAGTTCACACACAAACAGATCTTGCAATAGCCAAGAGAAAGCCACTTTGCAGTTGTTAAACAATTCTAAGATATTTGAGAGGTACAACTGGGCTTGGATTGAAGTATCAAAGGGGAGGTGATGGCACACTTGTGGGCTATAGTGACAACTATGTCTAATATAGTGACAACTATGGCACTAATGTTGAAAAGAAATGAGTTCCTATGGCACTAAGTTAAAATGAGTATAAAGGAGATTAAGATTCATTGTTGATTTAGACCCTAAGAAAAAAGAATAAGATTTTAAAACACCATAGTTCAGTTTTCTAGTCAGCATGTTTAGTGGGTTGTGGAGACACCCATTAGGCCAGGCCAGCTACCAAAGCCCAACATCCAAAACAGAACCTGGGGTTATATGGGTGTGTGTCGTGGGAGTTTAGAGTCAACAAAAAGATGAATCGACAACATGATACCTGTCAGCAGTCTGAGTAGACACGAGATTCCATCAACGGAAAGGTGTGGTGTAGGTGAACAGCTGAACGTTTAATTGATGCCTCAGGTTTCTTGATAATGTGTTCGAAGCTCATTTGTGAACTAATGGTAGAGGGCTGCATTTGTGAACTCCCATGTAAGTTCAACCATAAACAAAAGTAACCTGTTGTATAAGTCAAAGAATCAAAGTTGTAAGTTCAACCATAAGGTTCAACCATAAACAAAAGTAACCTGTTGTAAAAGTCAAAGAATCAAAGTTGTAAGTTCAACCATTAACAAAAAATAGAATAATTTGACTACACGTGTAAAAACAATAACTTGTTCCCCATAGTTTTCTATAAGGGCTTCGATAGGGCTAGAAATCCAAAGCAAAACCGCAAAAGTTAATTTGATTTAAGGGAAGTTAAAATCTTAAATAAGCACAAAAAAACTTGCAAACTGTGGCACATTGGTTCTAAACCAATTTCAAAAAGCATGTTCTTCCAGTCTCTTGTATCCTTCAGCTGTTTGGAAATCAACTATAACCTAATATAAATTATTAAATAAGTATAAGGATTTTAAATAAGTTAACAGAGGTAGTGAGAGTATAAAGCTTCCCTACAACCCTTAGTTTTGATGGTTGTACTTTCAGCCCCGAGAGTATTAAAATGCCATTTCTAGAAAACAATTAAAACATGAAAGTCAAGAAAAACTATTAGTCACGTAACACTCCAATGATAAGACGAAAAAACCACTGATAACATAATTACAGGTTTACCCCTTTTGTTGCTTGCATTATCTCAGCATATAAACCCATTTGGGGATCCATTGCACCACTTTCCGAACAAACATGAGTTATTTGACTCATCAACTCTAAGTGCAATCAGGTTATCTTGATACTCAACCATCCATTCAGTCACTTAACATCATTAATAATAAATCTTCTTTAGATTGAGATGATGACAAGAACTCATGCAAAAAAACCTTTATATTTTCAATAGTTGTACCATCATTAGAAAGATCACTCAGCAGTACGGACACTATATAAACCTTTGATTAAAGATTCAACATGGAGCTGGAATCTTCCACATCTGTAAGAATAGATAAAACGATCAACAATATTAAAATCAAATAACATAATCCTACATAGATATCCTGGTTCTTCCTAAATGATAATAATTTACAAATAAATGCTCAGCTGTCAACTATTGTCCTTATATTTAACTGGAATTAAGTCAATGAGCATACTTCAAAGACAAGCTAAACAGCCTAACACAAGAATATCATTATAATTATAGGGTGAAGAGGTACGATACATAATTGCTTAAATATGTTGATGTGCTTGTGATGAAAGTTTGCAATACCTTTTCTCAACAGCTTTTGCTATATGCTCATAACATTTAACTTTATAGTCTTTTCTTGGTTGGCCATTTCAACTGAAAGGTTTTTAGAATATACATTTGCAGGATAGTAATTTTGTGCATGTTAGGACGGAATGAAATTAAATTTAAGAAAAAGTGATAGCGTGTTCAGTTAACTTTACACTATTGAATATGTGTAATCCATTACACCACTTTGTAAACAAACTTGAGCTTATGACTAGTTAACTACAAGTGAATCATGTCATCTTGGTACTCAACCGCCCATCCAGTCACCTAGATTCATTAATAATAATGATAATAACAATAGTAATGATAATAATAGCAAGTCATCTTAAGATGGAACAATTATAAGAATTTACAGGCAAATATACCTTCGTAGTACTTGTAATATCATTAGCACAATCACTCGGCAGTCTTAGCCACTAAATAACCTCTTAGTGTAAAGATTCACTAGCTGGAATATATAATATCTGCAAGAACAAATAAAAAAAAGAGATATTACGAACAGAGATACATAAATTAAATAACATAAGAACCATCATAAAAATTAGTGTTAATTTGTAATCATGAAAGAAGTATAGTGTTAATAATGTCATCTTAAGATTAAAAACAAGTATTATACACGAAAGTACCTTTAAGATTTAAATATTTATACAATCATTACCATGATCAATCGGCAGCCAAAGCTTCTGAAATACCTCTCTGTTTAAAAATTCACCGTAAGCTGGAATATTTTATATCTGCAAGAACAACAAATCAAATTAACAAATAATGAACAGAAATGTTAAAATCAACTAACAAAAGCAAAAAAGGAAATTAATAACAAAACCGTTGAGGAAAACAAGCAGCCACATGATCACATATGCTCTTCCCAAGTCTGAAAATAATTTTACAAATATAAGCTCATCTCAAAAGTTTCATCCTTAATTTTAACAGGAACTAAATCAACGAACGTACCTTTTTTTCAACTTTATTACGCCTTTAAGCTTTTCTACAACACGACGACACAAGATTAGTGAAACAATAATTGTATGGTGGATGTTGCTAATAAGATTTAGTAAATATGTAAAAAGAGGAAGATTTCACTTTATGATAAAGTTCAACAAGAATAAAATTTAAAACTGACAGTTTGATGTGAACTTCTGCATGACGTAGTGTTTATCTGTCGCCGTGAAAGAATTAAAACGGATTTAGGCATTTGTCTAATTTTATGTGAAGTTAAAACAACATAAAAGAACATTAAAAGTTGCACAAGTATAAGGATTCTGATTGGAGTACACAGCTTCCCTTCATGTTTCAATTTGGTGTTGTGCTTTATCAGCCTCAAGAAACTAAAACATGAGTTCTAAAAAAATAAAACAGCAAAAAAGCCAAAATAAATAGTTAGTAACATAACACACTTTACGAGTTTACGCACCTATGATATGAAGGAAAAAACAATGATAACATAATTACAAGTTTACCTCTGTTGTTGCCTGCATTCTTTCGAAACCGTAAGGGGATCTACCACCCAATACCAAAATACAAGGCACCATATATCATTCTCAACATGTTAAGCTTACCGGACAACATGTCTCGCTGGCCTGGCCCAGCTTTGAGTGACCAAATAACATACGAAAACCAAACCCGTTTAGATTTCCCAACAAACTTCTAACCCGACCACAAAACCATAAAAAAACAGATCCAAAACACTGGTCATGTACATTTGTAAACCCCAACGGCCAAACCTGTTTCTACTGTCAAAAGTTGACCGGGCCGTCCGGTTTACAACCCGACCTCCAGACTCCAAACCGAGCACTTGGTTTATACTGGTGGGTGTGTTGTGGGAGTCAATAAGTCAGACACAAATGATTCTAACGGCAGTACAAAGCTTATCTCATGTTCAAATTCTGGTGGCATAAATTAACAGCCTCAAGAATATTAAAATACCATTTTTGAAAGCAATTAAAACATAAAAGCCAAAAATGGAAAAAACAACTACTAAATTAACACTCATATGATATGAAGGGTAAAAAAACACGATTGCGTAAGTAAAAGTTTACCCTCGTTGTTGCTTGCATTCTCCCGGCATATGAATCCAACAGTATCCATTGCACCACTTTCTGAATACACTTGAGTTACTTACCCGTCGACTCCAAGTGCAAGCAGGTTATCTTGGAACTAAACCACCAGCCTAGACACCTAACTTCCTCACTAATATAAATAATAATAATGTCATCTTAAGAATAAAAACAAGAAGTATTATACGTGAAAGTACCAAGATCTAAATACTTGTTCTATCATTACCATAATCACTTGGCAGCCATAGCTTCTGAAATACCTCACCGTTTAAAAATTCACCGTAAGCTGGAATATTTTATATCTGCAAGGACAACAAATCAAACTAATAAACAATGAACAAAAATGCTAAAATCAACTAACAGAAGGAAAAAAGAAATTAATAACAAAACCGTGAAAGAAAACAAGCAGCCACATGATCGCATATGCTCTTCCCAAGTCTAAAAATAATTTTACAAATATAAGCTCATCTCAAAACTTTCATCCTTATTTTTAACAGGAACTAAATCAACGAACATACCTTTTTTTTCAAACTTTATTTCGCCTTTAAGCTTTTCTATGACACGATGACACAAGTTTAGTGAAACAATAATTGTATGGTGGATGTTGCTGATAACATTTAGTAAATATGTAAAAAGAGTAACATTTCACCTTTATGATAAAGTTCGACAAGAATCAAATTTAAAACTGACGGTTTGGTGTAAACTTCTCCATCACGTAGTGTTAATCTGTCGTCATGAAAGAATTAGAACGGATTTAGGCATTTGTCTAATTTTATGTGAAGTTAAAACAATATAAAAGAACACTGAAAGTTGCACAAGTATAAGGATTCTGACTGGAGTACACAGCTTCCCTTCATGTTTCATTTTGGTGTTGTGCTTTTCATTTTGGTGTTGTGCTTTTCATTTTGGTGTTGTGCTTTATCAGCCTCAAGAAACTAAAACATCAGTTCTAAAAACAAATAAAACAACAAAAAAGCCAAAATAAACAGTTAGTAACATAACACACGTTACACACATATGATATGAAGGAAAAAACAATGATAACATAATTACAAGTTTACCTTTGTTGTTGTCTGCATTCTCTCGAAACTGTAAGGGGATCTACCACCCGATACCAATATACAAGGCACCATATATCATTCTCAACATGTTAAGTTTACCGCACAACATGTCTCGTTGGGCTGGCCCATCTTTGAGTGACAAAATAACATACGAAAACCAAACCCGTTTAGATTTCTGAACAAACTTCTAACCCGACCAGAAAACCATAAAAAAACAGATCCAAAACACTGATCATGTATAGTTTGTAACCCCGCACGGCCAAACCTGTTTCTACTGTCAAAAGTTGACCAGGCCGTCCGGTTTACAACCCGACCTCCAGACTCCAAACCTGAGCACTTGGTTTATACCGGTGGGTGTGTTGTGGGAGTCAATAAGTCAGACACAAATGATTCTAACTGCATATAAAGCTTAACTTCATGTTCAAATTCTGGTAGCATAAGTTAACAGCATCAAGAATATTCAAATACCATTTTTGAAAGCAATTAAAACATAAAAGCCAAACAACTACTAAAGTAACACTCCAATGGTATGAGGGGAAAAAAAAAGAACAAGATTGCGTAAGTAAAAGTTTACCCTTGTTGTTGCTTGCATTCTCCCAGCATATATTAATCCATCAGTATTCATTGCACCACTTTCCGAATAAACTTGAGTTAATTACCCGTCAACTCCAAGTGCAGGCAGGTTATCTTGGAACTGAACCACCGGCCTAGAACCTTCTCAATAATAATAATAATGTCATCTTAAGATTAAAATCAAGAAGAAATTATATGCGAAAGTACCTTTAAGATTTAAATATTTGTACGATCATTACCATGACCAATCGGTAACCATCGCTTCTGAAATACCTCTCTGTTTACAAATTAATATTTTATATCTGCAAGGACAACAAATCAAATTAATAGATAAATGATTAGAAATGCTAAAATCAATTAACAGAAGGAAAAAAAATTAATAACAAAACTGTGAAAGGAAAAAAACCAGCCACATGATCGCATATGCTCTTCCCAACTCTGAAAATAATTTACAAATATAAGCTTATCTCAAAACTTTCATCCTTATTTTTATTTGTAACTAAATCAATGAACGTACCTTTTTTCCCTCATTTATTTCGCCTTTAAGGTTAGTGAAACAATAATTATATGGTGGATGTTGCTGATAAGATTTAGTATATATGTTAAAAAAAGGAAGATTTCACCTTTATGATAAAGTTTGACAAGAATCAAAATTAAAACTGACGGTTTGATGTAAACTTCTGCATCACGTAGTGTTAATCTGTCGGTCATGAAAGAATTAGAACGGCTTTAGGCATTTGTCTAATTTTATGTGAAGTTAAAACAACATAAAAGAACAAAGAGAACGTACGTAGATTATAACTAGAGTATACAACTTCCCTTCATGTGTTCATTTTGGTATCATACTTCAAATATCAGCCTCTGGAACTTCAAATACCAATTCTGAATAACAAATAAACCAAAAAATGCAAAAATAAATGATCAGTAAGATAACACACCTATGATATGAGGAAAAAAACAATAATAACATAATTACAATTTTACCTTTGTTGTTGCCTGCATTATCTCAACTTATGAATCCATAGACGCGGTAGAAAAAACCAGTTTAGTTTTCCGAACCAGCTTCTAGCCCTAAAAACCGATCCAAACCGCCGGTCCGGTACCGGTTCGTAACCCCGCACAGCAAAACCGGTTTCTCCCCAAACCGGTTTTGACTAAAGTTGACCAATCCGGTTCGGTGTGTGTTTGGCGGGAGTCAACCAGTCATACAGAAAGATGAGAAGCAACGTGATTAGAAGCAATACAAGGAGAATGTGAACGATTCATTGATTAGTTTGAATCAAAAACCTAAATTACTATTCATCTTGGTCGTTTAAAACTCTTATTAGGGTTTAGTATAAAAGCAAATAGTGATTGAAAATGATACCTTACATTGTGATGACTTGTTGGTGGGCATGAGAGTCCGTCACCGGTAGCGGTATCAGATGTATCTCGTTGTTGATCGGAAGTCGTACGGATGTATGAGACAATGACATAGGTCTGCAATTGCGAGTGGACGGAGGGTTTCTACAGCAATTATGTCGTCAATTAAGGTGATCGGAGGCTAGGGCTTTAGGGAAGAACACCAAATCAGATGTATCTCGATGGTGATCGGAGTTTCTCCGGAATGTATTAGACAATGTCCGATGGGTGCAACTGCAATTAGGGTTTATGTACGTTCGAATTGTGGATTTGGGGGAGAATGAATGAGAGAGTTGCATTTACATTGGGTTTATGTTTATGTTTATACACCGCCTACATTACTACAGAGATCTTTAATCATAGAAGATTTGATGCAACGGGAGAAGATCTCTCGTTTATTAATCACGTTTTATATTGTTATTATTATTTTAGATTTATTTTAGCTTTTGAAATCGTATTTCATAATTTTGATATCACATAGTATTGTTATAGTTAAAGGAAAATATAATAACTTCACAAGTTAAACAATGACATATTAGCATAATAGAGCATGCATCTTCTTATCTACGTGGTCTCATACTTAAAATATTTGTTTGGAATATACTTCGAGCTTTTTTACCATCATTAGATTCTATCTATATATTCACCATTTATGATATTTTTCATTAATGTTAGTGTATGTCGATGATCTATAACTGTTAAATACTTTCGGTTGTACAAATGCAACGGCTTGGATGAAGAACACGTATAAAAGAAATATTATAGGCTAGTGCATAGTTAATTAATGATTGGATTTGATTCCTTTACATATTCAAGTTGAATTTTAAGTTTTTATGCATACACTGCAATTATAATTATATACTTACAAATACTTAAGTACTAGCTCTTGAAATATTGCTTATAAACATATTGAATAGTTAATTAATGATTGGATTACATCTTTGAATCAAAATTATCGCTTGTGGGATACTCGAGATGGTTAGGATGCCCATCACGCTTCAATCTAAGTTTTAGTTCCTTTTTATTTGTTTTCTTTTATGAGGCTATAAACTCATTCGAGTCAAAATATCATTAACTTGTATCCGTCCAACCACACTTTCTTCTTCTTGAAGGATCATGTTCTAGTTGTATATTTAAAGCTTGTGCTTTTCAGCTTGTAATGAGTTATAGTTATTGACTTATTGTTCATCGTGATGTAAGTGAAAATATATCAATATAAGAAACCAATTAGTAATTCTACAAAAAGTGAAATAACTAACGCCCCTTTTTGATTTTATTTTCTACGTGTTGTGTACGTTTTCTTTTCTTATTTTTGGAAACAAAATCTGTTGCAGATTTAACCATCAATAAACTCACTAGATTATTTTGTAAAGTATCATATTTGTAAGATTTGAAGCAATTTGCAATAGTATCAATAAAAAAGATAATGTTTTAACTTTAAATTATATACAGAACAAGATTATTATCCCGTCTGTTATACGGGTTGAATAAATAAAATAAAAAATATTTAGTAATAAAAATTTATGAATTATAACACCATGTTTGAAGATAAAATATGATTATAATTGCATATGAATAGTTATTTTAAATAAATAAGCAAATAGATAGGTTATAGATAGATAGATATATAGATAAATAGATAGTTTAGAAAATCATTTATTAAGCGGATTATAGTTAGTAATAAACACGAAAAGTTACGGTACGATATTTTAATATAAGATATGTATAAAATTATATATACGTACTTGTTCAAGAGATAAAACAATTATACTATTTTTAAATCTCTTATCTAAATAGTTTCATTTAAAAAAATTGTTTTAAGATTTTCTTATAAAAATTTATTGTTTATAAAAATCTTGTTTATTAAAAACTCGAGTTTCTAATTATTCTGGTTGTTTTAATAAAACTACTTTAGAAAATTTCATATTTTTTATAATTATTTTAAAAAATAACTGATTTAAAATATTTTGTGTCAAAAGGTTCAATATTTTAGAAAGATATGAATTTTAATTTTCTTAATAAAATTTATTGTTAAAAACATAATTTGATTTAAAAAAAATATAGATGAGAGAGAAAAATATATCAATTATCCAAATTAATTTTTATAAAGAAGAAAAAATTGTTTAAATGTTTAAATTATTTTAATATTCTTTTGAAGAGAAAATAAAATAAGGATGTTTAAAATAATTACAAGTGTCAAAAAGGTGGTACAAAAGGATGACAAGTGAGAAAAAAATATTTTTTAGTAGTATTTATAGATTTGAGTGATAGGGATGACAACAGAACGGGTTTGTGACGTGTTTAGGTATTCTTAACCACTATTTTATTAAGAAAATATATTTCATATCCCGCTCAAAACTCTTCAAATATGTATCAGATATTTTGCGGTATTTACTACCAATTCACTTATGTTGACCAGCCCAAAACCATATATTTCGAAATCAGTTTCAACCCGATTTATTACTCTAAAATCAAGTATATAAATATAATAAACTAATCATATTAGTTTTTACATAAGGTTACAACACAAATCAATTAAAATCTGGTTTTATACTTTTATGTATAGCTTAACGACTTCAAGATCTTCATGTATTGCTCCACCTCCGACCACCATCACCGTCACCGGCGCCGGCCACGGCACCGGCAAGATCTTAACTTTATCGAATGTTTATCCCCCTCTTTCAGTACAAGTGTTATAGGGTAGATTTAAAGAAGCTGCACACTCATAATTACTATCCTCCATCTCTTCTGCCTCAATTGAAGTTAAACCTAAGGTGGATTGGAAGATGAACTACACAAAAATTCAACCTTTTTATTACTTTACTGCTACAAATTTTCATTTCAAACAAAGAATTTTGCGCCTAAAGCATACTGGAGTCACTGATGTTGATGAAGCCCTCCAAGTGTTTGATGAAATGCTTCAAAGAAAACCTCCACCTTCCATCATCCAGTTTGCTAAGCTGATTAATGTTATTGTTAAGATGAAACAATATTCCAATGCCCTTTCACTTATTAAGCAAATGAAGTTGATGGGTATTCCTGTTAATATCTATACAATGAACATCTCTATTAACTGTCATTGCCGGTTGAATCAAGTTGCTTATGGTTTTGCCTTACTAGCAACCATTTTCAAGCAAGGTCATCCACCCAATTTGACCACCTATATCACCCTCTTAAATGGGCTTGTTCTTGCTGATCGAGTTTTCGAAGCTCTTGAGCTGTTCAAGAAACTGCTTAGAGAGAAACTTTGTGAGCCTAATCAGGTTATGTTTGGGATTATCATCAATGGGCTTTGTAAAGTAGGTCACACCAGCAAGGCCCTTGAACTACTCAGGTTCATGGAAGCAGGCTCGTGTAAACCATGTGTAGAACAGTACAATGCAGTCATCGACGGTCTCTGCAAAGACAAAATGGTTGATCAGGCGTTAGAACTGTTTGCAAAGATGGCTGAAAAGGGTGTATTTGCAGATGTTATCACGTACAACTCTTTGATTCAGGGTCTATGTAACTTTGGTCGAGAGGCAGATGCTGCGAAAATGTTGAGAGATATGGAGGAGGAAGGAGTATCTCCAGGAGTGCATACCTTTACTATCTTGGTAAATTCATTTTGCAAGCAAGGATCCGTAAAAGATGCAGAGCTTGCTGTAAAAGCGATGGTACGAAGAGGACTACATCCGGATGTAATCACTTATAGCGCACTAATCGATGGATACTGTTTACGTGGTGAAATAAATAGAGCGGAGAAAGTTCTCAATGACATGATGGAGAGGAATATTGTGCCCAACATTATCACATATGGCACCTTGATAAATGGATACTGTAAGAAGAAGAGAATTGAGGATGCGAGGCATCTATTTCAAAAAATTCAGGACAAGGGTTTGATCCCGAATGTTATTACTTACAATATCATGTTACAAGGTTTGTTTCAATCAAGGAATCCTGCAGCGGCTAGAGAACTCTTTAAAAAGATGCAAGCAAAAGGACATGCTCCCGATATATGCACCTATCGTATCTTGTTCCATGGAATGTGTGAGAATGGTCAGTGTTCAGATGCATTGGCTCTCTTCTCTTCATTGGGGAACAAAGAAATGATGAAAGACGTAGTGTTGTATACTATATTGATTGATAGTTGTAGAAAATGTGGGAAGCATAATTTGGCAATGGGTCTGTTTGAGGAGCTTTCTTTGAAAGGGTTAAAACCGAATGTTAGGACATATACGGTGATGATAAGGGTGCTTTGCGAAGAAGGCTTATTTGGTAAAGCGAGAGAATTACTTAGAAAGATGGAAGAAGATGGCTGTTTGCCAAATAGTGTCACGTACAATGTTATTGTTCAAGAGTTGTTGAAGCAAAAAGCATTTCAAGTAGCTGAGATTCTTCTTGAGGAAATGATTAACCGAGGTTTCGTGCCTGATTCTGCTACTTTCTCATTGTTACTTAACCTAACCCCGAGCATAGGACATGATTCTCCTATCATTCAGAAGCTAACAAACAGTAAATAATAGAATGTTTATCTAATATGTTGGTTTGGCAGGTTTTTTAAAAGTCTGGGTGTACTTCTGATAGCTCGAGAACAACTCGCTTGAAGTCAACTCGTTGATAAACAAACCTAGTTGAGTTGGCTTGTTTAAGTTTCGAGCTGAGCTCAAGCCAAGGGAGTCCGCATAACGTTCAAGTTAAGTAAGCCATTACTCTCATAGGAAAAAAAAACTCACCCACCTTATTTTGTTATTTCTATACACATGTACAAGAAATATTACTTATTGTTAGTTATATATCTAAAGTATACGAGATGGCTCGTTGAGCAGTGAGCTGGGTCGACCTCTATCCAATCTGAAATTAAAAGTTGTTTGTGTATTTGTTGTGAACTATTACAATTTAGGCTACAAACTCTGCAATTTGCATTATATCCGACTAAATGCTTCAAATATGGTGAGTTATCACAACAGACTGAACATCTACATCGTCATAAAAGTTGGAACGAATGTTGATTTCCATAACAGAACTTCCAATGTTTGTCACAATTCGAGTCCCCATGACTGTTAAAACCGAAAGACATAGATGTACGTGCCTAAATACCTTTATATGATAATGGTTGCAAACACTTCACTACCACTGCATAGCAAAGTCGAAAGAAAATCTGTTTCTTGAATCGTGTAGTTTTTAAGATTTTATAAGAAGACAAGTTTCAAAATTAAAAATATTTAATTGTGAGTAATCTATATGATATTTAATAAATAACCAAAGTGTATTAAGAATATATGCGATTAGAAATGAAATTGAAAGAAATAAGGAGACAAAAGAACATCTAATTTGGCAAATGTCTTATCTTTAAACATTTTAAACTTTCAAAAGAATAAAAATATGAAGACGATGTAAGCACTGAGCATAGATGAAGGCATAAAGCCCATATTAATACTAGTGGACTAGTGGTGACCTTATAAGCCCAATTTCTACAACATGTCATATGTGTCGATATATAACCGCCCATTTTTATATTTGATTTATACATCCACGATTTTTTTAGCAGTAATTTCTATTATCAGAAAAATATTCAATAAAAATATACATCGAAGGATTTGAACCCACAAATACTTGGTTGGAGAACACACCTTTTATTGCTAAGCTATCCTCTTGTGAATGTCGACTACTTTTATGGTAATATTTCGTGCATTGAAGATTTGTAAATTACTATTGTACCATTCCATATCTCTATATGTCATGGTGGAGACACTAGTTATTAATAGAGATCTCATAATAATTTTTATTTTTTCTACCTATTACAACTTGTAAGATCTAATTTATGTTTTTATTAAAATCTAACACTTAATGATGAATTTTAAGATTATGTTTAGTGATTGTTTAATTATCATCTAAATGTCACTTGGATATAAACCATTTCATAAAGTCTCTTTTAAATCACATGTAGTAATTAATTAGTATTTAGAGCTTCTATTTATGTAATAATATATAAAAAAAATGTGTTTGATGCTTGTTATAAGCTTGACGTCTTATGAGTTTGGAGCCCAATTTAATTATTTTGTAACGATTTTTGAAGCTCCGCTTGCAAGGGCGAAGCTTCTTTGGGGCCGGGGGGCCCGCCCCCTTTTTTTTAAGTGGTGTAAATTTCTGGCTTGATAGTGTGAATTTTTGATCCGGTAGTAGAATTTTGTTTAATAAATATAAAATCCGCCTCCTAAACTAGTTTACTTTCGCTTCCGTCCCCATTCAAAATACGCCACTGTCCGCTTGTGTCCATATTTGACGCCCCCAGATATCCATTACGTCCGGTCTAATGACCGAAGGGTCACCAGACCCCTATGACCCCTACATTTTGTCCTAGTCTTCTCAACTCTCATTGCATCTAGCATCCTTTCTTCATAACCTATTTATGTTTCATTCTCGGTGTTAAATAAAAGAATAAAAAGTGATAGATAGGAAAACAAAAAAGACAATTTTCTTGTCTTTACAAAGAAAAAAGATCAAACACTTTGTGTCAGTCATCATCACTTTGTCTCGTCTTCTTCGTGACATTAGTACGTTACCAATCAGGCATCATTATCCTCTATAAGCATTATGTTTAGGTTTAGAGCATTAGAATATATGGTAATTAGCAAAAATGTAATGGGGATCCCTATCTAAATATGAAAATATGCATGGACATATATAGTAGTTACACTAATACATGCAATGTTTGACAGGTGAGTTAGTTATTTTCACATTCTTATATGTTGTCTTTTCAATCTATCATGTATCTCAATCTACTTCTATTTTATGTTAAAATTATAAACATACGTATTGATATACTAACATAAACAAAATTTAAAAACAATTTTAATTCTTTAAATAATCATAATATTTTTATATTAATGTCGCCAATACCATACTAGAAATACATACATTTAGGTAGGTAGCCTAATTAGATCATCAGGTTTAAACCTTGTTAGAATTAATTTATGAAGCCAAAAATGAAGTATTGTTGTTAAAATTACTAGGCCTGTAAATGAACCGAACGTTCATGAACTGTTTATAAACTGTTCGGGTGAAAGTTCGTTTGTTTAGTAAATGAACGTACATGAACCAAAATTTTGTGTTCATTTAGTTAAACGAACAAATATAAACATGTGTTTCATTCATTCGTTTACGTTCATGAACGTTCGTTTATGTTCGTTCATAAATGTCCGTTTATGTTTGTTTATTTGCGCTCGCTTATGTTTGTTTATTTATATATATTAATAAAATGGTACTATGTGTTAATATTTGAAACATAAGTGTATTATGTTATACTAGAAATCTATAAGTTCGATGAGATTTCTATTTACACTATTAAATCTAAAAATTCCAAAATATTCATTTAACGTTGTTTTTTGTGCGTTCAGTTATGCTTGTTTATTATTGTACATTTATGTTTGTTATTATTGTGTATTTGTGTTCGTAAAGAGTTCATTTAGCTTTTTAACGAACGAACATGAACGAACAAGAACATGTTTATTTTCTTAATAAACGAATATGAATAAAAAATCATGTTCGATTATATGTTCGTGTTCGATAAAAGTTAAATGAACGAACATGGACATGCTGATGTTGTGTTCATTCGGTTTATTTACAGATCTAAAACTCATAATAATAATAATAATATATAATAATAATAATAATAATAATATAATAATAATATAATGATAATGATAATAATAATAATAATGATAATAATATTGATAATAATAATGATAATAATAATGATAACAATAATGATAATAAAATAATAAAATGATAATAATGATAAAAATGATAATAATGATAATAATGATAAAAATGATTAAAATGATAAGAATGATAAAAATGATAATAATGATAATAATAATAATGATGATAATAATAATAATAATAGTAATAATAATAATAATAGTAATAATAATAATTATAATGTAATAATAATAGTAATAATAATAATTTTAATAATAATAATAATAATATAATAGTAATATTAATAATAATAATAATAATATAATAATAATAATAATTATAAATAATAATAATAATAATAATGATAATAATAGTACTACTACTAATAATAATAATATAATAATATAATAATAATAGTTGTAATAATAATAATAATACTAATAATAAAAACACAAATAATAATAATAAATAATAATAATAATAATTATAATAAAAATAATAATAATAACAATAATAATAATAATAATAATAATAAGAATAATAATAATAAGAACAATAATAAGAATAATAATTGAAAGAGATATCATATGACTTTCCAAAATAAAAGTCATAGTTGATGTCTTACTAAGTGTAATATGCTTTAAGTGGGCCGAGTATTTTATCACAGTGGGTCTTTGGGTGGTGGGTTTCCTTTGGAATGGTGGACGAGCCGGGTCAACAACGTTGTCTGCATTCGCGGGCGTGGATGTCTTTCGCCAACAGGTTTACCCGGGTGACCGGACTTAAAAATTATTCGTTGGCCGCTAAAAAAAACTACACTTTGAGTTTACTGAAATTGTTATAGAAACAAGGCTAGGGTTACTGTGTTCTAAAAATAAATCGTTAAGTACAAAACCTAGTAACCACCTTCAAGTTTTCATGTTTTTTTAAAAGCTCAAAACTCAAGTAGCTAGCTCGATTTATTATATAATATAAATGTTAAATAGTGCAAGTAATTAAATTTTTTAGATGTGTATACATTGTATAAAAAAAGCTTAATAATGTGAACCTAGAAATATTCATTATAGCCTAGATGGTTTGATATTAAACCTGTAGACCTATATTATTGCAGGAGTTTGAATGATAGTGTAATATAAAAGACAACTATACAAGTGTGTTGATATTGAAAAACAATAAAGGGAAATAATTTAGTACCTAGAACAAACATATATTATATTCTTACAATAATATTTTATGTTATACAAATCGATAAAAAAGCACAAGCGTAAAACATGAGTAATCTCTCTGAGATTTATTTGATGAGAGAAACAAAATGTTAAATCAAGATGACATCATATGATAGCATTTATGTATTTACCTGTTTTTCAAAATAATTTTACATTGTTTATCAGGCATTAAGAGCTAACTTAAACTTTTTAGAGGCTTATGATGGATTCTAAACTCGACTCTCATGGTTGAAATATCTAGGCTATAATGTTGACATAACACGATAACCATGGAACAATTTTGACTAGTCAATAGCTATTATATCTAAATTAAAACATAAAATTAGGTGTATTGTCTAAATAAATTACACTACAAGAAAAAGAAACTAATGCAACTCCCGTAAAATATTGCATAAAGTCTTGAAAAAGTTGCATTATGTCTAATGCAATCTTTTATCAAAAGCTACATTAGAAGCAGTTGCATTAGACTTAATGCAACCTTTTCAATGCCTAATGCAACCTCTTTGTTGCATTTACTATTCAAATGTAACATTTTTAATATGTAACCTTTTTATATTCTAATGCAACTTTTTTTTATTTTGAAATGCAACTTTTTTATACTAAAAAGCAACTTTTGTTATAGTTTAGAAACTAAAATGCAACCTTTTTGTAGACTTAATGCAACCATTATCATCTTTCAAATAGGACTAATGCAACCTTTTTTGAAAACAAATGTAACATTTTTACAAATTTTAGTTACATCAACTGCAACCTTTCTTACACTCAAGTGCTGTCACACCCTCAAAATCCACGTGCGGAGTTTTATCGTGAGGCGTGTGAACAAACCAGGATCACAGTCAATAGTTACTCAGAACGACTCTATATGCCATAATTTAAATAAAATCAACCAAAATACAAACTTGAAACAGTGCGGAAGCGTTTTGCAAAACAACCCAAAGAACTAAAAGTGTATACTATGGCAAAACATGCGCCAACCCAAAAGAGTAAACATTAACCATTAAATGATAAAAATGTCTTGAAGACCGAGTCTTAGAATGCAAGTGAAACCATATAGTGCTCTTAATGGCAAGCAAGCTAATGACCTAAGAATAACATACTAAAATGTCAACACAATGGTTAGTGAGTTCAAGAGTGATAATCAAACATAAACAGTTTAATAACATAGATATAAAAGTAATGTATTGTAACAGATAGCTAGTCCATTAACAATAAATATTAATTCATAGTGATTTCGCAATTGAAGCTGACTGTGTTACGTTGTTGCCTCCTGTCACGACTTAACAGGTCGTGACAATGTTCAATAGGACAAATTGCACCCAGTTGACCTCGAGTCACCCAGGTGGGGCTCATCAGACCCAGTAGTACTACCCAAATTTTCCCGCTATTCAATATTAACAATTCGAAAGTGTGAGGACTTTTCTATGATATCAACACTATATTAATATTATACACAAATTGAATATATAAAGCGTTTGTGATTTACCAGTATGCTATCTCCCCCAAAAGAGATTAAATAAAGAGTGGGGTATGAACTCACCTGATACGCGTGATAGACACTTAGAGTTTTACTTGACAGACAAAATGGACAGACAACCTTCAGAGGTTACCTAGATCATATAAGTACGTGAGTACGTGTAAATAGAGAACATGTGAAACCCTAAGTACACTACAACCAAGGACTCATGATTTCAGAAAAATAGACACGTTTGACCCAGTTGACCCATTTGACCCGTTGGTGACTTTATGTGTTGTAAACCATTCAAGCAATCATACACATATATCATACATGGTTAACATTCAAATAGATCATATGTATGCTATATTATCCAGGTGTATCACTTAGATCATCATACAACCAAGTATTATACAAGTCATGCGAATCTAGAACATTAACATATCCACTAGTTATAACACAACTAATATACCACACAAAGATCAAATCACGCACCACATGCCATGTGAAGCCACTCACGACTTCACATCCTAAACCCTGCCAATCCTATCAAGTAGGGGCCTCATATTCGCACGCGTATATGATGATCATAATCATATTCATTAGTCATGTACATTGCATTCAACAACATCACAACAATCAATTTCCAGTCCCAAACATGATATCCTAACTACTAACCAACATCAACATCATACATGATCATCAAAGTCCAAACATCACCCATGATTATCCAAACATTCCATACAACTAATTTAACATGTTCTATCACATTAGGATTCATCCATGAACTTACTAACATGCTCCTAACATCCCAAACATGTTCAAACTGTCATCCTTCAAACTTTGTGCAAATAAAGTTTCCATTTTAGCAAAACACATCTCAAAATCTATCAAACATCCAATGCATTCATGAATTCATTAATAATATACCAATTCAAGTTCATTTCAACATCTAAGCATGATCAACGACATCCAAACATCATAACTCATCAATTCATATCCTAAAAAGTTACTATCTTTAGTAATGTATGAACTATAACACGTGTTCTTGAATTCCCAGAGATCACAACAACAATCTAACATCTAATCATCACCATGAACACATCCATAATATCAATTCAGCAATAATTCAACATTACATGCAAAATAAAGTTACTATTCTTAGTAACCTACGAACAATGCATCAAAATCCTAACTTTCTTGCATAATCGACGTTAACTAACATGTATACAATCTAACTAACATGTTAACATCATCAATTGATCAAAACTCAACACCAAGAACATCAATTTCGCAATAAGGGCTTCGGCCAACATGAAAACTCCCACAAAACCATCAAAACTAACCTTAATTCTTGCAAAGGAACACGATTTGATGTTGCTAACTTGTTGTATTGCTTGTAATCGAACCAAAATCGCAGCTACTTGCTTGTTCTTGGTCGAATTCGCAAGGGGAGAGGGGAAGAGAGGGGAATCGCGACCAAAGGGGGGGTGTGGGGCTAGGGTTTTTGTTTTAATTAATTAAATTTTCATATTTACTCTTTAAACCTTTGTAATTTGTATTTTATAAAAAACTAGGCTTTAAACTTTTTGTAAAGTGCTTTTAGCTTAATAATATAAAGATATAAACTAATGAAAATCATTATATATTTATCTTTATAAAAACACAAGATATACGAATAAATAGGCACGTTTCCACGTTACGCGATAAAATTCACCGTTAACCTTTAAATTGTGTAAACACATAAGCATAACACAATAATCATCTAATCAATTAGATTAACAATAATGTAACATTATTAATTATTATTAGGTCACCAACATTAAACGACAACTAGTGTGTGTTTACGACACGTGTATGCAAGACTTAACGGAACTAACGGAGTTTGATAACGGAAATTTACCGGATATCACAAGTGCAACCGCCTAAAGTAATTGTATTGCTACCAATTAATTTGCATTAGCATAATTAGGAAGTCAAAATATGATTTACTTTAATATATTTGTCCAAATCGAATAACAATATAGTCAACAAATAGTGTTAATTACAATAATAAAGATAAATGAAAACATTCTACTCATCACGATCTCCATATAGCTTTCAAATTTTTCCGCTGGTTGTCAACATCTTCTTGCATAGCTCAAAGCTATACATTTTCTTTCCTTATCTTCTTCGATCCTTTTTTGTGCATTTCTAGTAATTGGTTTTTCTCAACTTTAATGGTTGCTTTGAATGATTCCATCAGCCCTCCAAGAATTATGAATGATGTGCAAACGTCATCTACTTTCTTTATCAATGTTTTTGTAATGCCGCTACAAAATAATTAGTGTTATTCATAACTTTCTTTGTTCATAACAACTAGAAAAGAGTCTACCATAATGCTAACATCCTCTATAGGCTTGTGGATCTTCATTTATTTCTACAATATTTTCAAAAAGTAAAACATCATCAAACAATTTTATATTCATGAAACAACCCGAAACATGTTTAAAACATTATGAACAAGGTCATCTAACTAAAAGCTAGTTAATCAACAAAATTATGACTCATTTAACAAACCAAATCCCAATTCAACAACCAATATATATATATATATATATATAGTAGCATAAACATCAATCAAAAAAACATCATAATAATGAACAAAAAAAAAGAAACAAATCATGAGCAAAACAAGTACGCATTACCATCTCATGAATCCTAACAAAACTTTTTCACTGAGTGTTTGCATATTTCTTTGAGACATGTCGTAAGGACTTATGCTTAAGGCAGAAAGGAGCTAACTACATTTATCATGGGTATGGGTTAATAGTGGCCCAATGTTAAACAAGGCTCGACAACATCTTACTTAGGTTCTTATTCACGTATTAGAAGCTTCTAAAAAGAGACGAGTAGTGTTGCTACAAGATGGACTCATGCCTCTTATAGCTAAAATCTCATAAAAGTAGTTAATGGTGACAAATTAGGACATGAAGATTACATCAAAACTAAACAATAGAACACTGCAATCTAGTAACTACACGTCTACAATTAAAATTCAAATGAGTAAAACTTAAAACTTCAAGCAAATTAACATAAGTCTTAAATACCCTAAGATGAAAATTAAGATCAGTACCTTTACAAGTACCCTAAATCTCATGAAAAAATGCCAAAGAGATCAAAATAAAATCAAACTATAATAGCAAATTAGAACTACATCAATGCTTTGATCAGAATGAAATTATAGAAGAACTATTCATGAGCATACCTTTAGAAGAAAAAGAATAAATAAACTCAGTTCTAGACTCTAGCTGTAGATAATCGGTTTGATAATTTTCGACTAATTCCGTGCATCTTAAATCAAAAGGAAGAATCAAGTTCAATTTAAGGATCAATGTTACTTACAATTAAGCTCTGATGCACCTGCACTATCTTACTCCTTCACGGGATCGATGATATGGGCCTTGAAGAGGGAGGAAACGTGGTTAACCAGAAATTAAAGTATTGATTGTTGAAGATCGGCTGGGTTGATAGACGATGCAGTCTCTAAATAGGGGAAACTTTCTAGAAATTTAATGAAAACTGAATTTAAAAGGGAGATCAAATTTTGGTACGTACATATTTCAAGGAAAAGGTAATTAAAAACTAAGTAAATTACTCTTAGTAAAATTGTATAAAAAAAGTAAAAATCATATGAAATTAATATGTTAATATTTTAATTCTTTCAAAATATCTTAGCTCTTTAAAAAATAAGAATAATTTTAAATAGATTTATAAAAGAAATAACTATAAGTATATATACTTTGATTGTTTTTATAAATTAGGATTAATCCATATCACCAACTGTTGTTTTAGACAAATGATGTTTAACCTGTTTGATGCCTACTTCTGGTTATATAAGCAATTCTAGTTTTTCCACTGCACCAATAGCCCTGCTTCTGGTTGATTTACGTGCATTTGTTCGGTATATACATTCGCCTTTTGTTCTTGAAAGATGGTGATTTGTCAATTAGGTTTATCTTAACTTTGTTTAAAATAAACAGGGTTGAAGGAATGGTTTGAAACAATTGAAAGAGGTAGCCAAGCAAGCTAGTTGTTTTAACCGTCTAAAGGATCACCTCGGTTCTATCCTTGCTAGCTTTATTTTTCTTTTTGCTAATGTTAAATTCATTTCATTCATTTCTGATCAATTAATGCTTCTTCTTTTGACGTTCTTTTAACTTTAGATAACTCATCTAATTGTTTACATGCTTTCTATTTAATTTCCTTACCTTACTAAAAAATTCAATATACTCTAAACCTATAAAAAATAATCGGGTCAAATGACTCGTTTTAATGTATGTAATGCCTCCTTTCTTTCAACAAAATCACTATTCAAAATATGTAACTTTTCAAAATAAACTTGCATTTTTTACTAAATTTTGTAACTTTTGAATAAAAAGTTGCATTTTCAATAAATTTTGCAACTTATAATAAAAAGGTTGCATTGTTTTTGTTTTAGAGATACACTTTTATGTCTTAATATATATTTTTAGTATCTAGTTTTTATTACTAATTAGTAACAAAAACAACGATACTTTTAGCTTTTAGGGTATAAGATTATATCATATGTTTTCTTTATAATGCATAAAAAGGTTTGTAAATATGTCATTTTAAAATGATTATAACTTCATAATTTCGATGTTACTCTATACACTTGAACTTTTACTATACTTTACAATTTACAAAATTTTTAAAATTTTATTTTGGCTTGATTATTATTTCGAAAACCTATTGACAACCTCTGATTTGATCATCGATCCAGACAATTAAATATTACTTTTAGGTGTAATTTCATTGATTTTATGAATTGTAATTGTAACTGTAATCCTAAATATACAAAAATGAAAAATGAAAATGCCCTCGTCATGCATGATTGAGATCACATGATAAAAAATTATTGATACTACCTAGTCAAAATTCTAAGAACAAATATATTGATTACTTCCAAATAATATATTCGGTCAAAGATAAGTTTTAATAAGTGGGAGCACTTGACAATGTAATCGAAAAAGAAAGTGACATTTATATATCATTGACTAGAATAGAATGCGGTTAAAATATATCGTATTGATATTAATTATTATAATTAGTATTACTATTGATTACTAATATCATTATTACTGTATTAATATTGTACGATAATATCATTATTGGCATTAATATTGTATTAGCCACGATGTTTTTAAATTTTTCCATCCCTAAAAATCATAAAACATATAATCATTTATTGAATTTAAGGTATTATATTATTTAAGTTGAATAATAACGTTTACCTCACATATTCTTGCGTCTAACTTAGCAGTCAATATTGTTAGTAATAATACTCAGAACCATAATCCAAATAATAGTTTATAAGTAATATTGCATTTCGACATACTTATATGCTTAATTATGTTATACTTGTACACGTAAGGATTTCAAAATACAACAAATGCTCTTTAACTATATATGTCCCTACACTTATTTATAATACCAAACTATAACTATCAGCAACATGACCGATTCATATTTAAATACACTATAATATATATTTTTTTCTACTAAGTATATCTAGTTATATTTAGAAAGATTTAATAATAAAATAATACCAAAAATTTAAAAAATTAGTATGCAAACTTTGTTATTAAGTATAGATAAACCCTTATATGTCAACTTAATAAACTATAGGTCGATAACCAATTCGAGACTCATGGTTGTTAATATGTCAATCTTTGTGGAGTTTTCAACTCATCATTGGGGTCTGTGTTTAGTTTTAAGTGTGTGCTTCTTCTCAGCGGTTTATTTACATCTCAAGATGATTATATATTCATTAAAATAAACAAAAAAGCAAGTATATATTAGAGAAATTAAATAGATTTATACACCCTTAATTTGTCCTCTTTAATGGTGATAATTATGATAACATTCAAGTCCAAATTTTAATGGTGATAAGAACACATAAAATATTATTATTTTGGTAAATGGTTTTAGGAAAATGGAGCCAAAAGGAGAGACATTTGCTATTGACCTAAACATGGCCCAGAGTTGCTTTCATATCTAGATTACAAATCTTTTTACATAAAAGAAAAAATAAATTTAAGCAATAATAATTATGATGCTGAGTAGACAATTGATTAAAATTTAAACATTCGATAAGTTATCAACTTGATTGCCTCAGGTATGTTAATTGCTAATACATAATATCTTGTCAAGTTCCTCAAGCATTTTTCAGGACCATAATAATTAGTTCGGTCAATCTAATTTAACTTGAAGTTTGATACAAACAACGATAAGTGTCAAATATATACACACACGATTCAATTAAGAACATAATTTGATAACCATTGTTGCATATGAATTTATTAGACATCAATTCATCTTTTTCTTTGCACAAATTTCTTTCATGCTAAAGATACTAGTTCCAAATGGTTGATTATGTAGAGAGTAACAACACTAGGTATGGTTTAGTAGCAAAAGAGCCATTAGAATATTTAGTGAGGGTTATTTCAACTGCTAAAACTTTTCCGAGCTATTTTCGACCGTAAAAAAGATTAGTGACAAAAGTTTTTTCAATCATAAATAATTTGTGAAAAACTAACTTATAGATGGATTTTCTATCTTTAACGTTTAATAAGTAAATTTGATATATATATTTATATTTATCACCCATTCTATATTAGAGTATCCTATTAATTCCTCTTACTTCTTGTTTAATTTATATTTAAGAATCTAACATATTTTTATTAAAGAGTTCACAAAAAATCACCTTCCATGCATCTAGAAGTTCAATTGTGGCCATTTGCCGGTTTAACGATTTAAGCAACAAGTAAACATTCTAGAAATAAGATGTAAAAGATTTATTAATTTGGTTTAATGACTTAAGCACCCAGTAAACATTCTAGAAATATGTAAACTATCTATTACTTTCCAAAAGGCCGGTAGTAAGATGTTATGAATAACCAAAAGACAAAAGTTAGCAAAAGAGTCAAAAGGCTTTTTAAAACCTGGTTATGAATATTTTAAAGGTGTGAAAAAAATAACCAAAAGCTAAACCTAAAATAATTCAGATAAATATAAATATCATCCTAAAACCACCATTCTCTTATTAATTAACACAATCAAAACCTTCATTTGTCTCTCATACTTAATTACTGAAATCATTTGCTTTGTATTAAATTATATATATTATTATATCTTCTCATTCGCTTGATTTATAAACACCAAATTAAACTTGTTTAACTAATAATTATAATTATGTTGTCAGTCATTTGAATGGTTTAACTAATATAAATTCGAAAGTTGTCCACCACTATAAATTAAATCATTTATTGAAGGAAAATAAAAATCCGCTAAACAAACAATAAAATAAATAAATTACTTTTTTATGAAATCAAAAGTGTAGCAAAGTTCTGAATTTCCTTTTCATGCTTAAATGCTTATAAATAAGTATATTCATTACAAATCTAAAACTTTGAATAAAAGTTTTCACATAATCAGTAGTGTTAAAATCATGCCTATGTTGGTTATTAGTTATTAAAATTAAGACAATTATACATATAGCATTTTTGTTGTGTGGTAACTTACGTTTGTAAGAGTTTTTATTGTTCATTGAACAATACCATGTTATGCAACCCGTGAAACGCTTGGTGTGATCAGGTTGGTTCAAAGGAGGGGTGGGAGTAGCAATAACGTAAGGGTCAATCTCCCAAAGAGTGCCCAATTTTATTTTTTAAAAGAAATATTTTATATATACATAAAATTCCTCTATAGAATTGATCAAGTGCACACTTTGAATTAACATATTTTAGACAAATATAATTTGAATTAGACTATTTAACCTGTTTGATTAGGCATTCATGTACAAACAATTTAAAACTTATTAAAAAAACACAATAAATATTTTTTTTTGAGACTCATTTTTCTAACTCATTTCGAGTCCATAAATCCTCAACACCAGACCTGAGTGTAACCTAGAATCGCATGGCTTGGTTAACTCTTTCAAGCATTTCAACTTATATTTCTATATAACTATTCATGAATTAAAAACCATCCATAACTAAAATTTCAATTATGTTAACTTCAAATTTACAAATGTTTAAGATTTAATGCATAATGTTTAAGACTTAACTTTTTATATTATTACTATGTACGTAAATTTATTCAACCCATATATTATACCATATGTATTACAATTTACAGTAACCTAATATGTTAATGATTTAATGGATTTAAATACTTCCAACTATTGGGAATTGGTCGCTACCACTCCCAAATCATTTTGACGAATATAACTCTCAAGTAAACACCTTGGAGTCTGTATAACTCCCATATTATTCTGAAGTTTTAACCACGCCAGCTGCCACACAAGCGAAACATATACACTTATGTGTGCCACATCATCGGATTGTTAATGTTGTTAGGCTTCTAACAAACGGTGAGTGATACAAACACCGAAATATTTACTTGAGTGTTATATTCGTCAAAATAATACTTGGGGATAACAACGGTCATTCTCAGTAGCTGGAAGTATTTAAATAGATTAAGCATATATTAATAAACTAACCCACACTGGTCGGTTCGTTCCCCCTTCCCAACTAGTTCCACCATTTCCTATTTATAATCTTAAGTTTTTTTTAATATTCTTTGCTTGTTTTGTTAATTCTTCATTCTTTAAAACCTTTTCTCTTAATTATGAATTTCTTTTCTTTTAACCTAAACTAATATTCATCATATGTTTTTATGTTAGTTTCTCGCCCTCAACGTTCATGTTTGTTTTTCACGATTTAGATTTTTGTACATGAAATTTTGAATATTATTGATGACACTGTTATTTTCATTTATGTTTTATAAGGGCTATGTTATTAATATACTCAATTTATTTTACCATCTTTATATCTTTTTATACATACATATATATACATGGTTGTTTGTATAACACAATCGTTTTAGAATCTAGCTAAATATTGATATTAGATCATTGATTTTTATTGAGATTTGATGGTACTAAACACTTGATTTTATCATTTCAATCTGAGTGCGGTTGTAGTAGTTTTGTCATTTCAATCTGAGTGCGTGGTATTAACTGTTGTGAAAAATATTTTTTGTCATAACATGTAACCTACTATTTAAAAGGCAAAATTATGTTTTCCATCTTACTACTTTACACACATATACTAGTATTATTTTATTTATGCCGTTAAAATAAAAAGAATAATATATCTCTTTTGTCTTTTTGTTACACATAACTTGCACGGAGTTAATTATTATTATTATGATGATTATTATTATTTTTTGAGCAGCCACGGAGTAATTAAATGACATAATCCCACCGCCAAAAAAGAAGACAATTAAATACAACCAAATTGACAAATTATTTAATGTACACAAAGATCAACCGTATAACTTTATAAGGTAAGAAATAGAGAGTAACGACAAACACAAATCAACAAACTGTCTTATCTTTATATCTTTCTTACTCACTAATCCAATTTTAAATTCTAAAATTCACAAAATACATAATTTCATATTCTAAAAAATCATCCAATATTTCATCATGCGAGATAAAAGCATTCCTCTTAACCACCTAAAAACACCTAGAGTGCGAGAGCATGTTGGTTTAAAGCAACACCAAAAAAAACATTATTTATAATTAGTTAAATGAGATAGATTTGTTTACATTTGTCAATCTTGATTTTTATCAATAGTTTTACTGTGGGTGAAATTTATTGATTATGGTGATTGTGGTTAACTACGAATAAAATTCAGTTTTTCAACATTTATGTCTATATCTAGAATCGTGGGTAACCGATACCCATACATTGTAGATAGTGTTTACTTGTTTTTAATTTGTGAAAGTGATGGTGACAACATCTGATCGATATTTCTTTGCAATTTCCACATTATAATTATCTTTCATTCTAGAACTTAAGATAAGGCGATCACCTAATATAAAGCTGAAAAAAATTATAGAAAAAGAAAAAATAATACGTGAAAAAAATTAAATAATAAAAGTTAAATATTGATATTATTATAATATAATATTTAGCAAAGATTTCTCACATTGTATTGTTTGATAGGTTACAGCCAGTCTAACTAAACGTGATTGACAAGGACGTTTACATATGTTTAAAAAGTGTATTTTTCAATAATCTTATTTTATTTTTAAAGTAATTTTTGTCAATAAAATAAAATCGTTATATATACTTATATAGGTATCGTATCGAACTATCAAAAATGTTTACTTTTATTTATCTCTTCGTTGATAATCAAAACCATTTGCAAATTTTTTCATATCTTTCGTGCTAAAAACGTATGATTTTATTTTTAATACATAACAACATGGTTTGTCCTCACAATTCAACATCAGACGTGCATTTTACAAAATGTACTTTTGTTTAGGGTTGTATTATGTTTACCAGCTTAAAAAGATGTTCTATATAACTAATAGATATATTAGTTAATTACACGATTGATCCCTATGGTATGTTCATATTGCAGTATTGATCGCAACTTTTGAGAAATTATATCGTTAGTCGTAATTGTTTAACAAACTGTAATATGTTTGGTTATTTACACTAACTTTTGTTATGTTTCTCAGTTAAATGGATGTGAAAATACCGAAAACCCTTAGTATAATGGTATAACAATTAATGTGTAGTATAATGGTATAACAATTAATGTGTAGATCCTACTACCATTAAAAGTTAAAACCAAAGCAGTACACCCATCTTCTTACCACCACCACCTTTAACCCTAACTCCACTCCACCACCACCTATCTCCGGCATCGGCACCGGAGATAAGTGGGGAATCTCATCTAAATCACCTAACCTGTCACCTTACGATGGTCGTGGTTGGATCAGAATAAGATGTAAAGGTGATCATGTTCAAATGGTGGTGTTGGCAGTGGTGGTGTGGTGGTATAACGATGGTCCAGTAGTGGTACCGTCGTGGTGGTTCCGGCTGTGGTGCATGATACGGTGGTATGGGAATGGTTCAACCGACACAGGGGGGCGTTATATATGGTGATGGTGGTGGTGTGGTGATGGTCGGTTTGGTTGTGGTTGTGCTATGGTGATTAATAATTATGCTCAAATGGTTTTTTTAAATAGGGTAGTTGGTTATTATAAAAAGATTAACTAAAAAAACTAACAGACGTTCACTTTAGTTTAGGGACTAATAGTATGACGGTTTGTTTTAGTACCAATGATTAATTTCTTAAAAGTTGGTACAATATTGTAATACGAGCATACCACATATATGGAATAATCGTGTAATTAACTCTAGATATGTTATATAATGGATATATTATATCGTATCTTTAAATGATAAAGCTTAGTTTACTAATATATATTAGCATACAAATAAAATACATTTTTGAACGTCAAATGTGCGACACTACGTCGGATAATATGTGTGATATTAATTGGGTACATTAATCTGTTTATCAGCCGGAACCGCACCCTAAGCTCTTTTAGAAAGAAAATCATTGTTGAGAAAACCATTTAACTTAACTCATATCATTTTTACTTAGAATGAGAATAGAATTAATAACCTTCCGTTATTTAAATAATACTAATTACTAACTTATCTATGCATATTGGGTTTTACATTATGCTATTATTGTTGTAAATTAGTAAAATGGGTTTTCTTTTGTTAATTAAATAAGCTTTCTTTTGTTAATTTATTTGTAATGTAAATTATTGCTAAAAAATTGGTTAGTTTGTGTGGTTAAAACTTTGGATTTTTTAACAATTGACATATGTTCGAATCCATGAGTATTTTTTTGTTTTGTTTTTTTTTTCTATTTTAACTCTTTACTATTTTTTCAAATGTTATAGTTTTCTTGAGTGTTATTATCAACTCAATGTTTGGTTTATTAACAGTGCAATATGCCAGACATATAACTCTTTTATATCTATAGCAAGCTGTCGTAACATCGTGTATATTTTTACATATTTAATCGTGATAATGTCACCGGCACAATACGCATAACAAAGTTCACAAACACATCGCATCACACGTGCTTAATTTCTAGTTTACATGTAAATACAATACTTAAGTAATACTTAAGTAACAGTTAATTTATTTAGTTATGATTTATTTTAAAATACCTACGTAAGTAGTGATGCAAATAAAGGCAAACTAAAAATGTAAAGTTAGATGCCTTTCAAAAAAAATGAAAAGTTAGATAAGATACTTGAATACAATTTAAACGAATGGGTCCCACCATCTCTCAACTCATCACATAATCTGCTGACTGTACAAAAAAGGAAACATTGTTTTATCAGACACGAACTTCCCAATATTTCCCAAAATGCCATCAACCCAAACGTGGGCCGGACCTTTTTGCGGTAAAAACCCATCCGTACAACACCCACTTAAATTCAAACAATGTCACCATAACGTAATACCATGACGTCATCATTTTTTTTTCTAGATTTTCTTTTTCTTCTCGCATTGAAGTTTCGTGGTGGTGATTTAGATGCTTCTTGGTTACTACAGCTACCACATCACTTTCTCTCTCTAAAATCATTCACTTTCTCTCTCTAAAAATACACACATATATATATCACATATCACTTCAGCTTCACTTTACACTAAATCCTATACACACAGATCAATAGATCACTCAATCAATCTGTAATTAACACCAGAAATGGAAGAACACAAGGAAAGATTGATTGAAACCCTAATTAGAGGAAGAGATTCTGCACAGAGGTTGCAGAATGTTCTTGTAGGGAATCTTAATATTCATGGGTCGGATCTTGTTAAAGATCTGTTGATGGAGGTCGTCGGATCTTTCTCCGGTGGCCTTTCGATGCTGAATTCGCCGGATTCCGGCGAGATTTCTAGGGTTCCCGTGAGTCCCGTTGGGGTTTTGGCTTCTCCGGTTGACCGGATCGGACCGGACGGTCGAGTCGGAAAGAGACCGCCGACGGCTGTGAAGCAGCGGAGAGGATGTTACAAAAGAAGGTATGTCAGTAAAAGTTTTCTATGCGTTAATATATGATATTATTAGGGCATTGTTAAAGGTACACCCATTAATTAAGTTACCCGAAAATTATAAGAAGTGATGGTGTTCGAATAATTGGATGTTTAGATTAGTGTATAGTTTTTTATAAAAATTTTGTTAACATATTATAATTATTGAGGTATTTTTAGTAGATGTGTAGTGTATATACTAGTGGTATAGCAATTGTGCAACTAATTATAATTAATGTAACTTGTGCAGAAAGACGATAGATTCGAGGGAGATAATTAGCACTACAATGGAAGATGGTTATGCATGGAGGAAATATGGACAAAAGGAGATCCTCAACTCTAAATTCCCAAGGTAAACTTTTAGATATTAACTTTTCAATAGTTTTGAAAAATTTTAGTAATTAATTTATAAACTTATAATTTACAAACACAACTATAACAATTAGTTAAGTTTATCCAAAATCCGTATCCGGCTTAAGGTGAAGATCATTATAGAACATCAAATCACTTTGGGATTTAATAAATTTTATCAATGGCTCATATGTTTTAAAGGTTGTGTGTCTTACTCACGCATCTTTGAATTATGTATATGGAAACAATCGAACTAATATATTCATATGTTTTAGATTTTAGATAACCTATGTATGTATAGCCTTTATAAAATCAAACTGATTTGTTCATATTGTTTCGAACTTCAAATTGAGAAAAGAATAAAAGTTACATTTAATTTTCGCATATTCTACATTTGTGTTTTGCATAAATCTCTCCCCTATCAAACTAATGTTCATAAGTACTGAAACAACATGTAAACAACTTTCTGATCGAATGATTGAGATCGTTTATTAGGACGACATGCTATTTATTTAGTATAACAAAAAACCTTTTTTTGAAGAATATATCATTATAATTATATAAGTGCGGTGAATTGAAGTTGATTATATATTCACTTATTTCAAAAGATTGTAAGCACATAATCATTATTATCATCAAAATAGTCTTTTTAGTAGAACCCACCAGCCTACCGACCACATTTCCATCTGGGCAACTTGCAGTTGTAGTAGGGGCCATAAGGCCGAACTTGTGACAGTGGTTTGTCTAAAAACATAAATTCAACTTTTTATATTAATAACTTTTGTATTTTTCATATACCAACATATACATATTGTTTTTGGCAAACCTAATAACATGATCACCAACATTGATTTACATTTTATTTCCATTCGTTTTTCATTTCACTTAGTTATATGTCTCTCTATTTTATTCAAAATCGTCATCATATCATAATCGAAATCGAGTGAAAATCAAGTGTTTATAAATAAATGAATATGCTTTTATGATTATCTTTGATAAGAAAAACAAACTTAGGGTTATTATTATCCGCTGATAAGTTATAGTTTAATTTGTATTTTATATAATAAATATCATCTTTTGTGTGTTGCAGGTGCTACTTTAGGTGCACCCACAAGTACTTCCATGGGTGCAAAGCAGTCAAACAGGTTCAGAAGCAAGAAGATGAATCAAACATGTTGCTAATCACATATTTTGGCCACCACACTTGCCCTAATCCAAACACTCCTCCACACAATAAAAATGTTCTTGATTTTGAAGATACCAAAAGCCATAACCCTTTTTCAAACAGCCCCTCCACTATCAAAAACATCCACATTGACCCCTCAGTGAAACACGAGGTTGACTCAAAGGCTCAAAGTACTGAAGTTTCTGACATCATATCATCAGGAAATGATGACCATAATTTAGCACAATCTTTTGAGTGGAATGAGGTATTGAGGGGTGATTTGGGGTCATGTGATCATGAGGGTGCATCTTTCATGAAGTTTGACCTTGAGGATTCTGGTGCATCCACTAGCTCACATGGCTATTTGAATATGGAGTTCTTTAACAGTGGTGATTTCATAAGTGATTTTCTATTGATGGGAGAGCTTTCCCGAGGTTAAGTTGGTCAAATTAATCCGTGGTAAAGTACAACTTGCATAGCACATGGTACATGTTATCATAGCAAGCCAGTGTTGAATTTGATCATCTTGATTCAAAGATAAACGTTAGCTGCTTGCTTGATTAACCCGACTTCTATTTTGTGTTTTCGACACTGCTAAAGTCATAGACACTGTATCGTGATCAACGATTGCTTGTCTAGCTAGAAGGTGACGATATCGTAGTAAATCTGAAGCTTTGTAAATACATGTTGGGATCACTAGTTGTTTTGTTTCCTTCTATTTAGCAAAGTGCATTTTCAATTTTATTGTGACATTTCCCTTTCGTGTTATCAACATCACTAAAGTCTTTGGTGACACTTTATCGTACTCATCGCGGTAGCTAGAAACCATAGTTATAAATTTAAAGTTTTGGAGATACATGTTGTGAACTTGTGATACGATCAGTGGCGGAGCTTAACCAACTTGGTATGGGGGGTGGGGGCGAAATTATTTTTTTAGGGGGGCAAACTCAATATTTATATAAAAATTTACATTACCGGACCAAAAATTTATAATATCGAACTAAAATTTAACAATACGGACGAAAAAATAAGGGGGCGGCGGCCCCACCGGCCCCTTAAAAGCTTCGCCCCTGGATACGATTACATACTAGTTTCGTTTCGTTTTATTTTATAAAGTTGTTTTTTTATTATATCGTGACCTCAAGAATAGGCTTGCTGGTAGAGGTGTTCACCAAAGACCTCATCTTTTTATTTTTCAAAAAATATATAATCTATTATTAATGTTAACAATGCCGACATTTGATCCTTATATCATATATTTTATGCTTGATGGTACGGTTGTATCAATTGATGTATAAATAAATATTATAGCGTGTAGTCGTAAAGCTTCAAAGGTCGGGACCATGCAAATCATGCAAGTAACAATTTTATATAAACAGGAAAAATAATATTAATTGCTTGCTTAGACTAAAGTTAAGGTTCTAAGCTCAAATTAAGGTTTTTGAGAATGAATCTATATATTCAAGTTGTATGTATTTAAACGTGTAGCTATTTGAATATGTGTTTACTATGAGAAAATTAATATACCAGTTCATTGAATTGATAAGAAATGCATGTTGGCTAGCTATAATTAATTTAATATGTGTAACAAATGATCTCTTGACCTATATAATGGTTCAAACGGGAGTGGGAGGCTTTACGTCTATTGGTACTTAAAGTTTCACTTTGATATTGAATTTTTATTAACTTGGTGTTATTAATTTCTAATCACTAATCTGACATTCAAAAAATATATATATAAAAACAAGGTTTTGTTCGTGTTTGTTATTAAGAAAATAAACTTGTTCATAAACTATTCACGAACACTTACCGAACGAGATTCTTTGCTCGTGTTCGTTCATTAAGAAAATGAACATGTTCATGAACACTTACCGAATGCAAATGAACACAAACAAAAACAAACAAATACAAATAACTGTTCATGAACATGAATAACACAAAAACTCATGAACACAAACAAATACAAATGATTATAAATTTGTTTTAAAATAAAATTTACATTTTTATTACAAACGTTACACAAAAGCAATAAAAAATAAATAGGTACTTAACATATATATAAAAAAATTACTTGATATAATAGTTATAAAAATAACTGACATAAAAATTAAGAATATAAACGAACACATTAACGAACATAAACGAACACATTATCGAACGTTCACGAACATAAATGAACGAACGCGACATGTGTTCATGTTCGTTCGTTTAACTAAACAATTGAAATTTTCTTGTTCGTATTCGTTCATTTACTAAACAAACGAACTTCCCGCCGAACGGTTCGCTGAATGTTCAGTTCGTTTGTAGCCCTACCCATAAGTTGTACCCCTTAGCAAGAGACCAACTTACCTTGCGGTGAAGTAACATAATAGATGCTGCATGTTGTTTTTAGAGATTTGTCATGTATACAATAAAAATCCCAGGTATAATTCTAGTACATTGTTTTCATAATAGATGCTACATGTTTGTTTTGGTCATTTCTCTTTAATTATCCAACTGAATTTTCATGAATACACATTAAAAAAATTTAAATATTTCAATCTAAAAGCATACAATACGATTTATAGAGATATGCATGTCAATATTAATGTTAAAATATACATATATGCAGCTTAGTATTGCAACGTTCGCTATCAAATAATTTGTCACTTGACAAAAAAAATTGTTCTTGATGCACACATACAATTAATTACAAAATTAACTTTATGTATGTTTTGGACAACATGCATGCCCAATAAGTTGTACCCATTAGCAAGAGACCAACTTACCTTGCGGGGAAGTAATTGTATATGTTATATAATAAGTTGCCTCACAAGTGGGACGAAGTGGCCTTACAAGTGGTAGCAATTGTTTTGTTTACAAGTGGTAGCAATTGTTTTGTTTACAAGTGGTAGCAATTGTTTTGTTTACAAGTGGTAGCACATTTTATACGAACAACAACAATATATTATTAAATACGTTTGGTTGATCAATCACTTTTTCTGACAATAACAGGATTGTAAGTGAAATTCCATTATAAATTATTTTTGTATTTATTAAAAGGTATTTGTCTAACAGTATCAACTTGTTTTACATGATGTTTATTTTAAAAACATATTTAAGTAGATGTATGATGTATTAGTATGTTTGAGTTTGCATGTCGAAATGTATCATATTAGTACACAAGATAAATTAATATATACTTATTCTTGTAAAGATACAAATGAGAAAAAAAAACATATAATCTACAAGAAAATAATTAAAAACTTAATAAAACTTGCCCGCACGTTGAATCTTTATCGAACAAAATTGTTTAACGTTTTGAAGGAACATATAACTTCCTAAGAGCCAATTACTGAAAACTCAAATGTAACCATGATGTTCAAATAGTATCGTGGTTCCTTACTAGCTCGAAACCATCTTATTGCTCAAAATCAGACTGAGCCAAGTTCAAACTTGAACAAGATAGCTTAAAATTTTTTAATTCAACATCCCTAATTTCTTAACCCTAAATCTCTAATTTCATCAACTTAGATTATGCTTCTCGTGGGTTCTCGAACACCCCTAGATACTTAGATGTGCAGTTTCAGGGTTCTTGAACGAAAGAATGTTTGATCACAAGATCGATTTTTTCTCTTATTTGTTCTATGTATGGTTCTTGGAGTACGTTGTATTTGTTTTGAGTTGGTTAAGTTTAACTGTTTAAGGGTCTAGTACGTTTTAAACAAGTAAGTCATGTAAACTTAGTTCAATAGTTGATGCAAACTTCTTTTGCTCGTAGTTTAAAACGGAAGAAAATTGTTGACTTAGTCAACTGATAACTTTGCCCATGACTTCTCACGATTCAAGAAAAGGGTGCAAAATAAGGGCCAATATGAAAGTGTGAAACACGATGAGTAGTTTAAAATATTATTGAAGGTCTTTCAAAGTCTAGTAGCATCATATACTAGTTGTATTTTTTTTATATAACATATATTCCGAATCTTATAATAAATCTAATCTCTACCTAACACAAGTCATTCATCGATCATATACGATATCATTGAAAAACCAAAAGTTATTATTAAGTAAAAGATTTGAAACAAGCTATTTGACATCTTTAATTAATAAATTTTATATGTTATATAATATTTGATATTTGTTTTGACCCACACCGTTTTTTATATTGGTTTAGTTTCAGTTTGTTTCTTCTAAATTTCTTTTAACAGCAAATGTACGACATTGTTTCAAATGATAAGTATTATTTTAATGGAGATCACCTATCCGTTTTTTAGTTGGAACCACATTCACAACCTCATCAAGAGAAAACCCACAAGTGGTAAAACTCTCTAACTCAACCCAGAGTGTATTTGCTTTGAGTGAGATTGACTTGTTTATAATTGTTAGGGGTATTTCACCTTAATCACCTGAGTCAAGAAAGATCGGGTGCGTCATCTCTTAAGAAATGTTTCACATCAAATTTTTTTGTTTGTGTGATTTCAAATTCACTTCTAGGTGGAAGGATTTTGAAATCCCACAACTAAGGGAATTTTAGATGAAACATTCCCCTGGGTTTTAAATTTCGTTGTCTACTCAAACATAATTTTACTTGAAAACTTATACAAGTTTCTCAATTCTATTTCATTTTATTTCATTTATTTCAACCAAATACAACCTTAATCTATCATAACAGAGCCCAATTAGACATAAGGACCAAGACTGGCTATAAAACTGGATCAGGCATGCAAGGCCCATGGCCTGTTCCTTTCTCACTTGAAATAAAAGTGTTTTCATGAAAAGACAATATCCAAACAAAAAAACAAAGAAACTTTACAGATAAAAGGTAAAATAAAGATAACTATAGATAACAAAATAATCTAACATATTATGATAAATATGAACATAAAACGAAGGTATCATAACTAAGCTACATATTATATTATAAATAAAATTTTGTTAAATGCATCCTACCTTATATTTTTACTTGTTACAATCTCTTTTATACTTCTGCATCAATAAAATTCATAACTTTCATACTAAATACAAAATTGATCATTTGATTAATATTTACGAAAAATACAATAAATAGTTGAAGAAGGTGTAATATATAGCTTACGCTGATATAGAATTACGCATCCTGTCATGATGATATGTTATGTAAAATAATACATCAATCAAAATCCAATAATTTGGTGATATTGATTATTATCATTTGATCATGATCTTTAGCTTTCTACAAAAATTAACATAGATCCTAGTGTTATTTCAAGTTCAATTACACAACATGATATAATGAATACCATTAACATATTCTTTGTTTGCAAATAGTAATTATTGATATAGAATTAAAATCAATTGGAACCAAAAGGAAAACCTTTCAACTATATAATTATGTCAGGTATCATAGGAGCCCTTTTTTTTAGGTTATTGTATTTTCAGTCAATTTGCTATATTCTTTATCATGTAATGGTTATTCCTTTCACACTATAATACAGAAAAAACAAAACAAAATAATATATATATATATATATATATATATATATATATATATTAAGTAAATATCGGGACCGCTTTGATCGATCACATCGTCGAATAATACAAATATATAACATGAATTATTCACATATTCCATTTCATAATATTTGGTGAATTAAAGCACATTATTTAAATATCATTAACATGATTGTGGGATGACCACAGACAATCTCTTGTATATATACTTTTATAGATTTTACCTTAAAACTATCAATCGTCATTTTGTAAATTTTATGCTAAATTTTCTCTATTTAAATATGACCAGATTCACGTCTTTAGAACATGCCTCCTAAAAATACGTGTATAAGGTACTAACAGAAGAACATATCTTATCAATAGAACACATCAATACAATTGTTAAGGGTTATACTCAAAAAAATTTTTCAGGTTATATCATATAGGATAGTGATTAAGTATTAACTTGTATTTATTGTGATAACTCATTAATCCAGTTAGTGGTTCACAGTAAGCCCTATCATCACTATAAATTAGAGTTATTATGATAAAACTAGTGGTTCACAACTAACGTTAAAAAATTAAAAATATATATAGCAAAACTATACTCGAATTAAGACATTAAAATGATTTATTTAATAGTGTAACTTTTATAAAAAAGTTAACAACATACAAAAAGGTTATTTTTAAAAAGGGTGAAGTTTTTTTTAAAAATAAAGGGAATAAAAAATGTAAAGAAAATCATTATATTAATGGTGTAACGTAATGTATAAAGTTAGTTAGACTACTTGATTATAGTGCAAGTGTTTCTTACATTAGGGTTAACAAGTTATTGCAATAAACAAAATTTAACATATGAACTTTGCCCTATATTTTATAAACCTTATATTTATGTTATCTTCACAAATATATTAGTTCTGTATAACTATAAATGTATATTTTACTTGTTACAATAAAATGGTATTCTTGTTTAGTTAATAGTTCAAATAAAAAAGGTTTTAAACAAAATATGTAAGAGTAAATCTTAACCATCAATTTTTTATTAGATAGTTATTTTAGTCATAGTCCTTTTATTAACTTTTTTAAAATTTTTATTTTTTACGCATTCATAACTTTTATATAATACATCAATCTTAAAAAATTACACGCTTACAACGAGCGTCTTTGTATCTTTAAAATGAATATAGTATTTTATTATAATTAAAATGATAACTTTTTTTTATGTTTTTCAACTTTTATTATTTCCGCTTGTTGTTTTCCTTTTGCTATTATGTTTTTCTGAATAATATTGTGTTTTTTAGTATTACAAATTATAATAATACATAATGATGAAATAACACTATTATTTTCTTCTCCATGTAAAATAAATAAAAAAATAACAACTACGTATTAAATCATAAAAACAATGATAAAATAACACAAATGATATTAAAATAAAACACAATAATCGATTCCATACTTAAAAATATTAAAACGAAACAATTTTTTCAATCAGACATTATTTGTTTATGCCTTTTATACCTAAGATGTGTGTTTTACTTAAAGGTAACGTTTAATACGTAAAAATATCATACGAAATAAATGAACTATTATGAGAGATAAAGACGAAAATGTTTGACTAGTCAATTCCATTACCCACTAAACATTATTCCCATACCCTCTGAAAATGACAAAATTATTTATATCGATTATATATTTCATATTTGATTTAGCTCATATTTGTACTAAATCAACCCATGTTTACCTTATTTAACAATATACTTTGTAAAAAGCAAAACAAAAAATTGATGGTTTCAACTCCATGTAAGAATTAATATTGGCTTGGATAATTTTGATGTTTGAGATCACATACCCTCCTAAACTTCAAATTTATGAACCAATATAGAGTCATATAATCTTTATCATTCATTAAATTTTGAGTCAAATTGGTCTATTGGACAATTTCAAAGTCCAATAATAAATAGTATGTGTCACACCCTCAAATTCCACAAACGGGGTATTACCGTTAGGCGTGTGACTTCCAGGATCTTAGCCACTAGTTACACCAAACGACACGTTAATTATAAAACATAATTTACTTATAAAACTTGAATTCATCAAAGACTAGTTTTAAACGTGGACATAATAGAAGTCACGGAAGCATAGTAAATATTAATTGTTTAAATGGCGCAACACGCGCAAAACGAATAAATAAAAATTTATTGAAAGACGTTAAATAAATCACGTGGATAATAATGCATGAATGAAATGCTCCTATGCGTGCGCATCTTGTGAACCTGAAAGAAACATGCTAAAGTGTCAACACAAGGTTGGTGAGTCCACAGGTTTTGATAAATTGAACATAACAGTAAACTGATGCAGTAATCAAGATAATATCAGTAGATAGCTAGTCTACTCAACAAGTTACTAAGTGTATGAAGTTCGCAACCGACGCTGACAACGTAAAGAATGCCTCGGCTATGAACACCGGTCACAGCAACAAAATTAGGTCAATTAAACACCCGTTTGACGAACGTTGTGCTAGCGCGACTAGCCGGGTGGGGTTTGTCAACCCAGTAGATCTACTCAGAATTACCTCGCTAGAGTACATATATTAACGGTTCGAAAGTGAGGACTTAAGTATGGTGTCACACTAGTAAACAATTGATATTAAAGTAATACTAATCAGGTGAAAATACATTTAGAACACACGTTTCTTTCACCCCAAAGAAAGTAAGTAAAGTGGGGCTGAGAACTCACCTTAAATGCACAGCAATTAATAAGCGAAAGCACAAACGTTTAAGATCTCCGCTTAACCTGGATTTTATTTAATATATGCAATCAATATAAATACTTAATAATGAAATCGTACGGTTTCGCGTTTCACGACTCGGTTCGGTTGCCGACGGTTTCCAAAATGATGTATATAACCCACCTACTATCATATAATTTATTACTTTTCATAACATGCCCACAACATATAAGATTTACATACACATGCATACACACATCAAACACATGCAGAATGCACACATGCATATCATAACACACACAAAATTGATTATCATCAACATACACACCCATATTACATACACATGCAAACATCCCATATCAACATGCACGGTAATATATAAATGCACCCATACAAACACTTCAGCCCATACACCACCTCAGAAACACACACACATTCGCAGAACACACACACACATTCAAACACACCACTTCGAACAAACAATAATGAAATATATACATGCACAACAGCTACAACCGGATACATATATATACACATACGTAATTTACCGTACGCGGGCACATACCACGCGCACCCGATTGAGGACCCGAGCACCAAACCCAAAATCAACCCAACATCATACAAACGTGACGACATACGGTCACACAAAACATTCACACAACACAGAAGAATGCACGCAGATCATATACTTACTCACTCACGTGAAAACAACCACCGGAATTCAACTCGAAATCCATTTACTTGTAAAGGTAACGGAACCGAACCGTAACGCAACACCATAAATAACGAAAAGAAACGTACCGAATAGTCTATGAAAAGCAATAGAACTTGCACGGAACGCTTCGGGAGTACGTGAACGATGGGGTTGTCACCGGGTAGGAGGTTGCCGAGAGTACAAAGCCGTGTTCGGAGGTACCCGAACAATGGAACTCGCCGAGGATGAGTATCGCAGCTTGATGGCTTGATGCGGCTGTCGTCGGTTGTTTCTTGGTGCTTAGGGTTACAGATGAGAAGAATGGTGATATGGGGTCGGTTACGGGAATGCTTATTTGATTTATTTGTTGCATTGCTTCTTTTGCAATTTGGCACAATTGCCCCTTCCACTTGGTCTAATTGACATTTCATGCTAATAATTTTGGTTTGTATTTTGTATGTTAATAATTGTTAATTTGATATTTATAATAATAATTATTATTATTGAAAGGTATAATAATTTGATTAAACATAAATATGATGGAGATAGTTTAAATTAAGGGGGGGCAAGGTTAACCTGAAAACTCGGTTTGTCACATCATTCCCCTGTTGAAGGAATTTTCGTCCCGAAAATTAGAACATCAGGTTAACATGAAACATCAAGTTTAACAGTGACAACATGAGAGTGTTCATAAGCTTGCTCAGGATGGAGTTTCTGAAGTTTCTTAAGAAGTAGATGTCTGATCTTTGAATAGTTGTGGGTATCTCTTCTTCATTTGATACTCACGTTCCCAAGTAAACTCCGGGCCACGCTTTGAGTTCCACCTAACGCGCACAATTGGAATCTTGCTACGCCTTAGGGTTTTGACTTCTCGATCCATAATTTCAAGTGGTTTTCAATGAAACGAAGCTGTTCATCAATCTCCAGTTCTCTAATGGAACGACGAGTGAGTCATCGGATAGACACTTCCTCAAATTAGACACGTGAAACACGTTATGTTATTAGCCACCTTCTGGTAAATTCAGCTGGTAGGCTACTGGACCAACCCGTTTGACAATCTCAAACGGTCCAACGTATCTGGGGTTTAGTTTGCCACGCTTTCCAAAGCGTATTACTCCCTTCCAGGGTGAGACTTTTAGAAGTACCTTATCGCCAATCTGAAATTCCATGGCTTACGACGTTTGTCGGCGTAACTCTTTTGTTGATCACGTGCTGCCGCCATACGGTTACGTATCTGCACGATCTTCTCAGTCGTCTCGTGCACAAGCTCAGGACCTGTAAGTTGGCTTTCTCCAACTTCTGCCTAACAAATAGGTGATCGGCACTTACGTCCATACAGTGCCTCAAATGGAGTGCCTTGATTGAGGTGTGATAACTGTTATTATAGGAGAACTCAACCAATAGTAAGTGAGTTTCCCATTACTGCCAAAATCGATCGCAGGCACGTAACATATCTTCTAATGTCTGGATCGTACGCTTACTTTGACCATCGGTTTGCGGATGATACGCAGTACTCATATCTAGCCGTGTTCCCAATGATCGTTGTAATGATTGCCAGAAGTGAGAAGTGAATCGACCGTCACGATCAGATATGATAGACACTGGTACACCATGCCGGGAAACTATTTCTCTTAGATAAATCCGTGTTAACTTATCCATCCGATCAGTCTCTCGGATTGCTAGGAAGTGAGCGGATTTTGTTAGGCGATCTACTATAACCCATATGGTATTGCATCCGCTGGGAGTCCTAGGTAACTTTGTGACAAAGTCCATCGAGATCTGCTCCCATTTCCAAACTGGAAGTTCCGGTTGCTGAAGTAAACCGGATGGTCTCTGATATTCCACCTTAACTTTAGAGCAAGTTAAACATCTGCTTACATAGGCGGCAATCTCAGATTTCATGTTAGGCCACCAATAACACTCTTTCAAATCATGGTACATTTTATCTGAACCCGGATGAATTGAGTAGCGTGACTTATGAGCTTCATCCATTACCAGTTCTCGTAAATTCCCGTATTGTGGTACCCAGATCCGTTCCATGAATAACGGATTCCATCCGTCTTGATCTCTAATTGTTTCTCCATACCCCGCATGGATTCTTCTTTTAGGTTCTCAACTTTCAAGGCCTCAGACTGGGCAGCCTTGATCTGTTCTAGCAGGTTGGAGTGAATGGTTAATTGTAGTGCGCGAGGTTTAGGGGTCTCTTTTCGACTGAGGGCGTCGGCTACCACATTGGCTTTACCCGGGTGATACTTGATGGCACAGTCGTAATCATTGAGTAGTTCTAACCATCGTCGTTGCCGCATATCAGCTCTTTTTGGTCATATATGTGCTGGAGACTCTTGTGGTCTGTATAGATCGTGCACTTAGTTCCATATAGGTAGTGCCTCCAAATCTTCAAAGCAAACACTACAGCTCCTAGTTCCAGATCATGCGTTGTGTAGTTCTTCTCGTGTACTTTAAGTTGTCTAGACGCATAAGCAATGACATTGTTGCGTTGCATCAACACACATCCCAAACCTGGATGGATGCGTCACAATAAACAACAAAGTCATTTGTTCCTTCTAGCAAGACTAGGATCGGTGCACTGCAGAGCTTGTCCTTAAGTGTCTGAAATGCTGATTCTTCTTGGCTGCCCCATTTGTAGATGGTTCCCTTGTGGGTTAGGGCAGTTAGAGGTTGGGCTAACTTTGAGAATCGCTCGATAAATCGTCTATAATAACCTGCCAAGCCAAGGAATTGTCGCACCTCAGTAGGCGTTTTTGGTGCCGGCCAATCCTTGATTGCTTCAATCTTTGAAGGATCTACATGTATACCTTTTCGTTCACCACATGACCAAGAAACTGCACTTCTCGCATCCAGAAGTCACATTTTGAGAACTTTGCATACAATTGTTCATTCTTCAATAATTCCAGAATGATCCTCAGATGTTCCTCGTGATCTTCCTTATTCTGAGAGTAGATTAGTATGTCATCAATAAAGACAATGACAAACTTATCCAAATAAGGTTTGCAAACACGGTTCATGAGGTCCATGAAAACTGCTGGGGCATTGGTTAATCCAAAAGGCATTACTGCGAACTCATAGTGCCCATAACGGGTCCGGAATGCCGTCTTCGAGATATCTTCCTACCGGACTCGAAGCTGATGATAACCTGATATCAGGTCAATCTTGGAATAGTAGCTTGATCCTTGTAATTGGTAAACAGATCATCAATGCGCGGGAGAGGATATCTGTTCTTAATTGTCACTTTGTTTAACTCTCGGTAATCAATACACATTCTGAAAGTTCCATCTTTCTTCTTCACGAATAGCACTGGAGCTCCCCAGGGTGAAGAGCTGGGACGTATGAATCCCTTGTCCAGCAATTCATGCAATTGCTTAGACAGCTCTTGTAGTTCATTCGGTGCCAAACGGTATGGCGCCCGAGCGATCGGAGCTGCTCCAGGTGCTAATTCAATCTGAAACTCTACTTGCCTGTGTGGGGGTAGTCCAGGTAGGTCCTCGGGAAATACCTCCGGAAAGTCTCTAACTATAGGGATGTCTTCCAGTCGTTTCTCCTCAGTAGTCTTTTCGGTGACTAGGGCTAAAATCGCCGAATGTCCTTTGTTCAAAAACTTCTGAGCTTTCATGTATGAAATGATGCCAACTACTGCACCCCTCCTGTCGCCTTCTACGGTGAGTATCTTTCCATCAGGCAAAAGTAGTCGAACAAGTTTCTCACGACAAATGATTTCGGCTTGGTTCTTAGACAACCATTCCATGCCGACAACGACATCAAAACTACCGAGTGTAATAGACAATAGGTCAATTTCGAAATCATGCCCAGATAGACTAATCTTACAAACCTATATATACGTGAAGACTCAATGATCTTACCGTCTGCTATTTCTACTGTATAATTGGTATCTAGGGCTACAGAATTATCATCTAGCAATTTACTGAACTTACGCGAAATTAAACTCTTATCAGCACCAGAATCAAATAGTACCGAAGCAAAGCAACCATTGATAGGAAATTTACCAGTTACAGTAGAAGGATCATTACGGCCTCACCTGAACCAATGATGAAAGCTCTTCCCTTGGCTCCACCATTACCGTTCTTATCGTTGTTTCCATTGCCATTGCCATTGCGGTTATCAGCACCATTACCGCCACCATTGTTTTCCTAGTTTTGGGCAATACCTCTTGATGTGCCTGGTCTGACCACACTCATAGCAGCCTCTTTGTTCATTCCTTGGGTCGGCTGTCTAGATGTCATATTCATCCTGCAATCTCTAGCAGCATGGCCAAATGTACCACACCGCTCACAAGTATTCTTTTTGCAGTTCCTGTTGTGGTGGTAGTTGCATCTGTTACACTTAGGTAATGTCCCAGAGTAGCCACCACTCTGCTGAGATGAGGATAAGGATGATTGATGAGATGAGCGATAGTTGTCAAACTTCCGTGACAGTTGAGGTTGCGGTTGAGAGTTGTTCGGCTTGTTGGTGGAACCAGATTCCCATTTCCTCTTGTTGTTACTGTCTAAAGGGGTCAATGTCGAACCTCGTGGAGGTAGTTTTCCCTGGATGACTGCCTGGTCAGTCAGTCTATGGGCCAACCTGATTGCCTCCTGTATGGTGTCTGGTTTGGAAGCAGTGACCATGCCTTGAATCTCAGGGACAGACCGTGCAAATACCTCTCAATCCTTAGGGAAGGAGGGTCGACCATGTTAGGGCATAGGGTAGCAAGCTCGTGAGATCGAGTGGTGTACGCCTCGATTTCGGAGCCTGTCATCTTTAGGTTCCAGAACTCAGTTTCTAATTTCTGCACCTCACTCCAAGGGCAGTACTCCTCTCTCATCAGGGTCTTGAAGTCATTCCAGGTCGTCTGGTTTGCAATTTCAACGCCCAACATTTGGACTTGAGCGTTCCACCAAGATAACGCAGCACCGTCCAGGGTGCCAGTGGCGTACTTAACCCGATTTGCCACGGGGCAGTTGCACATCTCGAACACTGACTCAAGCTTTTCGAACCAGCGTAGGAGTCCCACAGCTCCTTCTGCTCCAGTGAATGGATTGGGTTTACAATCCATGAAGGTCTTAAACGTGCATACCCCTTGTCCTGCAACAAGTTTTGATCAAGCGTTTAGATTTTGAATAGATGTTCCAACTTAACCAGGGTGACGGAACGTTAACGTCAGGGGAAATTTTGTATTGCTTACCGATTGGACTGGCATGCGGATTGAGATTAGGATTGCAAGAGCATCAGCCACATGCTGATTGATTAGGGCTGCCAGTTCAGCTGGGGTCATGTTGATGGTGCCACGACCACGTCCGCGTCCTCGGCCAATTCCAGACATTCTTAACAATCAAACATACAAAATAAGTAATATGAAACATATCTACTTCATTTGAGTACAAGTAATTAAAAGAATTTAGCACACACAACTAATAAGTTCAAATAATAATTTCTGATCAAATAAATTGTAGGTACGCATACAATTAATCAAATCAAATACTAAAATCCAAAAGTATCAGTCAGATGGGAAACAACCCTTCCCATCTAGGTGTGAAATGAAATAAGTCCAATGGAATACAGAATTAATGAAGAAAAGAATAAATGAGAAGTCAGTGAGAGTCAACAGATCCGTCGCTGTTTTCCGCCTCGTCATCAGGCTGCTCCTCGGGTTCTTCTTCTGGCTCTTCCTTAGGGTCTTCTTCCTCCGGTGCTTCTCGAGTTCTTCCTCCGGTGCTTCCTCGGGTTCTTCTTCCTCCGGTGCTTCCTCGGGTTCTTCTTCTTCCAGGTGCTGCTTCTGGTTCAGGCACTGCGTTCTGAGCGAAGACTTGGGATTCCACAATTCCTAGTCGCTGGTTTGTGTTTTCGGCCCGCCCGACCAGTCCTTATAACGATCTATTAGGTCATTGTGGTATTCCAAGAAGTTATCGAATCGAGTCTCGAATCGTTCGAGTTTCTCCGCAGTCCTAGCGATGTTTTCTTTAGTTCTGCATTTTCCTTTACGAGTGCGGCCACACGCTTACGCTGCAAATGCACTGTGGCTGCCAAAGCAGCTATAGCCTGCTCTGGAGGGCAAGGAGTGGTGGTAATGTAGGGGCATTAGGGTCCCCACCAGGAGTAGACCAAGTACGAGGTCGGTTCTCGGAGGTGGGGGTACATTCTTCTCTAGGATGAGATTAGTTATGTACTGGGGGTAACATTCCCACCTATGGACTGGTGGATACTCGGGTAAAGCAAAAGGTGATCGTAATCGAATCTCTCGTTATTATTATAACGTAAGGGCCAGACGCAGGAGTTCTCAGAGGAAGAAATGTGATCGTAATAGATAGGCCTCTTGCCTCGAGAAGATGATGTTGGCGCTGAAGGAGATGATGCCATTCTGCAAGAACTGCTCACAGAATGAGCAATGCCAATGAATCCCACAAATAAAGCCAACGAACAAACAAGCAAAGTCTACGAGCAAACTAATCGTGTCTATATGTGTGTAACTAGGCATGAGGCTATAGTCTAAATGCAATGCAAATGTGATGCAATTTTTAATTTAGTTCGCTATAACCGTTGGCTCTGATCCAATCTATCACACCCTAAAATTCCACAAACGGGGTATTACCGTTAGACGTGTGACTTCCAGGATCTCAGCCACTAGTTACACCAAACGACACGTAATTATAAAACATAATTACTTATAAAACTTGAATTCATCAAAGACTAGTTTTAAACGTGGACATAATAGAAGTCGCGGAAGCATAGTAAATATTAGTTGTTTAAATGGCGCAACACGCGCAAACCGAATAAATAAAAATTTATTGAAAGACGTTAAATAAATCACGTGGATAATAATGCATGAATGAAATGCTCCTATGCGTGCGCATCTTGTGAACCTGAAAGAAACATGCTAAAGTGTCAACACAAGGTTGGTGAGTCCACAGGTTTTGATAAATTGAACATAACAGTAAACTGATGCAGTAATCAAGATAATATCAGTAGATAGCTAGTCTACTCAACAAGTTACTAAGTGTATGAAGTTCGCAACCGACGCTGACAACGTAAAGAATGCCTCGGCTATGAACACCGGTCACAGCAACAGAATTAGGTCAATTAAACACACGTTTGACGAACGTTGTGCTAGCGCGACTAGCCGGGTGGGGTTTGTCAAACCCAGTAGATCTACTCAGAATTACCTCGCTAGAGTACATATATTAACGGTTCGAAAGTGAGGACTTAAGTATGGTGTCACACTAGTAAACAAGTGATATTAAAGTAATACTAATCAGGTGAAAATACGTTTAGAACACACGTTTCTTTCACCCCAAAGAAAGTAAGTAAAGTGGGGCTGAGAACTCACCTTAAATGCACAGCAATTAATAAGCGAAAGCACAAACGTTTAAGATCTCCACTTAACTGGATTTTATTTAATATATGCAATCAATATTAAATACTTAATAATGAAATCGTACGGTTTCGCGTTTCACGACTCGGTTCGGTTGCCGACGGTTTCCAAAATGATGTATAAACCCACCTACTATCATATAATTTATTACTTTTCATCTAACATGCCCACAACATATAAGATTTACATACACATGCACACACACATCAAACACATGCAGAATGCACACATGCATATCATAACACACACAAAATTGATTATCATCAACATACACACCCATATTACATACACATGCAAACATCCCATATCAACATGCACGGTAATATATAAATGCACCCATACAAACACTTCAGCCCATACACCACCTCAGAAACACACACACATTCGCAGAACACACACACATTCGCAGAACACACACACATATTCAAACACACCACTTCGAACAAACAATAATGAAATATATATACATGCACAACAGCTACAACCGGATACATATATATACACATACGTAATTTACCGTACGCGGGCACATACCAGCGCACCCGATTGAGGACCCGAGCACCCAAACCAAAATCAACCCCAAATCAACCAACATCATACAAACGTGACGACATACGGTCGCACAAAACATTACACAACACAGAAGAATGCACGCATATCACATACTTACTCACTCACGTGAAAACAACCACCCGGAATTCAACTCGAAATCCATTACTTGTAAAGGTAACCGGAACCGAACCGTAACGCAACACCATAAATAACGAAAAGAAACGTACCGAATAGTCTATGAAAAGCAATAGAACTTGCACGGAACGCTCGGGAGTACGTGAACGATGGGGTTGTCACCGGGTAGGAGGTTGCCGAGAGTACAAAGCCGTGTTCGGAGGTACCGAACAATGGAACTCGCGAGGATGAGTATCGCAGCTTGATGGCTTGATGCGGCTGCCGTCGGTTGTTCTGGGTGCTTAGGGTTACAGATGAGAAGAATGGTGATATGGGGTCGGTTACGGGAATGCTTATTGATTTATTTGGTTGCATTGCTTCTTTTGCAATTTGGCACAATTGCCCCTTCCACTTGGTCTAATTGACATTTCATGCTAATAATTTTGGTTTGTATTTTGTATGTTAATAATTGTTAAATTTGATATTTATAATAATAATAATTATTATTGAAAGGTATAATAATTTGATTAAACATAAATATGATGGAGATAGTTTAAATTAAGGGGGGGCAAGGTTAACCTGAAAACTCGGTTTGTCACATCATTCCCCTGTTGAAGGAATTTTCGTCCCGAAAATTAGAACATCAGGTTAACATGAAACATCAAGTTTAACAGTGACAACATGAGAGTGTTCATAAGCTTGCTCAGGATGGAGTTTCTGAAGTTTCTTAAGAAGTAGATGTCTGATCTTTGAATAGTTGTGGGTATCTCTTCTTCATTTGATACTCACGTTCCCAAGTAACTCCGGGCCACGCTTTGAGTTCCACCTAACGCGCACAATTGGAATCTTGCTACGCCTTAGGGTTTTGACTTCTCGATCCATATTTCAAGTGGTTCTTCAATGAAACGAAGCTGTTCATCAATCTCCAGTTCCTCTAATGGAACGACGAGTGAGTCATCGGATAGACACTTCCTCAAATTAGACACGTGAAACACGTTATGTTCCACTTAGCTCTTCTGGTAAATTCAGCTGGTAGGCTACTGGACCAACCCGTTTGACAATCTCAAACGGTCCAACGTATCTGGGGTTTAGTTTGCCACGCTTTCCAAAGCGTATTACTCCCTTCCAGGGTGAGACTTTTAGAAGTACCTTATCGCCAATCTGAAATTCCAATGGCTTACGACGTTTGTCGGCGTAACTCTTTTGTTGATCACGTGCTGCCGCCATACGGTTACGTATCTGCACGATCTTCTCAGTCGTCTCGTGCACAAGCTCAGGACCTGTAAGTTGGCTTTCTCCAACTTCTGCCTAACAAATAGGTGATCGGCACTTACGTCCATACAGTGCCTCAAATGGAGCTGCCTTGATTGAGGTGTGATAACTGTTATTATAGGAGAACTCAACCAATAGTAAGTGAGTTTCCCAATTACTGCCAAAATCGATCACGCAGGCACGTAACATATCTTCTAATGTCTGGATCGTACGCTTACTTTGACCATCGGTTTGCGGATGATACGCAGTACTCATATCTAGCCGTGTTCCCAATGATCGTTGTAATGATTGCCAGAAGTGAGAAGTGAATCGACCGTCACGATCAGATATGATAGACACTGGTACACCATGCCGGGAAACTATTTCTCTTAGATAAATCCGTGTTAACTTATCCATCCGATCAGTCTCTCGGATTGCTAGGAAGTGAGCGGATTTTGTTAGGCGATCTACTATAACCCATATGGTATTGCATCCGCTGGGAGTCCTAGGTAACTTTGTGACAAAGTCCATCGAGATCTGCTCCCATTTCCAAACTGGAAGTTCCGGTTGCTGAAGTAAACGGATGGTCTCTGATATTCCACCTTAACTTTAGAGCAAGTTAAACATCTGCTTACATAGGCGGCAATCTCAGATTTCATGTTAGGCCACCAATAACACTCTTTCAAATCATGGTACATTTTATCTGAACCCGGATGAATTGAGTAGCGTGACTTATGAGCTTCATCCATTACCAGTTCTCGTAAATTCCCGTATTGTGGTACCCAGATCCGTTCCATGAAATAACGGATTCCATCCGTCTTGATCTCTAATTGTTTCTCCATACCCCGCATGGATTCTTCTTTTAGGTTCTCAACTTTCAAGGCCTCAGACTGGGCAGCCTTGATCTGTTCTAGCAGGGGTTGAATGGTTAATTGTAGTGCGCGAGGTTTAGGGGTCTCTTTTCGACTGAGGGCGTCGGCTACCACATTGGCTTTACCCGGGTGATACTTGATGGCACAGTCGTAATCATTGAGTAGTTCTAACCATCGTCGTTGCCGCATATTCAGCTCTTTTTGGTCATATATGTGCTGGAGACTCTTGTGGTCTGTATAGATCGTGCACTTAGTTCCATATAGGTAGTGCCTCCAAATCTTCAAAGCAAACACTACAGCTCCTAGTTCCAGATCATGCGTTGTGTAGTTCTTCTCGTGTACTTTAAGTTGTCTAGACGCATAAGCAATGACATTGTTGCGTTGCATCAACACACATCCCAAACCCTGGATGGATGCGTCACAATAAACAACAAAGTCATTTGTTCCTTCTAGCAAGACTAGGATCGGTGCACTGCAGAGCTTGTCCTTAAGTGTCTGAAATGCTGATTCTTCTTGGCTGCCCCATTTGTAGATGGTTCCCTTGTGGGTTAGGGCAGTTAGAGGTTGGGCTAACTTTGAGAATCGCTCGATAAATCGTCTATAATAACCTGCCAAGCCAAGGAATTGTCGCACCTCAGTAGGCGTTTTTGGTGCCGGCCAATCCTTGATTGCTTCAATCTTTGAAGGATCTACATGTATACCCTTTTCGTTCACCACATGACCAAGAAACTGCACTTCTCGCATCCAGAAGTCACATTTTGAGAACTTTGCATACAATTGTTCATTCTTCAATAATTCCAGAATGATCCTCAGATGTTCCTCGTGATCTTCCTTATTCTGAGAGTAGATAGTATGTCATCAATAAAGACAATGACAAACTTATCCAAATAAGGTTTGCAAACACGGTTCATGAGGTCCATGAAAACTGCTGGGGCATTGGTTAATCCAAAAGGCATTACTGCGAACTCATAGTGCCCATAACGGGTCCGGAATGCCGTCTTCGAGATATCTTCCTACCGGACTCAAAGCTGATGATAACCTGATATCAGGTCAATCTTGGAATAGTAGCTTGATCCTTGTAATTGGTTAAACAGATCATCAATGCGCGGGAGAGGATATCTGTTCTTAATTGTCACTTTGTTTAACTCTCGGTAATCAATACACATTCTGAAAGTTCCATCTTTCTTCTTCACGAATAGCACTGGAGCTCCCCAGGGTGAAGAGCTGGGACGTATGAATCCCTTGTCCAGCAATTCATGCAATTGCTTAGACCTCTTGTAGTTCATTCGGTGCCAAACGGTATGGCGCCCGAGCGATCGGAGCTGCTCCAGGTGCTAATTCAATCTGAAACTCTACTTGCCTGTGTGGGGGTAGTCCGGGTAGGTCCCGGGAAATACCTCCGGAAAGTCTCTAACTATAGGGATGTCTTCCAGTCGTTTCTCCTCAGTAGTCTTTTCGGTGACTAGGGCTAAAATCGCCGAATGTCCTTTGTTCAAAAACTTCTGAGCTTTCATGTATGAAATGATGCCAACTACTGCACCCCTCCTGTCGCCTTCTACGGTGAGTATCTTTCCATCAGGCAAAAGTAGTCGAACAAGTTTCTCACGACAAATGATTTCGGCTTGGTTCTTAGACAACCATTCCATGCCGACAACGACATCAAAACTACCGAGTGTAATAGACAATAGGTCAATTTCGAAATCATGCCCAGATAGACTAATCTTACAACCTCTATATATACGTGAAGACTCAATGATCTTACCGTCTGCTCTTTCTACTGTATAATGGTATCTAGGGCTACAGAATTATCATCTAGCAATTTACTGAACTTACGCGAAATTAAACTCTTATCAGCACCAGAATCAAATAGTACCGAAGCAAAGCAACCATTGATAGGAAATTTACCAGTTACAGTAGAAGGATCATTACGAGCCTCACCTGAACCAATGATGAAAGCTTCCTTGGCTCCACCATTACCGTTCTTATCGTTGTTTCCATTGCCATTGCCATTGCGGTTATCAGCACCATTACCGCCACCATTGTTCTTCCTTAGTTTTGGGCAATACCTCTTGATGTGCCTGGTCTGACCACACTCATAGCAGCCTCTTTGTTCATCCTTTGGGTCGGCTGTCTAGATGTCATATTCATCCTGCAATCTCTAGCAGCATGGCCAAATGTACCACACCGCTCACAAGTATTCTTTTTGCAGTTCCTGTTGTGGTGGTAGTTGCATCTGTTACACTTAGGTAATGTCCCAGAGTAGCCACCACTGCTGAGATGAGGATAAGGATGATTGATGAGATGAGCGATAGTTGTCAAACTTCCGTGACAGTTGAGGTTGCGGTTGAGAGTTGTTCGGCTTGTTGGTGGAACCAGATTCCCATTTCCTCTTGTTGTTACTGTCTAAAGGGGTCAATGTCGAACCTCGTGGAGGTAGTTTTCCCTGGATGACTGCCTGGTCAGTCAGTCTATGGGCCAACCTGATTGCCTCCTGTATGGTGTCTGGTTTGGAAGCAGTGACCATGCCTTGAATCTCAGGTAACAGACCGTGCAAATACCTCTCAATCCTTAGGGAAGGAGGGTCGACCATGTTAGGGCATAGGGTAGCAAGCTCGTGAGATCGAGTGGTGTACGCCTCGATTTCGGAGCCTGTCATCTTTAGGTTCCAGAACTCAGTTTCTAATTTCTGCACCTCACTCCAAGGGCAGTACTCTCTCTCATCAGGGTCTTGAAGTCATTCCAGGTCGTCTGGTTTGCAATTTCAACGCCCAACATTTGGACTTGAGCGTTCCACCAAGATAACGCAGCACCGTCCAGGGTGCCAGTGGCGTACTTAACCCGATTTGCCACGGGGCAGTTGCACATCTCGAACACTGACTCAAGCTTTTCGAACCAGCGTAGGAGTCCCACAGCTCCTTCTGCTCCAGTGAATGGATTGGGTTTACAATCCATGAAGGTCTTAAACGTGCATACCCCTTGTCCTGCAACAAGTTTTGATCAAGCGTTTAGAATTTTGAATAGATGTTCCAACTTAACCAGGGTGACGGAACGTTAACGTCAGGGGAAATTTTGTATTGCTTACCGATTGGACTGGCATGCGGATTGAGATTAGGATTGCAAGAGCATCAGCCACATGCTGATTGATTAGGGCTGCCAGTTCAGCTGGGGTCATGTTGATGGTGCCACGACCACGTCCGCGTCCTCGGCCAATTCCAGACATCTTAACAATCACAACATACAAAATAAGTAACATGAAACATATCTACTTCATTTGAGTACAAGTAATTAAAAGAATTTAGCACACACAACTAATAAGTTCAAATAATAATTTCTGATCAAATAAATTGTAGGTACGCATACAATTAATCAAATCAAATACTAAAATCCAAAAGTATCAGTCAGATGGGAAACAACCTTCCCATCTAGGTGTGAAATGAAATAAGTCCAATGGAATAACAGAATTAATGAAAGAAAAGAATAAATGAGGAAGTCAGTGAGAGTCAACAGATCCGTCGTGTTTTCCGCCTCGTCATCAGGCTGCTCCTCGGGTTCTTCTTCTGCTCTTCCTTAGGGTCTTCTTCCTCCGGTGCTTCTCGAGTTCTTCCTCCGTGCTTCCTCGGGTTCTTCTTCCTCCGGTGCTTCCTCGGGTTCTTCTCTTCTCCAGGTGCTGCTTCTGGTTCAGGCACTGCGTTCTGAGCGAAGACTTGGGATTCCACAATTCCTAGTCGCTGGTTTGTGTTTTCGGCCCGCCCGACCAGTCCATTATAACGATCTATAGGTCATTGTGGTATTCCAAGAAGTTATCGAATCGAGTCTCGAATCGTTCGAGTTTCTCCGCAGTCCTAGCCGATGTTTTCTTTAGTTCTGCATTTTCCTTTACGAGTGCGGCCACACGCTTACGCTGCAAATGCACTGTGGCTGCTAAAGCAGCTATAGCCTGCTCTGGAGGGCAAGTAAGTGGTGGTAATGTAGGGGCATTAGGGTCCCCACCAGGAGTAGACCAAGTACGAGGTCGGTTCTCGGGAGGTGGGGGTACATTCTTCTCTAGGATGAGATTAGTTATGTACTGGGGGTAACATTCCCACCTATGGACTGGTGGATACTCGGGTAAAGAAAAAGGTTGATCGTAATCGAATCTCTCGTTATTATTATAACGTAAGGGCCAGACGCAGGAGTTCTCAGAGGAAGGAACGTGATCGTAATAGATAGGCCTCTTGCCTCGAGAAGATGATGTTGGCGCTGAAGGAGATGATGCCATTCTGCAAGGAACTGCTCACAAGAATGAGCAATGCCAATGAATCCCACAAATAAAGCCAACGAACAAACAAGCAAAGTCTACGAGCAAACTAATCGTGTCTATATGTGTGTAACTAAGGCATGAGGCTATAGTCTAAATGCAATGCAAATGTGATGCAATTTTTAATTTAGTTCGCTATAACCGTTGGCTCTGATACCAATCTATCACACCCTAAAATTCCACAAACGGGGTATTACCGTTAGACGTGTGACTTCCAGGATCTCAGCCACTAGTTACACCAAACGACACGTTAATTATAAAACATATTTACTTATAAAACTTGAATTCATCAAAGACTAGTTTTAAACGTGGACATAATAGAAGTCGCGGAAGCATAGTAAATATTAGTTGTTTAAATGGCGCAACACGCGCAAACCGAATAAATAAAAATTATTGAAAGACGTTAAATAAATCACGTGGATAATAATGCATGAATGAAATGCTCCTATGCGTGCGCATCTTGTGAACCTGAAAGAAACATGCTAAAGTGTCAACACAAGGTTGGTGAGTCCACAGGTTTTGATAAATTGAACATAACAGTAAACTGATGCAGTAATCAAGATAATATCAGTAGATAGCTAGTCTACTCAACAAGTTACTAAGTGTATGAAGTTCGCAACCGACGCTGACAACGTAAAGAATGCCTCGGCTATGAACACCGGTCACAGCAACAGAATTAGGTCAATTAAACACCCGTTTGACGAACGTTGTGCTAGCGCGACTAGCCCGGGTGGGGTTGTCAAACCCAGTAGATCTACTCAGAATTACCTCGCTAGAGTACATATATAACGGTTCGAAAGTGAGGACTTAAGTATGGTGTCACATAGTAAACAAGTGATATTAAAGTAATACTAATCAGGTGAAAATACGTTTAGAACACACGTTTCTTTCACCCCAAAGAAAGTAAGTAAAGTGGGGCTGAGAACTCACCTTAAATGCACAGCAATTAATAAGCGAAAGCACAAACGTTTAAGATCTCCACTTAACCTGGATTTTATTTAATATATGCAATCAATATTAAATACTTAATAATGAAATCGTACGGTTTCGCGTTTCACGACTCGGTTCGGTTGCCGACGGTTTCCAAAATGATGTATAAACCCACCTACTATCATATAATTTATTACTTTTCATCTAACATGCCCACAACATATAAGATTTACATACACATGCACACACACATCAAACACATGCAGAATGCACACATGCATATCATAACACACAAAATTGATTATCATCAACATACACACCCATTACATACACATGCAAACATCCCATATCAACATGCACGGTAATATAAATGCACCCATACAAACACTTCAGCCCATACACCACCTCAGAAACACACACACATTCGCAGAACACACACACATTCGCAGACACACACACATATTCAAACACACCACTTCGAACAAACAATAATGAAATATATATACATGCACAACAGCTACAACCGGATACATATATATACACATACGTAATTTACCGTACGCGGGCACATACCACGCGCACCCGATTGAGGACCCGAGCACCCAAACCCAAAATCAACCCAAAATCAACCCAACATCATACAAACGTGACGACATACGGTCGCACAAAACATTCACACAACACAGAAGAATGCACGCATATCACATACTTACTCACTCACGTGAAAACAACCACCGGAATTCAACTCGAAATCCATTACTTGTAAAGGTAACCGGAACCGAACCGTAACGCAACACCATAAATAACGAAAAGAAACGTACCGAATAGTCTATGAAAAGCAATAGAACTTGCACGGAACGCTTCGGGAGTACGGAACGATGGGGTTGTCACCGGGTAGGAGGTTGCGAGAGTACAAAGCCGTGTTCGGAGGTACCCGAACAATGGAACTCGCCGAGGATGAGTATCGCAGCTTGATGGCTTGATGCGGCTGCCGTCGGTTGTTTCTTGGGTGCTTAGGGTTACAGATGAGAAGAATGGTGATATGGGGTCGGTTACGGAATGCTTATTTGATTTATTGGTTGCATTGCTTCTTTTGCAATTTGGCACAATTGCCCCTTCCACTTGTCTAATGACATTTCATGCTAATAATTTTGGTTTGTATTTTGTATGTTTTAATTGTTAAATTTGATATTTATAATAATAATTATTATTATTGAAAGGTATAATAATTTGATTAAACATAAATATGATGGAGATAGTTTAAATTAAGGGGGCAAGGTTAACCTGAAAACTCGGTTTGTCACATCATTCCCCTGTTGAAGGAATTTTCGTCCCGAAAATTAGAACACCAGGTTAACATGAAACATCAAGTTTAACAGTGACAACATGAGAGTGTTCATAAGCTTGCTCAGGATGGAGTTTCTGAAGTTTCTTAAGAAGTAGATGTCTGATCTTTGAATAGTTGTGGGTATCTCTTCTTCATTTGATACTCACGTTCCCAAGTAAACTCCGGGCCACGCTTTGAGTTCCACCTAACGCGCACAATTGGAATCTTGCTACGCCTTAGGGTTTTGACTTCTCGATCCATAATTTCAAGTGGTTCTTCAATGAAACGAAGCTGTTCATCAATCTCCAGTTCCTCTAATGGAACGATGAGTGAGTATCGGATAGACACTTCCTCAAATTAGACACGAATCGAACGAATACGAAAAAGGTTTTGTTCGTGTTCGTTCGTTAAAAATTAAACTTGTTCATGAACTGTTGACGAACACTTACTGAACGAGAGTTCTTGTTTGTGTTCGTTCATTAAGAAAACGAACATGTTCATGAACTGTTTACGAACACTTACCGAACGCAAATGAACACAAACAAAAGCAAACGAACACAAAAACTGTTCATGAACATTACGATCACAAAAAACTCATAAACACAAATGAATACAAATTATTATAGATTTATTTTAGAATAAAATTTATACTTTTTATTACACAATTACACAAATCAATAAAAATAAATAAATAGTTAACATAAATACCAAAAAATATTTGATATAATAGTCATAAAAATAACTGATACAATAATTAAGAATATAAACGAACATCTTAACGAACATAAACGAACACATTATCGAACGTTCACGAACAAACATTAACGAACATAAACGAACACATTATCGAACGTTCACGAACATAAATGAACGAACACGACTTGTGTTCATGTTCGTTCGTTTAACTAAACGGACGGAATTTTCTTGTTTATATTCGTTCATTTACTAAGCGAACGAATATAAATGAACTTCCGCCGAACGGTTTACGAACTATTCGTTGAACGTTCAGTTTGTTTGCAGCCCTAATAATAGGTCTCTTATTTGTGTTGCATGCATGGTAACGTAATAGTGTACATATAGCATGTAATTTCTTCAAAGAAAGATCTGGTTATGTTTTAAATTCTACATTATATGTGTAGAAAAAGAGTGCATGATTCGTCGGTAAAAAATCATAATAGTATGAATATACCATACAAATTAAAAAAAAATAGTAACAAAAAGATGGAAGATCCGAGTTCTTCATAATAAAGATATCAAAACATATTTTGCCCGAGTTGATTTCTACCAAGTTTTGTTATTATTATAAAGTAATAATAATTCTATAACTACTTTACAATCAATCTAACTATATGTGTACACATAATAATTACAAAGAAAATCTAATCAAACCACATCTTATATAATTATAATAAAGATGATTACAATAACTCTGGCTAACACATTTTCCTAGTGGACAGAATTTTTGCTCATTATATGTTATGAGCAGGGATAAACAAATTTTAGTTCTTTTCTTAAAAAGTTCAAAAACTTTAATCGACTAATCAAATAATTTTGATATTATCATTACTATAATTATCATTGTTATTACTACTACCTATTTATTTATAAAACTACATTTAGTAAATCTGTGTATTACACGGGTAAATAAAATATTAAATAAAACAAATCTATTAATTATAAAACGATATTTTAAAATATACGATTATAATTACGTATGAGTAAAAATTATAAGTAATAAACAATTATATGAAATTTATCAAATTTTTGTATGAGAAAACCTCTAATATGTACATGAGTTTAAAATTTTAAATAAATAACTTAACGTGACCATTAAAAAAATAAAATATTGACTAATCTCGTCTTGAGCAATTATAATAAAAAACATAAAATATAATGTGTAAGCAAAAATTCATTAAAAATTTACTAATGAAAGAGCCTCATAGAAAGAATGGTCCATAATGATTTTCCGTACTAATTATAACATATAATCATACACATATAGTTGAATTCACTATTAAACATATGCTCACATGGACAATGCAAAAATCAAAGAAACATTCTAAATTCCAAATTAACAAATGATTACTCTATATCTTAATAGACTTGATTAAAAAGTTCTATAATAATAAATAATATAATAATAAAACTGAATAAAAAGAAAACATTAAAAAAACGTTATCTAATAAATTAGAAAAACCACTTATAAAATAAAATAAAATATTTCTAACAAAATAAGAACATGTTTTAAAAATTAGTTAAAACATCTTAAATTTTGGAAAATAATGATTATGTTAATGGTAACAAATAAAAAAAAGAAAAGGAGACGATAATGAAATAAAAGACAATTGAAAATATTGATGTCTAAATTAGCGTTTTTAATTGTATTTTATTTTAATTTCTAAAATCAATCTTTTATTTTTACTAATAGTAGTTTCTATAGAAAAACATATAAAATATTATAATTGGCGTGTCTTTAAGTGGTACTATATAATCTTAAAGTAACATTTATTTTAGAATTATGATTTATTATTTATTTTGTCTTTCAAAAAATAAAGATTTGATAAGAAGATAATTTTAAAAATTAACCAATAAAGTTTGTTAAGAGTAAAAGTAAGAGATATATGTTATTTAGTTTAGAATGAAAGAGTTTTATTTAGGGTTAAAAGCATATTCCCCCTCTAAAACTTTTTAATTGCATATATACCCAAGCAAAACTTTTAAATGTATATATCTCTTTACAAAACCTCATAATTGGCAAATATACTCATTTTCATTAAAAGTGGTTTATAAAATGACTAATTTGCCCTTATTTATACTAAAACTTTATAATTAGCAAACTTTACCTTATCAACCTTTAAATGGAAAATATATTAAAAACATATTTCCTCCTCTAAAACTTTTTAATGGCATATATATCCATGTGTAAGTTCTTATTACTTTTTTAGAAAGGGTAATATTATCATAACAATAAATTAAGTATATATGCAATTAAAGTTTTTGCTTGGGTATATATGCATTTAAAGGATGTTTACAAGAGTATATATACAATTGATCCTTTAATTTATATTCTGTTAATTTTGGAAACAAAATGTGCATTTAAAAATTTTAATACAAAAATAGTAAATTTAATTTACAAAGTAACATGTGGTATTATAATTAACTTTTTATTAGAATAGTAGGATTGATACATATGTAAATTGACACTCTTAATTTTACTAATTCTCACATTTATTTGGATTCTTTAAATTTCTCTACCTATTTGTTTCTTGATTTAATTCCGATACACGTGTTTATCACTGATGAAGTTCATAGGCAACAATGATTTTAAGAAGAATGCAAGTGATAACGGATCAATTAATCAGGTGAGAAAACGTATGAAGTAATAAGGTAAGTATTCTAAACTAGTCGTAGCACTATGACTTTTAAATGGAAAATTATAGGTTCAAGTCTTATTTGATGAGCAAAAATGTTTTAGGTTGAGTCAGATGTTTTTTTTAATTGTTAGTTTTCTCTTTAAAGGGTTAGGGTGCAGTCTAGACTGAAAAACAAATAGGTAAGACCGATTAAAATAACATTTATATATCCTTAAACATAATCATTATTACCGTTCAAAAAGATATAAATATACATTCAAGCAGATGAATTTATTAAGCACCCCAAAAAGAACTTCATCAACTTTTAGTTGTTGACATAAATATACAAAAAGCTGGTGAATAATTAAGTAGACAAGCAAGTACATGAATTAGTTAAAAACAAGAATAAACTTATTTTTGTATATTTTGTTAAGAACTAAAAATATAATTATCATATAACCAAAGTACTAAACTACTAATTGATTTTTCAAAAGAAATTGACAAATACTCGGGTCTATTGACTCGACATATGTTTTACAAAAACAAATTATAAAATAAATGGTTGTTGTTAGTTTCTAATATTATTCTCGATTTTTAGCGGTCCCTATGTTTTTTCAATTTTTTTGGACTTTGACTATAAAACGAGGAAGGATTGAAGTTTAAAGAGGGAAATGGAAAGTGACGCGATTCATCCGTTTTTCTTTGTTTTATGGTATAATCGAACGATGTTCATATTTGCTTTTTTTAATGATTAAAATGTTCATATATGTTAAAAGATGAATATTAATCAAGTTTTAGCATTTCAAATCTAAGCAATCTTGTACAAGATGAAAATAATGTAAGTGTATATAGGTAGGTAAATTTTGGTTTGGTTTTGTATAATACATCTTCTATATGAAAATTTTTACGTAAGAAATATGTTTTTCCATGTGGTTCATGGAAGATTCAAAATCTCGTTATTAACAAGAGATGTAATTGTAGGATGAGATTAGAGGGTGTAAGTTAGTCATTTCTAAATGACAATTGTATACGTGTTTCTTTGCTTTATGTTAGTAAATAAACATCGTTGTTCATATAAATTATTTTTAAAGATAAAAATGAATAAATGCTAAAATATAATGTAGACAAACTAAGGGGATTCAACGTTTGGACAGGGAACTGGAAAGTGACACGAGAAAACGACGTAAACAATATAATGATAAAATCAATCTTTTTTTCTTTGCTTTAAGGTGTCATCGGTTATATTTAAATGCTAACATAAATTTATACAAGTTAAATTTATTGTTTTATAAAAAATAATATTTGCCAATCTACATAGGTCCTGACCACACACCATTTAAAGAATATGTGTGTATACATATATATTGTTCTTGCATTTTTAAAATTATATTTTTAAATGGTTTCTAATTCTTCAAAATTAAAAGGTACATATCAAATATCATTTGCATTTTTAAACGGTTTTAGAAGGCCCAACTTAATTACGTAATGCACCTCCCAAGTCCCAAGTTTACAAACCAGGCCCAAACTACGTAAACCGAGAGTCCTAGACTTTCTGCATATTGGTTATTAATTTCATCCGTTATTAATTATTTTCTTTTATGAAATATATAACTCGTTTGATGAAAATATTTTGTAAGTTACAAAAATAGCTAGCATTTGTCAAAACTTATGAGAGATATTTTTAAGCATGAAAACTTACATTAATGGTTCTTAATTTTGTAACCATATCAAGAAATTAGTTCTTAAAATGATATTGCCAATGAGTTCTAGCTCAATTGGTTTATTAGTAGTCATCTTATGATCTTTTAAAGTGGAAGTTATGAGTTGCAGTCTCACTAAGTGTCATATATTTTAAGTGGGCCAAGAGTTTTATAACAGTGGGCATTTGGGTGGTGAGTTTCTCTTTAAATAATGGCGAGCTGTGTCACCTGAGTTGTCTGTGTTCGCTGACGTGGTTGGCATTTCCCCAATAGGTTTACCCAGGTAACTGGGCTTAAAAATTATTCGTTTGGAGCGAACAAGATTAGATACCTTGGTAGTCCATGTCGTAAACGATGAGTGTTCGCCCTTGGTCTACGCGGATCAGGGGCCCAGCTAACGCGTGAAACACTCCGCCTGAGGAGTACGGTCGCAAGACTGAAACTCAAAGGAATTGACGAGGGTCTGCACAAGCGGTGGAGCATGTCGTTTAATTTGATACAACGGACAAAACCTTACCAGCCTATGACATATGAACAAGAAAACCTGTGCTTAAGGGGATGAATGGGTTTACCCGGTGACTGGCTTAAATATTATTAGTTGGTCGTTAAGAAAATGATCATATTTTTAATAAACATGTATATTTACCCTTTAATTTAATCTCACCCTATGCTTTCACTTTACACCACGATAACCCTAGTTTGGTGTTGACCTCCACCCTAACTTCGCACGTGTGGTTTGTTAGCCAGTGATTATCCATTATAGTTTTTATTATTTAACTTAACATTTGCTTTTAAATTTGTTTATTAGTCATTAGGTGATATTTAGCTTGAACATTAAAATAGTCATTAATGTTTTACTATTATCTCAGTATCTTCTAACTCGATTAGACCTCTATATTTTAAAAAGATTAATCATTGGTGGATCAACATATGAATAACTGTGAATTCTTTTATAATTCTCTAATATTATTCCAACATAAGATGTCTTGCGTAGGACTTAACAAACAACAAAACCACTCGTATGATATAGTTAATTATTAGTGTTAAATTTGGTAAATTCAAATGTCGCTTATAATAATAGACAAAATGCATAGAAATATGTAACTTTTCATATAGCATGTTATTTCAAATTTTCATACGTTTGTAAAAGTAAAAGAGGTAAATAATGCAAAGGCGTTGACTTTGTATATATGTAGACCACTTGCTCTATGCATGTTGTGGAATTTTGAAATTAAATACTAGCACAATCAATGAATCATTGAAAATAGGGTTGTCACGAACATTTAAAGAACAATTGACTTGATTCGAAGTGTCAACGGGCTTTAAATTCCACAAAAATAGACTTTAAATTGCTTTGAAATGTTCCCAAACTCGAGAAATTGGTAATGTGTCACCCGACATGATGACATTACATATACTAGTATTTTAAAAATCAAACCGATAGTAGAGTCGACAGATCAAACGATATGTGACCCGTTGGTATGTCCTTAAAACCTGAACGGTCAACAAAGAATGGATGTTAAACATCAACAGTTTTTAACTAGTTGTGGTTCGATTCTTACTAGTCTGATCTGGGTAATAGATTTTCGAATTGATGGATTAACACATTCATAGTATCATAGCTTATAGGATCAGATGCATTAGCACTGATTAGATCACAACAATATCATTGCCCATGACTTTGTGCATAGAGTTTGAGAAATTACTTTTGCCATGTGTTTTATTTGATTTGATTGGTGATTAGATCGCAACAGATACAATTGCTCATGTTGTGTTTGGAGTTTGAGAAAACAGTTTTGACATGTGTTTTATTTTATTGATGATTATCGTAACAAGTATCGTTGGTCATGACTTTGTGGTTAGAATTTGAGAAAATAGTTTTGACACATGTGTTTTATTGATTGGTGATTAGATCGCAACAAGTACGCTCATGACTTTACGTTTAGAGTTTGAGAAGATAGTTTTAACATGTGTTTTATTTGATTTATTTAACGTGACGAGCACTCGCAACTGTTAGTAGTGGTTGATGGTAACATGGTAACAACAAGAAAAAGAAATACATGCTAGTCTCCTAATATATTTGTGCTAATAAAATTACTTTTAAATACTATTCTCTAATTATATCCGCAATTAAGTATGCGACCAAGTTTTTTCTTTTAAATCTATTCTCGTATAATATCCGTAATTAAGTATGCTTAGTGAAGATATTTATTAGTTGCTTATCGTTTGGAATATATAAATTTTAGTTTGTATGATGTATAATACATAAACTATTGAAATTCTCTATCGTGTTGGAACATACATTTTTACGTGCGCAAGACTGAAAATAATGCAGATTTGACACTGCTTATTTTTAAACGAAATTTATATCGAAACGCAAATAAAAATTAGCTTGTTGTAGCAATACCTTTGGAATCTCATAAAATATTATAACTAAAGCTTGGTATAGAAAAACTAAATTAAATTTAAAATGTTTTAGCTTGAAACATGTCGGTTTTGAATAAAATTCATACCGAAAAGTAGATAAATATAAACAAGTAGGTCATAACGGTATATTCAAAATTCTATAAACCACTCCATATTATACGTTATGAGAAAAAATAAAAAATAAACTAATTTAAAATAGTTATAAATATCAATATAAATAAAAAACTAAATAAAATTAAAAAGAAAAAAAGAAAAAAACACACTATGTGGCAGGTAAAGAAGGAGGTCAGTGGAGGTATTAACGGGGTTCGAAAGCGCACTAATTGCTCATTATCTATGAACAATATTAATTTATGTATAATATGGATGGATGTATACGTGAAAAAGAAAACAATGAAGCATTCACTATTCATCGCAACAAAATATAATTCAAAATAATATATTTCAGTTTTGCATGTATATATAAAACAAGGTTTTTTATACGGTCGATAAAGATTATCAACTAATACATACATAAATAGAATTAAACAAATTAAATTACATTATATACATCCATACGTGTGAACACATGTATAAACATAATCTAAAGTTAACAATTACAAAAAGACAAACCTTTCAATCTTATTAAAACACCAATTTATATAAAAAGTTAAAATGTAAAACTAAACTTATATGTATTTTGTGTGCTTTAAGGATGAAAGCAACTCATACATTTGGCCATTAGAACCTTACAAAAAATAACCTTTTTATTTGTTAAAAGCAACCATCCTATATGTAGAAAAACTTAAGTATTTTCTACTCTGTAACAAAATTAATTTGTTTTTTCTCCACCATCCTTTTTTTCTTCATTAGAAGAAAAAATTAGTTCCATACTATTGTTGCTGCTACTACCAGAGTTAAACATCGTATCAGCCATATCCGTCACTCCTGGATAGTCGACGTAGTTAGTAGGAGACGACGGACCCACCTCATTAGCGACATCTCTTTGGTTTCCAAAGGGTTGCATGCTATGATGTGTGATACTGTATAGATCTTCAACTGGTTGTTTGATATCCATGGATAACCACTGAGGCAGCGACTGTGAAGTCGTGGGTGCTAAATGAGAGGGTAGTGAATGCGTGGTCATAGCCTCCGGTGGTGGCGCCATGGAGGGTGCGGTGGAGGACATGGTACATGTATGCTCACCACGATATGTTACTTCAAAAGTGTAGGGGTCATGATCAAGTCTTTGCACCTGTTTTTTCGCGGGGCAGTTGTATAGTTTTTGGTGGGTGCATCTGAAATATCCCCTGAGTATAAGGACCAAAAATGTAAATAATAAGTTGATTGAATTATTTGAAATGTGGAATATTCAAAAGACAGTAAACATATGTCGTGGCAAAAGGACCACCTCGTATGCAAAACCTTTGAATTCAACCCATTAAAAAGGTCACTTTTAACCCGTTGCAATCATAGGAATTGTGGACTTTCAAGATTTGAGGCAAGAAAGTTTCAATCCGACGTGTAAATTGCACTCAAATATTAGCGAATAAAAATCATAGTGGTTTAACGTACCCTCTGTGTTTAACGTATCATCTTTTATAAAACGAAATGCGACTGATTTTGCAGGAGGAGGACCCATCAAACATGTAAGAAGAGAGTACGTTTAGTAACATCCACAAAAAGTTGTATTATTTTTTCCTTTCTAGAATCGTCTTATTTTATAGGTAAATGTGTTGTTTTTATATAAAAACCCCTTTTATCAAGGGTTCGAAAATGATGTTAACTTCTATACCTTGGAAATTTGGACCCGAGAATCTCCTTTTGACCGTACTTTCTCCAAGTGTAGCCATCTTCGGGCGGAACTTCTGTGTTCCCCATCCTAGGAGCAGCAACTCTAAACGTTCTCCTGTCCGTTTCATCTTTTCTACATTTATGCAAAGAAAAACAACAAAGAACGTTACATCATTATCGAGACGAACACAAACCAAAGAAGTCTTTTACAAGGCAAGTTGGCCACACTAGCTAGAAATTGCTCAATATTGTACAATTTGTAGTTTTGGATATCATCTGCCTTCTATTATAAGCATATTTCTAATCAAAATATCTTATGGGTATAACAAACACCATCTTCATTGTTAGTTTGTGTATAAACAAATGGACTAGACACAAATAAAACAATAAAAAGTTTGTCAAAACCACCGATCTTACATCATATCTTTTCCAGCCAACCAAGTTTTAAAATGATATATTAAAGTTTTCAAACTTACATGTCCATATTTCCACTTTTAGAAACAATGACACATTACTATACTCATCTTTTTAATTTTTAAATCTTATATAAATCTATTTCTTTTTTAACATACCTTTTTCTTACCATTTTTTCACTTATGCATGGTGTTTGCAAATTCGCCTATTGACACGTAGGACACATTTCAACATTTCATTACACAATTACTAATTCACCCACATATATAAAAAAATTGCATGTGAGATTTTAAGTATGCTTTTCCCTCCAAATATAACCAACTTTCAAACTTTAACTAACTTATCGTTACCTTCTTCGCGTTCGTTGCATCGATGTACGCGCAGGATCGCTCTCCATACCGTCCACATTCCCGCCACCCGAATCAACGGCTTCAAACCCATGCTGTTGATGGTGAGTTAGGTGTTCATGCAACACCATGTTCATTGCCTGTGAGCTTCTAATCAGCCAATCCGACACCGAACCACCACCAACCTCCATGGCCCCACGTGGCGCCTCATGGTGCCCGTAGTCCTGAACCGCCAAGCTCCTCAGCCGGTCCCTCACGTCACCAAACACCCTACTAATCTCGTCACACGAAGTAATAAGAGCATGAGCAGGTTGGTTAGCTATGTTGGGTAGGGTTTGTTCAAGATCTTTAACCAACTTAAACCCATGAAAGAACATAGAAGCAATCTCCTCCATTGTAAGTAAGCAGTTTTCAAGCGCGCTTTTTTTCGATTCAAGAATCGTTTGAACGTACAAAACGAATGATAATGATGGTGTAGGGATGATGGGTTGTATGCGTATATGAAGAAAAGAAATTCAAGAAATGGGTAAAAGGGGTTAAGAAAAAAGGAAAAAGATTCAAAGTATTTGTAAGATACGTTGGGTGAGTTGACTTGGTCATAGTCTCAATAAAATTGGTAGCTTTTTGATTGAGTTGGGTCTACAAGACGACTTGGTATGGGTTTATGAGGTCGTTTAGACTAAATATTATGGTGGAAGAATTTTCTAAACTTTGAAACACATGACTTGAAAAAATTGTTTCATTTTCACAATGCAAAATACTTTTTTATTTCTTAATCCTAATCATTATCGACAACGGTTTTCCCAACTTTAGGTAGCAAATATGAATATTTTTTTATTGGCTTTGTCACTTGACAAACTTTGATTGGATTTTCTAAATTTTTGGTATTGTTTTTATTTGTTCAAATTTTAGTTTTGTTTTCTCGGTTTCTTTTTTCTTTTTTTCTTTGTTATACGTTTTGTTTTAGCCTCTTTTTATTTTTCTCTTTCTGATGTATATTTTAATACACTTCTTCTATCTACATTCGAAAGTATAGAACCACGAATTATTCTATCTACATTCGAAAGTATAGAACCAAGAATTATGATTGTAAGCAGGTAATAAATGGATTAGAAGAGGTGAAAGAGATGACACACAACAAAACCAGAAGTATGTGGATTAAACGGAGATGAAATTGCTTAAACAAAACTCGAAGATGATAAAACTGCTTATACTCCCCTCATCTTAAACACGTTTTTATATTTTTGTATAGAAGTTTTTATATTTAACTTTATTATAAATAAAAAGTTGGTTTACGATACATTCTCATTATGTTTATAATTTTTAATTTTCATAATTTATAAATTGTATTTGTTTATTAGGAATTTTAATATTTTATCATTATAATTTCATAAAAATAAGACTTATTTGTATAAAAATCTGTCAATATATTTCAAATCGCTAATATGTTGTTGAGAAGACATTGTATACAATAAGTTGTTAATACGAATGTATACAATTTTGGAAGGCTTGTTGGTTAGTTTTGTTGACAAGTAATATGATATTGTATCACCTACGTGATTCTATTACTAGTTCACAAAAAGGATTTTGTCTTTGATGAAGATGGTTAGTTTTGTACCGAATAATCCTAAACTTTACATTTTGTACTAACATTTTAAAGTTTTTAACTTTAATTACTCGTTTAATTCGTTAAACCAAAACTGAAATTAAAACTGAAATTAATATTTACTTTATTATCAGCACCACCACTACAACTGTTGTTTGATATAAATCGAACAATCTTATTAATTCAAATACTAAATACGAAATAATCTATAATCTATAATATAATAAGTTTTTTTTAAGACACGTGTTATTATTCTAACATATTAAATAACACGTGTTATTATTCTAGCATATCAAAAACATTATTTTCCCGTCGCTCTCTCATAGTAAATACCAAAATTATAAAATAATTAATTTGACTTTCCTTTTAACTAAAATATGTTAAAACAAATATATTTTTATATTTGTGTTTTTTTGTCTCTCTCATCTTAAATGATAATTATTACAAATAAGTAAACTAAATTATTAAACATCTAAAATATAAATGTAATTATTTTAATAATTTATTACTACATATTAGATATAAAGTAATAAATTCTAATTCATTATATATTATAACTTTTAAATATTCGTTATATGTTTATTTTACCAATGGATAATAACATTAAAAAATAACTTTTTCATAAAACTAATGATATATAAGAATGATTGATCTTTTAGCCATCGTACTATAGTTTTATTAAAGAAGTCATTCTAATTGAGTAAATTCTTAAAATAATTTATTCGTACATATATCACCGTTATTGGTTGATAAATAATAATTTAATTATAATGAAATTTTGTAAGTACGACGAAGGTAGCATCGAAATGTTATCGCAATTGAGTATTGCCAACGAAAATTGTTTTAGGGTGCTTAAGGTTTATTGATTTTTCTAAAAGTAAATAGATATTTGAAATATGTTATAGAAAATTGAAATTTGGAATTTCATTTTAAAATTAAAGTTAATAAAAATAGAAATTAAAGAAACGACAATCTATAGAAGAAATTGGAGTTTTAAAGTATTTGTTTGATATAATTTTTTCATAATTATGGTTTACAAATTTGTTAAAATAAGAATGTGATGCGAAAGTGATGATGATAGTAGTTGTGGTTGCGGAGGTGATTGTGGTGATGACATGCAATCATTACATGACAAGCCAACGATTGTGTAGTTGCGAAGACGATGCTAATAGATAGTATGGTCGTTGGTAATTAATTAAAAAAATTTTTTTGTTTTTATTGGGATACTTTGACGGTAAGATGATTTTTCTTTTTTCAGGATGTTGAGAGTTCAAATATAGTAAAATACAAATATGTGGTTAATAAAAGTAGATTAAAGGTGTTTCTGAAAATGTTACTGAATTGTTAGTTATTTTAAGGAAGTAGATGCGACGTAGTTCTATTTTTTATTTAATTTGTTTCACACTAAGGGCTATTCGACAACCTTGTGTTGAGTCATTAGGAGGCCCGACCAAACAAAAGGTAACATTTTAATTATTCAACATGTTTATAAAACTTATCCATCAAACAACTTCATAAACTATTAAAATCTATTTTTTTAAATTAATTAAACATACTCAACCTGTAATCTATTTAGATATATATAGCCTCTAAATATAAATCTACAATCCAAGAATATAATGAATGTAATTCAAATTACAGTTTCAGGAAATTTTCGGGAACCAAACATCCTCTTAAAGTTTATTTATCCCTAAATTTGGTCAAAATAATATATCTCGTATATTCATTCTTCTAATAAGAAGTGATGACAATTAGACCGAGTATAATCATAAAGCGAACAATATTTATTGCATACGTATAAGATATTTTGACCATAAATAACCATGGTAATTTTGGAACTAAAAAGATGAATCATAGGAAAAATTCTAGAAACGAAATTTTTTTTTACGTGAGACTTATTTTCTTGAATTGAAGGCCAAAAGACATCGGACCAATTATTTATCAATTATAAATAAATCAGACGACAAGAATGATTATGAGTATTATATTTGTATATAGAATCACTTAAACCGACGGTTTTGCAATTAACCATTTATTACACCAAGCGATTGTTACGAACAACCATTATCCCATTGTATTATTTTTGAACGATACAACAAATAAAGTCTGGTTATCCGGGGTATCTTAATGACGAAAATACATCTCATACGTCCAAGAGCACAGACAATGTTAAATAGCTCAAACCCACCAACCATCAATTTTGAGAAAATCCGTCACAAGAAAACTCAATTCAGTAAAACCTGACTACCAATAGCATTTTGCTTCCGGTAGAACTCAAACTCACAACTTCCTTTAAAGAAAGTCACGAGTCTACAGTTCAACCAAATGATTAGTGGTCAACTCGAACTCACAATTGTATATAATACTTAAACCGATGTCTTTTATCGTAAGTCAACTTGATAATTGTTGGTATATAAATTAGAAAGGGATGATTCTATATATACCCCGTTTAAATATTTTTTACTTGTTATATCTTTGCCTTTAATTTTTTAAAATAGTTTAAAATTTTTTATATATTTTTATTTATCATATCGTCCTTTAATATGTTAAACTAAAAACTTTTAGGTTTTATCCATTATTATTTCTTCTAGTTTATTTCTTTTTTGTATTTTGTTCTTTTATTTATAGTAATTACGAATGCTCTATAAAGCCAAAAATAGAAAATAACCTAAAACCGAACCATATTCGTAATTGGAAAAACCAAATCAAATGGTGAATTTGGTCTTCAAATCAGTTAAGGTTACACAACTTCTTGTGTATTCGGTTCGGCTATCCATTATAAACCTAATAATACATAGTTTAATAGGTTAATTGATTAACCGGACTGAAAAATTGGTTTAGTCGGTTGAATTTGATTCGTTAGATCTATTTTCAATTCTGAAAGATATTTTAAAATTTTGTATTGACTATTTTTTTTTCTAATTCAAAATGTTTATATTAGATTTTTATAAAAAAACTTAATATGTTTTTATATCGTAATATAAAACGTCTTATTGAAAGTTTTTTAAAAAAACTTAATATGTTTTTATATCGTAATATAAAACGTCTTATTGAAAGTTTTTTAAAAAACTTTTATCTAAAACTAAAAAAAATCGACTGTAAAATATAACAAGTTTTGAAATTTGTTTTGACTAAGAGGAGAAGAGAGGAAGTATAACAAGTAATAAAGTAATGTGTATAACATAATCTACTAAGATGATGTTTCATTTGAAATAATTTTGTTATTTAATGATAGGTGAGTTTCTATCCTTTTTAGGTGGCGGTATTGGCCGTAGTTGGAGGTGGTGGTTTTGTTGGAGTTGGAAGCAACGGTTTTGCTAGAGATACTGATTTCTTTAATGGTTTATGTTGTATGATGTATGTATCAGTATTTCATAAATGGTTAAAAATAATTAATAAATATAAATTATCAAATAAACAAGTTTATTTTTTTAATATTCAAAAACCAGTACTAATTTCTACGGTGCTCTTTCATCACCATGTACAAGTTGCTAAATAGAAGGTAAAACCATGTAATGCACATGTTTATATTTTCAATTTTTAATTTGATTTATTTTGGGTTTTATAAAAATTACGTTGATTCGTATTTATATTTACTATTAAAAGATGGAAGATAGGGTGTCTAGTTATTACTTATGTGAAATGATGTGTGTGTTTAATTAGTAGCACGTTTTGACTTATTAGATCTGTTTTCACATGCTTTGACTTATTAGATCCGTTTTCCCATGCTTACAACTTGTGTATTGTTTCATATCAATATACAATAACAAGAGTATCATTTTATCATAAAACTTAATGAAACACAAAAATACACTATATATAGAGCAGTTTGTTATGTGTTTTAATGTGATTATAAGTACAAAAACTTTACGTCTTAATTGTCGATCTTGAACCACAATATCTATCAAATGACATATTTTTAGCATACGTATGCAATATAACACATAAAACCAAGTTTAAGTGATTTATATACCTTTGAACTCAATAGATATATTTTATATTTAAAATTTTAGTGCAGTACAATACACTTGAAGTGTTGTATCTATTTATGTATTTTGGGACGCAAAGCAGATTGTAAAATTTAGGCGGTTTAAAACGACTGATATGATCAATAAATCAATATGAGTTGCATGATCAATCATCGCAAAAGATAATTCAACTCCATATGATTCTCAAATAAGATACATGATCAGTTCCTTATTTCAATCATTTCTCAAACTATCAAAATATTTATACTATATCTAAAGATTTATAATTCATGATTATGAAAGGCAAAAGTAATTCAAATTGTTACAAGAATTTATTTGTATTCACAAAAATAGACCCAAAAGAGGAGTAGAAGCTATCCTGAATTCATATTATCCATGTTCTTTTAAGTTCTGACCTAGGCAATGGTCTAATTGCTCAATTGTGATGTTTTCTAGATGTGTAGATGATTTTCAGTCTATGACGTCATCAATATAACATCCTAAATAACATATATGTAAAATCCATCAATAATAAAATATTAATCTCAAAAGAATACACAGATTTCATAAAGTCATGAAGAGAATTGTTCATAACTAGATTAAGCAACAACTTGCCCAATCATGAGGAAGATGATTCATAAACAAAAACCTTGTGAAATTTAACAATTCACATGGGAACAGAAAGAATTCATATATATTTATATGAAACGAAAAAAAAACAGAAAATCATAAAAATTATGTGTGGATGCGTACTTAATATAAGCTTATCAAAATTTGGGGCCGCAAGCTAGATCTTTTACCTATGATAAAAGAAGAGCTAGCCTTGAAGATTGTCATATCTTAGTGACCAAACCAAAACAAAAGTTGAATAAAATTAATTGTCATATTATTATGTTATTAACATGTGTAATATGATTTATTACATGAAACTAAATTATTAAAAGAACAAAAAAGAAATAACAAACCTAAGTCATTTAATTGATCAAGGACACGTATCTTTATTTTTATACTTTTTTACTTATTACATACAAGTGTATATATAAGTTTGTATATAAAAATATTATCAATTAATTTCTTTTATACTAGTATAGAAATTCGTGTACTACACGGGTTAAATAAAAATAATAAACTTAATAGTTATCTATTAATATTTAAAAATTACAGCACTGAAAGAATATCAAATATCGTACATTTACGACTCAACCAATTTTTATATTAGATGAAATGGGGCATCACTTTTTTTGTTAGCTTCACTTTCCTTATCATGGTTCAATTGACCACATTAAAAGGTTCTTTAGTTAAAATTATTTAAAATTAATTAATGGATTTTATAAAAAGAAATTCTAAATTCATAAAAGTTGAACCCAATAACCAAGTGGGTATAAGTTCCGAGTTTATATGAATCTAGATCTATAACTTGTAGTTTGTATCATGATGTGGGTCTCGAGCACCATCATGAAAATCTATGACAATTTATACATGATGACTTTTATTCGGCAATGATCCACATACCAAAATTTGTTATGCGTGTTCGTGTATACACCTCGTGAAAGAATCATATGGGTAAACAAGAGGTAAAAGAAAGATAAATATACGCATCTAAAAGGTTGTTTGGTATACCGAATCAGTTAGAGTTAGAGTTTGTTTGGTTCACTTAAAAGTTATCTCTTAATGGTTCTTGAAACCTTTTAGTAACGTAGTTCATGTAGCCTCTTAACAGATAAGTTTTTAAAATAAACATAATGATTCATAAGTTATCTTTTATTCAATTCTTAAGACAGGAAAAAAAAAGTAAGAAAAAGAAAATAGGGTGTGAATATTTAGATTAAGAGAGTGGGGTGGTGCGCATTAAAATTCACGATATGTGTAATGTTAAACATGAACAGATCATCACATAACGCTACGTCATATCGTTCGTATTTGGATCAAAATCTATACATGTCATGCCTGTATAACAATGAAACAATATACATTGGTTAATTTGTTAAACACGGTGCAATAAGTAACCAAAATGGAAGGTTTATTAAAAAAAGCATCACAAAACTATATATTATAATATATCAAAAGTCAAACCTCATATTATATATTTAATTTATAAAGAAAAATATATGATATTTTAAATTTTATAAGATTATATGTTTAGAAATACTACTAGTGGATGGTTGACAAAATTTTGTCCAAATCAATATGATGTCTCAGGTCATTGAAATTTAACGTTGAATTTTCAGTTCTAGATGCTTTTAACTTGTAATTTATATTTAGAGTTGAGGAAACTACCAACGACTCTTGAAATATTATTATGATGAATTAACGATGGGACCTTTGTACTTTGAATAATTTTGATTAGTCTTATATATACAATTAAAAAAATGTTATTCAGGCTGCTAGTAATCGATTATTTATGGTCTGGAATTTAGGTTTACCTTAACTATTCACAAGTTGTGTTTTTAAATCATTTTATTTATTTGTTTGTTTGGTTATAATTAATAGAGTTGTTTTTTATGTATATTCACAAGTCTAATTAATATTATCATGCTTCTTGATTCGACAGATTGAGTTGATTTTTTATGTGTATTTTTTGATCTATCCAAATTCATCACCACCCATTTTGTTTTAGCACGTGTATAAAATATTAGCGGTAGTTGATAATGTTAAATGTGTCATACTTTGTTTTAAGAGCATGTTTTAAACTTTGGTGTTAGTTGATGATTGTGAATGTGTGATGCTTCATGATGGTATTAGGCGGTGGATTCATACTAAATTTATATGCATTATAAATTATGTTGTATTCGTAAGTGTGATAATTCATTTATAGGATTTTAACTCATACCAATTTGATATGGATAACAACAAGTGTGATTAGGCTTAAATGGCATCAGTAGAGACTAATTATATAATTTACTCGAATAAATAAACAAAAATATCAACTTCCGTTCGTTGTTGGTGATTGTACATGGGACTGTTCATAGCCTTTTGGTTTGTTATACATTTGGGTGGTTGAATTTTCACACTTTTAACCATCTTTTTTGGTTTTTAAGTGTATCAACGTGATGAAACATACAAATGGTTCATTGTATTTGTGCTTTTAGTTTACTTGAATCAAATTTGGGTGTGATATGCTTAATCCTAATAACTTAGGGAAATTGTACTAGACTACTAGCCCCTTAAGCAAACTTATTCAAACTTACATTTTACCTCTCACAAAGTTACACAATAGTCTCCTTAATTTTAGAGAGGCGCGCTGAACATTCGAAAATACATTTAAACTTTGTCACGTACTATTTTTATTCTTGTTTCAATTAAAATATTATTTAAAATCAAGTCGTGCATGAAAAGATACACTTTATTAAAACACAAACGTACAAGTTAAAATTTTTCTAAAATGTTATATATTAGGTGAGTTGATTATGATCCAAGGACCGCCACCACTAAAAAGCAAGGACCAATCTTATGACCTTGCAAAACATTGGATTTCAACAAACTTAACTTCTAATCACTAATCATATCATGATAACAACTACTCTAGAAAGCATGAATTTCTAAAAATCCACCAAGAACACACCAAAGATAGGATTGAGGTCATTCAAGAAATAGTAACTCACCGAGGTTTATTGTCGATTTTAGCATGAAATGAAGGTTGAGATATGGATTAGAACTAGCAAAACGAACATGTCGGTTCGAGTCAGGTTTTTATGAATGTTGAAGCTCGAACATCTTGATTCACCAACACTCTTACGCTAGCTCTCATAAATAACGCACACATTCACCACAATGAAAACATTGGTTTTTCTCCTTTAAGAATCCCTCCAACACTTGTGGCTTTCTCACTTATCACAAGGTTGGTTTCAACTTTTCAGACTTGCCTATTATGATCCCTTAAGTTATCTTCATGTCATAAGTAACTCAAAGACTCTTTCACCTACATCATTTTAAGTGAAGTTTACATAATTTAGGTCCCAACTTCAATAGTAAATAACATAACTCAATCCATGCATTAAATGAGCATTATACATGTAGAAGACGTACGTCGGTGGCTCCGGTGTCATTTAATGTAATATTCACAATCCTCTAGTTGAATATATATACATCATACTTTTAAAATTTAGCATTTCACGTGTAAATGATTTTAAAGGTGAGAGATAGGGTTATAATGTCAATTTTTAATTGATCAGACATTTGTAATACTCGGGTTACTAAAACTAGTTTATTATATATATATATATATGGTCTTGGATGTAAAATAGTCAAATGATAAAAAAAATAAAATTAAAATAAAAACATTATAAAAGAAGTTAACAAAACCATAACGGAAACTAGCTAGTGGAAGACTATTTTACAAAATGAAAACCACGTGCCAAAAAAATTCTTTAACCTAGGATTTTGAATGCGTGACTAAAGCCAAATAAAAAACTATTTATGTAATGTAACTTTTTTAATATATTTGTTTCAAAGCTACTAGAACTACTTTACCGAGACCGAATCGTGTAGGGTCCTCTAGATTATAATTGTTATTTCCAAAAAAATACTATTATTCTTTAGCTTTAATATAACCATAAAATTAATATTTTTTTATCCGTAATTGCATCTTACTATCTTTCGGTCTAAGTAAACCTCACATCAACATTTACCTTTCTTCTCTATTCACTCGCTATATTAGTTTCAATATATTAGATACTCATGTGTTATTCCGGATTGAAATAGTAAACATCATTTGCGGAACATAGAATTATGAATATGATTGTGAGGTAGTAATTCATATTTAAATTTGATAAAATGGAATCATGATGTAGGTACATTGAAACGTATATGTTGTTTTATAATGAGTATTCGCTCATTGTAATTGTTTTTGACTTCGTAAATATTGATGTATTATAAATATTTTCTTAAAAATATGATGTTTAAAGTACTTTAATTTTAATAATTATTAGCTAGAAATTAAATTTATTTTTAACAAAATTAACTTTAATTCAAATATTACAAAAGCTTTATTGATTAAGATAGTAGTAAATGGTCATTTTTTATTAACATGTGTTCAAATCCTATGTGAATTTTAGGTGAAATTTTAAAAAATAACATGTGTCTTTTAGAGCCCCTGTGAGCTTGTCCATCCCTACATACGCTACCACCAAAAACAACCACAGAATCTGTGGTTAGCTTGTTCGTTCTTGCACATTATGTCCTTGGAACCATGTTGCGGAATCTTTGAGACAACATAGCTAGTTTGGTTCCATCACAAGTGGATCTCAATCCAATATGCATACAACCAATGATCGTTACTTTACCATGGCTGAGTTGAGGTACCCAAGACAATTAAACAATGGGAATGTCTTGGATTCGAGTTTCACTCTCAGCAAAAATACTTAGTGTTGAATCAATGGATCTTTTCAGTTGTGGGGTTCCTCCTGAGGGGTTGGGGTGCGTTCCCAGCTAGGAAAAGGATATGTGAATATCTATAGAAACAACAGGGTCGTATATTTGTTGTTTAAAAAAAATCTAACATGCATGCTAATTTCTATTAAAAATAAACGAAGCATATGTGTAGTACTAAATTGAGAAAATACATGGCATCTTGTAAATTTAATAAATTTGAAAGGTAAAAATATTTTTGCAAGAACAAGTATCTTATGCACATTTCCACCACTCTTGCTAACAAATGAACCTACAACAATATATATCATCTTTCCTTCACTATCATTTGCATCTTTTTTTCATGTCTCTTTGAACCCCAAAGGGCTGCTCATAATATAAAAACCCTAGAAGCTTTATGTGCAAGACTCAAAATGAACCTTTTAGTGAGCATAGATGCCAAGTGAATTTACCATTGGAAAGATGGGAACATAGGATGTGCGTAGGATATGCTAGATGCATTATATAACATGATGTTTCTTGTTGTCCTGTATAACAGTTTCAAAAGGGATAATAAGATGCGTAGGTATTTTAGGATATAGGGTTTGGAGTGTAACCAAAAGATCATTGGTCTAACTGTATTAAAATGTGTTGGAAAGATGTACATACTCAAGTAACTAGTTTTATATTTTTTAGATACATTATATATTAGACAATTATGTAAGCTTGTTTCTTTAGCATATAACATTTTCTATAAATTCAATCTTCAAATTAACTATGCACTATGTATAGTAGGATTTTGTTTAATTAGAAAGTACTTTTGAATCTAAAAATGTAGGAAGCATTTTGAGTTGAGTTGAACATGTGATTTTTTAAAGGAATGACATTTTAGTAATCAATTAATTCGTGTTAAATATTTTTTATGTAATCGTGTTACATTTTAAATCATTTCGTGTTATTTTATTAGTGTTTTTATGTATTAAAAATTTATTTTTAATTTATGATTACGGTTACATATTAAAAGTACACCATGGAACATTATTTCACCTTTGTGTTTTTTAGAACATTTAAATTAAAAAAATAAACAATAATGTTCATAAAAACACAATAAAGAGTAGCAAAAACATAACGACAAACGATAAATACAATAACAATACTATATCTATTTTAAAGATGAAAAAACATTCGTTTTTATGATTTAATCTTGTTTAGAAATTAATGTCATACATAAAAGATATAAAAGTTTAAAAAGTGAGAGGACTTTAAAAAATTGATGATAACTAAAATACCCTTCAATAAACATGTTCCTATATCTATTACTTGTAAATTTTATGAATGGTTCTAAATAAAGAAAAGAGAAAAAGTAATAAAACTAATAAACATTTAGTGATTATTTCAATAGGAAAATGATATGATAAATGAGATGTTGAAGGTTTTAATATCATGAATAAAATTTAGGAACTAATGTAGGTTTTAGCTAAATAATATGGATTTAGATAAAGAAGCGGATATGCATGCTAAGAGCATTCATATCAACTCCCCTAAATCTTCCCCATATCTAAATTACAAGGGGAACATGAAAAATCATGCAATTTACTTTCACATTTGGTGTCATATTTTCATCTCCATCCTCTATATTTTTTAAGAAAACTATATATAAGGGTCACTATTCATCCAGATATCAGTTTTATTGATATTATTTATGAGTGGATGTGAATGGAAAAAAATAGAGAATATATTTAAGAAAAATAAATAACTATTATTCAACTAAGATATAAACATATATGAGGAATGAGATGAGATGCAAAAGGTTTTAAAAAATAATGGGTAATTTTAAAAATGATGATGTTCAGTTACATTATAGAGATAGTAATGAGAAATAAGCATTTCTAACTCATCATCATCTCCAACCTTATCATCATAGTTTAACAAAATCACCAAATAATTCACTTCATCTCATCCTATTCCATACTCCATAATCCATACTCCATAATCCATACTCCACCCTCATATTCTTAAAATGAAAGCAAATACATCTTCAATATAGGCTTACTATTCATCTTCATATTTTTTTGTTTTTTGTGAGTAGAAGTGAGTGTTAAAAGAGAACAAAATAATGCAGTAAAAAATAGATTAGTAGTTATTAGTTAAATAGTGATAGATATTGGGAGTGAGAATTGAGATATATTTTTAAAAATAAAAGATGAAATAAAATAATGATAATTGTTATTTGATTTATAAATGATAAAAATGAAATCTGCATGCTGTTTAATGACACCAAGAATAATTTATTGAACATTTTCAGTTTTGACTATAAAACTATTAAATGATTTTGTGGACCTTCGTATCACTTTTTACATGTCCTACTAAGAAAAGAATCCAATAATAAGAGTATTAAAAACTTCCTTGACCTATGGAACATATATAGTACTATTTTTTTCCTTTACATCAAGTGGTCACTATTTATGATCTCTTAAAAAGTAAAAGTTGGATAAAAAGTATAACCATTTAAAACATTCTCTTTTCAATGTCTTTAAATGAGGAGAGGGATGTGCGAATTATATCCTAAAATATAACATGTGTATTAGAGATATTTTGAGAGGTTGATTTGTTATGGTTGTTGAGTTAGTTTGAGTTTGTTAGATGTTAGTTTCTAGTTCTAGATTCTTCTTAGATCTAGTATAAATACTAGCTTGATTACTCTCATTTACATACACATAAAATCTAATGAGAAGATGAAGAATATTTCAAGTCATTACTTGTTTTATGGTATCAGAGCTAAGCTCTGAGATTCCGGCATCTTCCACCGGTAATCTTTCTCCGGCGACTTTTTCCGGCGATCTTTTCCGGCGACCATATCTCTGTCATGACTTCTCCATCTTTCTCCTTTGCACCTACAAACAACTCATCAAATCAAACCAATACCTTGCCAAACATTTCAAATTTTCTTTCTATCAAACTCGATGATACTAACTATCTCAATTGGAAACATCAAATTACCACTATTTTGAAGACATTAGGGCTGTTGAAGCTTCTGAAATCCGATGTTCAAGTTCCACAATCTGGTTCAACAGAAAGAGATTCATGGAGAAATGTGATGGCTATGTTCAAGCGTTGATTACAGCAACTCTTTCACCATCAATTATGCATTTAGCTAGAAATTCAACTTCTGCTGCTTCTCTCTGGAAGTCAATTGAAGATTCATTTGTTCAAATCGTTTTTGCAAAATAGTCACAATTAAGAACTCAGTTTCATCTTTTGAAACAAAACACAAAATCTATAGTTGAGTTTCTGAACGAACAAAAGAAATTGTTGATACTCTGAATGCAATTGAAGATCCAATCTCCGATGAACTTCTTGTTCTACAAGTTCTTCAAGGTTTGAGTCTTGAATATGAGAATTTTGTGATGAATATTGAAAATCAAGACAAGCCTCTCACCTTTTCACAGCTACGATCGCGATTACTCACCTATGAAGCTCATCTGAAACAAAGGCAACCTTCAGTTCCTCCACCGCTTGTTGCTATGATTGCTTCTACATCGACTCTGCCTCATTCTGATGGTTCTCGAACTGTGATTTGTCAGATTTGTGCCAAATCTGGACACAAGGCTTCAAGTTGTTACTTTCGGTATTCATCACCTGCTGGTCGAAGTGGAGCTCGTGCCGTGGTGGTTCGTTTGGTGGTCGCGGAAATAACTTCCGATTTAAGGTGGTGATCGCGGCCGCGGTGGTTCAACTGGTGGTTCGCGGTGGTCCTCGGGTGGGGAATCTTTTGCTGCTCATGTTGCTGATGTTCAAGGAACATCCTCTTCCACTTCTTATTATCCTAATTTTGGTGTTGGGCCTGGAATATTTGGATCTGGTTTTGGGCCTGGAATACTTGGATTTGGGTCAGCTAACTCTATTCCTAGTCCAACAGCTTTTGGACCACCACACTCCTCATCTGCTGAGCTGCCTTATTCTGGCCCACCAGCTGGTGATAATGGTTCAAATACAGGTTTTGGGCCTGATCATTTTCAAGCATGGTCTTCCAATACTTCTCCATAATTTTATGGCCTTCACGTTGATTTTACACAAACATATGCAAATGTTGATTCTTGGATTCCGGACTCCGGTGCCACAGCTCATATGACCTCTGATCCGTCCATTGTTTTTGGCTCGGTTCCTTATACTGGCTCAGAACGTGTGATTGTTGGTAATGGTACCTCTCTTACCATTTCCCATGTTGGTTTCTCTTATCTTCATTTATCTCATTGCACTTTATTACTTCGTTATGTGCTTGTTGTTCCTGGTCTTGCCAAAAAATTATTGTCTATTACTCAGCTTGTTCTTGATCATCCTGTATCTATCTTATTCTCACAATTTGGTTTGTCCATACAGACTCCCATAGGGCGGCTGCTCCACCACATGCGAGCTAGTCCTCATCAGCTCTACTCTCTCTCTGCTACTTTCTCTGTCTCACGGGAGCTCTGGCATTCTCGATTAGGACATCCTTCTGATCCAGTGTTATCTAGACTTTCTTTTTTACCAATGTCTCATAAAGTTCTAAATAAACCTTGTAATTCTTGTTGTATTTCCAAATCTACTCGATTACCATTTCATTCTATTGTATCTCACTCTACAGCTCCCTTACATATTGTGCATTGTGATATTCGAGGTCCCTCCCCGGTTATGTCTCGTTGTGGTTATCGCTATTTCATCACATTTATTGATGATTATAGTCGTTTTACATGGATGTATCCTCTGACCAGTCGCTCCCAAGCTATTGATTGTTTTCGTTATTTTCGACCTTTGGTCGAAAATCTTTTCTCATGCACTATTAAAAATCTTCAATGTGATGGTGCTCCTGAACTTGTTCACGGTGATATGGCTCGTTATCTTTCTGCGTCTGGTATTGCCTATCGGATTTCTTGCCCTTATACTCCCCAACAAAATAGGGTGGCTGAGCGCAAAAATCGTCATCTTTCTGAGGTTGCTCGTGCCTTATTATTTCATGCTTATTTACCAAAGAAATTTTGGTATGATGCTTATGCTACTGCAGCCTTTCTTATCAATCGTCTTCCTACACCGGTTCTTCATTTCTCTACACCTTACGAGGTTCTTTTCGGTACCCGTCCTGACTATTCCATACTTCGTACATTTGGGTGCTTATGTTATCCTTATCTTGGTGATATTCGTACGGATAAACTTTCACCCAAATCCACTCCTTGCTTCTTTCTTGGCTATGCTCCTAACCATCATGGTTATCTCTGTTATGATCCTAGTACTTCTCGTACTATCACTTCTCGTCATGTTATTTTTCATGAGTCTGTGTTTGATATTCCTGGTTCTGCTCCTCCTTCTGCTTCTTCCGCTTCTATCTTTTCTGATTTCGTTATTCCTTCACCTTCCTATCCTACTGTACCTTCCTCTTCCACTACACCTTCTCCTCCTCCTTCCCCTCCTCCTCCTCCTTCCCCTCCTCCTCCTCCTTCCCCTCCTCCTCCTCCCCCTCCTTCTCCTCCTTCCCCTCCTCCTTCTTCTTCCCCACCTCCTCCTCCTGTACATCCTATGGTCACTCGCTCTCGTGATCATACTCGTCAGCCTAAACACTTTCCTGATCATGTTCTTTTTCACACTACTACTGCTCCTACCACTGAGCCTTCTTCATTTTCTCAGGCTCAACGTCATTCTGTTTGGTGGGATGCTATGCGTACTGAGTTTGGTGCGCTGCAGTCCAATCACACTTGGGATCTTGTACCTCCTCCTCCTTCTGCCAATATTGTTGGTAGTAAGTGGGTTTACAGGATTAAGCATAATCCTGATGGTTCTGTCAGTCGTTATAAAGCCCGGCTTGTTGCCAAGGGCTTTCATCAGACAGAGGGCATTGATTATACTGAGACTTTTAGTCCAGTGGTTAAACCCACTACTATTCCTCTTGTTCTATCTCTTGCCTTCTCTCGTGGTTGGACTATTCGTCAGGTTGATGTCAACAATGCTTTTCTTCATGGTGATCTCTCTGAGACTGTTTATATGTCTCAGCCACCTGGCTTTGTTGACTCCTTTTGTCCTGATCATGTTTGCCTTCTTCGCAAGGCTCTTTATGGTCTCAAGCAGGCTCCTCGTGCTTGGTTCTCTAAGCTTTCTTCTGCTCTTCTGACTAGTGGCTTTATCCAGTGTGTATCTGATACTTCCTTGTTTGTTTATCAGCGTGATGGCCTTTCTTGTTATGTCTTGGTGTATGTGGATGACATTATTATTACTGGGAGCTCATCAGAGTTTGTTGCTTCTTTGATTACTCGTTTGGACTCTCAGTTTACACTCAAAGATTTAGGCACTCTGTCCTATTTCTTGGGTATCCAGGCTACCTTTACTGATGATTGTTTGCACTTATCACAGCAACATTATCTTCTTGATTTACTGCAGCGTACTGGATTGACTCAGTGTCGCCCTCTCTCCACCCCTGTTGCATCCGGGAGACAGTTATCCCGCTACTCTGGTACTTTGTTACCTGATCCTGTGCTCTATCGTAGCACAGTGGGTGCTTTGCAGTATCTTGTTCTTACCCGTCCAGAGATTGCTTATGCGGTTAGTAAGGTGTCTCAGTTTCTACAGGCTCCTACTGATCGTCACTGGGCTGCTGTCAAGCGGATTTTACGCTATCTTCGTGGTACTCTTACTCATGGGCTGACTTTTCGTCGCTCCACTTGCTTTGATATTCATGGTTATTCTGATGCAGACTGGGCCGGTTGTCCTGATGATCGTCGTTTGACGACGGGTTTTTGTGTGTTTCTGGGTTCCAATCTTATTAGTTGGAGTTCCAAGAAACAACATATTGTTGCTCGTTCTAGCACTGAGGCTGAGTATCGTACTCTTGCTCACACAGCTGCTGAGATTCGTTGGATTATGTCTTTATTACAGGAGCTGCAGGTTCCTCAGTCATCACCCCCTACTCTTTGGTGTGATAATATTGGTGCCACTTACCTCGCAGTTAATCCTGTTTTTCACCAACGTACCAAGCATATTGAGATTGATCTTCATTTTATACGAGATATGGTTTTATCTCGCCAACTTTGTGTTCGGTCTGTTTCTACTGTTTTGCAGTTGGCGGATTTATTGACCAAAGGTCTCTCCTCCTCTCGTTTTGATGACTTACGATCCAAGCTTCACGTTTTGTCTCCCCGTTCAGCTTGAGGGGGCATATTAGAGATATTTTGAGAGGTTGATTTGTTATGGTTGTTGAGTTAGTTTGAGTTTGTTAGATGTTAGTTCTAGTTCTAGATTCTTCTTAGATCTAGTATAAATACTAGCTTGATTACTCTCATTTACATACACATAAAATCTAATGAGAAAATGGAGAATATTTCAAGTCATTACATTGTTTTAATGTGTATACTTCTTGTTATAGTCTATAATTGTTTGGAAGCCAATATCAATGTTTATCACCAAGTGTCTTTTTAAGTGTACACACGCATTACTGGGTGATTGCTTTTTTGGCAGTTAATAAATAATTTGTTTATAAACCGCCAAGGGAGATTTGCCCTATAATTCATTGGTTGTACATATTTTGATATTTTTAGTTTTGACATTAACAAATCTTTTAATGGTTGGCGTTCTGGATCATAGGACAACATTTCCAACTATATATGAAATCTTAGTAGTTATATTGTGTGTGTAAGGATCCACATGTAGCATACTTGCTCATGTATGGATACAAAGTTGAACTAGTGAGCATATTCCTACTGATTGAACATTTACTACTCATGGGTTGCTGTATGTTACCACTAATAAAGAAGTTCATAATGAAGATAGTTGCTACCGATAAAGGAATTGCAACAGGTGGGTTGACGATGTTGATATAGACTTAATGCTTATGAAGACTCGTGATCAAGAAAAAATAAAGATTTGAAGAGGATAAATCTTTATTTATAGTGTATCTATCTCTTATGTTAAATTTGTTTAGATTTTGTAGTTATTATTTGCCTTTACATAGAGAATAATTAGCTATCTTTTAGCTAAATAATCATATTAATTAGTGTAATTGTAAAAACCCTAATGTAGTTAGGTACACATGAGTTTTGCTAATAGAATTGATTTTGCAACTCTGAAATTCATTTCTCTTTATTCTTAAGGAAACATTTTATTCTGAATTCATATCTTTTCTCATATCAGTAATCTTGGTAGTGATCATCACTTTATTTTATCATTCTTGGTGATAATCATCATCATCTTCTCTCTAAATAAGGTAGAGATCACTTTTAGTAGGGACAACTACCACTCACAAAATATAACTTAAGTGTGTGTATAGTAATTTCAGCATAAGCCTCACAAACGCGTCTTATTAGTCTATAAGTCTATGATATCTCTTTTGATATGGAGAATGTTTAGAGTTAGATATCACTTAGAGTAACTTGAAAGTCTTGAGTTTTAGTGTGGCTTATGTTTATAACGTTTTTTTTTTCTCGCTCAAACATTATGAAAAATCATTTTTCAATGAATACTACTGCCACCACGGATGTAATAGATCGATCATCATACTTTGACTAGACTTGGTTTTTTCGCTAAGCGAGTTCTCAAGTAATTTTGAAAACTGTTTAACTGAAAATTGGTATCTTAGAAAACACTAGAGTTTGACAACTTATTTGAAAAGTGGTCGTTAAAAGCATTTTGGTATGCTTTTGAAATGAAAACTATTGCTAACTACACAAATGTATTTGTTGAGTTTCTAAAACTTTTGAAATATTTCTTTACATTTTTGTTTACTACTTTAATGTTATTAAAATGTCATCATTTATAAATTCTAACACCCTTTTATTTAGTATACAGATTACAACCGTTCAAGATAACCTGCAGACGTGAATTTCGTATAGTAGTCATTTTTGCGATTGTTGATTGCAAATTTGATTTTGTCTTGTGTTGGGTGTGAATACGTATGTACATGTGGAGTATTTAATAAAAAATCGATAGACGCTTCTTCTTTACTTTTATAAGTTTGCATTTCATACGCATACTTGAAAATAAAGGAAAATGGCATCGATATTTTCATAAGTATTAATTATGTTAACGTTTAGACTGGACGTAGTGGTACCCGTAAAGGGCGTCAAATTAGCTGATGTTGACAAATTTAAAGCGTTAAAGTCACTACTGTCTAGTTTAAGGGTGGCTTCAAACTCATTTTTAGTTAAACCCTTAATAGACGTTAAAAGAGATGGATGAATTTGTTTTTTTCTCACTTTTAACAATTTTTAACTAAAAAAGACTTTAAATCTACTACATTTGATTTAAAATGATTTTAAATAATTCATATTTACCTAGGTGACGTTATAACTAAATAAACCACTACACATAAGTCTTAAATGTCGACAAACTCAAGAACATTGTTGAAACTTAAATATTAAATATTTCTTGAATCAGATATAATTGTTTTAAAACAAGTAGAGAACTATAAGTATAAACACATATCATGGTCAATAAGTTGGTCAATCAATCGTACATATTTGTGCACCCTATTCTTTGAGCAAGAACAAGGATCTTATACACCTTTCCACCATGTCTCCTAACAAAAGAATTTCACATATAACGTCATCCTTCGCATCTCATTTCCGCATCTTTTTGAACCCCAAAGATCTACTCAAGATATAACAAGCTCAAAAGCAATGTTTTTTGAACCGGATCGAACGTCAAACCGTACACCTTACTGGTTTTGTGGTCGGACAGGTTGGACCAGATTTAACTATATTTTAATTATATTTATATATATTGTTAAATATAAGTAATTTATATATATTTTTTATAGTTATATATAAAACTTAACTATATTTGTATATCCAACACACTAATTTATGGTTTAACACATCGTTTTTACCCATTAAAATAAAAAAAATCAAAAACCGGTCCGACCACCGGTTCGGGAAGAACTGGCCGGTTCGACCGTTCAAAACCGATTCGTAGCGAACCGGACCAATCCCCGGTCGGACCGGCCGGTCCGATCCGGTCGCGAAAACAATGCTCAAAAGCTTTATAGTGGACAAAGATATGAGCAGAATTTAATGTAGGAATGAGACATAGGATGTACTTAGGATATGCTGTAAGCGTAAAAACACTGACATTTCTTGTTGCCCTATATAACAGTCCAAAAGGGTAACAATGTTTGTCATCATGTAAGTATTTCAGCCATGTGCCCATGTGTATGGATGCATTGGGCAATTACTTTTTCAACAGTTGGTATGTACCATTCTAACTGTCAAAGAAGATTTACCCTGCAATTCATTAATCGTACACATTTGGATATTCTAGCTCCAACATGAATGGAATTCCAATGAGCAATGTTCTAGGTTGTAACATCATATCATCCACCTAAGACCCACACGTAGTGGATCCAAAATGAGGGCTCCAAAATGGTGATATGGAAATTAATATTGCACGAAAGCCACCACTTCAAGTTTAACTAGGGCTATAAAATAGTTCATCGATTAGCCCTTAACGGGTGAGAAAGATAAGCCTCTTTATTTAATTAATAATTGGGTTTAACTAAAACCACTACACTTAAATCAAATGAGACTTTAGTTAAAAAAATTTGCCTATGTGAAGTATAAATGTCACTTAACTAGAAGATTAGTGAATACCACTACATATAGTCTAACATGGGTGTTGTACCAAATGTAACAGGTACAACACCATCATGCACAATCAATCACCCCCATCACCTGCAGTTTGTACAAACACTTGAGACATTTAAGACACATGTAACATGTGTTTGTGTTGATCATATCTGGCTTATTGTAGCACAAACCAAACTGAACCGATTTTTAGAAACTCCAGGATAGGTTTTTTGAAAATCTTGAACTGAGAACCAGCTTAAGGACAGACGGATCCGGTTTTGTTTGGTCCAGTCTAGTTTGAATCTAAAACCGAGTTTTTTGATAATTTAAGACACATGTTTGTACAAACAATTTCCAGACAGCAACGCAATCTTTGGTGAAAAAAGTACAGACAGAACGCGGGACGATTGCCATGATCATAATTTAATATAGGGCTTTTTGCATTACTATGACCACCATTGTCGTTATCATCCCCATAATCATTTGATACTAGCATTAGATATGGTAGATGTGCATGGTCCAGCAGATGTCATGAATGGTACTCCCTTAAATGTGGCCACCCCTTTGTCATCCGTGAAAAGATTCTGCACCCATGAATAATTCATGTTAATAATGCACAGTTTTATACATAAATGAATTAAGTAAACAGAAAAAGCAACCAAATGTCATGACCACTTCACCAGTCAAATACAACTTTGAACGATTGACTTTTATTTGAAGATTTCAAGTTTATGATCAATGTATTTTTTAAGTGCTACAACCATAACTTGAAAATACATTTTGGTCAGAAATGTTGAAAATTTCAAAGTTTGACATGATCTGTTCTAGACAACAAATGAAATAAGATCATTTATTATGAGCTTGTGCTTCTATTTATCAATGAAAGCTACAATTCATTAAAGATAATTACCGGTGTTATCTTGTCAAGTTGTTTCTTTTTCGGGTTCAAAACATCCTCTGGCTTTCCTTCATGCCTGTATAGAGAGATTGGCATTAGTACATGTTAAAGCATTGAACTACAAGCACAACACAAGAAACAATGTAGACAAGTAAAACATGGGTTTGCGTAGCATATGGTTTTGGTCAAGATTCATTTATGATAATTAACCCTGGCACACCTACTCCTTAAAACAAGAGCCATCTGTGATACATGAAACAACTGTTTGATCCTACAATGAAGTTTAAAAATGGAATTTGCAGCGGGTTGCACTACGGATGGATTGGGCAATGGGTTAAAATATGCCAGGTTGTAATGCATAAAAAATAATCACGAGTACACGTTAGTGTATTAAATATGATTAAAAAGCACATTATAGAACAAAATTCTATTTTAATGAAGAGATTATAGCACAATATAGCTATAATCTTCATATGTAATTTTGGGTTAATAATATTAGTAACCATAACCAGAAAGATTTATTCATATGTAATTTTGATGCATACCCAGCAAATGTAACACATTCACCAACTTTGGCCCCTTCTGGAACAATCAACGGCTCTACAGCTGTATGATCTGCATTTGAAGCGCAGAGCACCTGGAATATAGCCAAAAGAAAGAGGCCTCAAAATGTGCACATGAGATTTAAAAATATATGGTTCAATTTTAAAGCGAGTTTCTATGCTTTCAAAGGAAGACGCCTATGACAAAAGTTGAAAAAAAAAAACTGAAGATGAAATCAGTGCAAAAGAAAGGAACATTTTCAACAACGAATATACGACTCCCTATACCAAAAAATTAGAAGAGAAGTCGGTTGGTATACATGCATGAATCATTGCAACATGTATGAACAACAGTCTTGACTAATCAGAAACCAACAATTTGCTAATCAAATCTTAAGCTAAGTAAATAAGAAATTATCCCCAAAATTTTAACCCATATGCTTATGAAATTCATAGAAATTAACATTAACAAGATTGATGTGCAGGGAAAAGAGTAGTTGTTACCAATCCTTCTGAAACCACATCTCTTAACTTTCCAGGCTTAACATTTGTGATTAATGCCACAAGACGGTTCTACAATGTTAAAATGCAAATGATCAAGTATTAGGAATTACACATAAATTATAATACAACAGTGGTTGTGAGAAGTGCTAAAATATAAAATTGGATCAAATGACAGAAAAATAATATATTTTTATTATTACCGTCAACTCTTCTGGACTACAATACTTTGCCAAACCACTGACCACCTGCCGACATTTACCCTCGCCCACATCTATTTCCTCGACCAATAAACTAAAGATTCCAAGCAAAGTTAATGAGAATGATCCTGAATAGAGGTGGCAATTCCGGAAATAGAGAAAAAGTGTTTTAAGGTCGATGCACCTGACCCAATTATTTCAACTATTCTGCCGGAAATAGACTGTGTAGGACAAAAGGTATATTAATAGTTACCTATCAGCTGATGGATGTTTGGAAGCCTTACGAATGTGTCCGACCTGAATTTTTAATAAACTGACACTTAATTCTTTGTCTTTGTCATCTGGTACCTTTTCAGGCAATTTCTTCTTTTCTGTGGCAGCTTCTGTTTTTCCTGCTGCTTGTTTATTCAACTTCAAGCAAAATTTTAAGTTTAGTACAGTTAGCTTCAAAAAGAAGTTTAGTACAAATCAAATTCTGTTATCATATATCTCAATTGGAAATACTCCTCACAAGTTCTGATTTACTTATCAGAGAATTTTTTAAAGGTTTAAAATCACAATAGTTAATCAACTTTCAAAAAGGGGTTGCATGCATCAAAATGTAACATAGTTTCAACTTTTCTCCATGTATCAACTTATTTTTAAACCATACCATCATATATAACATACATACATTGTAACGCAATTATGATTGAATAGTTGCACCAAAATGCAACATACCTTTCCCCTTTTACAATATAACATACAATGGTAAAAGTAAATAAGTTGTATAGGAATATAGAACAATGAGAGCATGTTACATTATTTCAGATTTTGGTGCCATAACGCAATTAACCCCCAAACTAATCATTGGAACAAAGAGACCCAAAAAACTGAAAACTTCAAAATTACTTTATTCACTTCACATACTTCAGACTTTTTTTAGTCTTGATTTTACGGCTTTTTTAATTTCTTTTTTACTTCAATATTCTTTAAACAAGAGAATAAATAAATAGAAAGAGCGTGTAAAATATACATCTCATGTAGATAGAATCTAGCATTGATATAAGGAAAGAATATGTTCTCAATTTAGTATGTATTAAGTAAATTTAACAGAAGATCACACAGCCAAAGAAGAACTCGCTGCTAGGTTTTCATATTCAAAATGAGGAAAAAAATGCGAAACAGATGTGGCCATGTTGGGATAAGCACATCATCATGTATTTAAAGAAAAGGATTGATGTCAAAGGATAGCAACATACTTAGATTGGTGGTCTGTTTTGGTAATTATACTCAATAACGTCACGACCACAAAATATTACATTTTTAAATGAGCTAATTTGGTAATTTAGTGGACATGCGAGGAAAAAAGATGATGTGGCGAACCACCTTATCAAAAATGAAGCTACTTTGGTAATTATACTTTTTTTTGTAATGGGAATGGTTAATTGTTATGCTATTTGTAATGAAAAATTTTGGTACGCGTGCTTTTGTGAAAGTGACTAGTTTGATACCTCAGTGAAGCTACCTCTTTTTAAAAAAATGCAACATCAGCAAGAAACCAGTCATCAGATTATCAAATTACCATTACCTTTTAAAAGCAACTAGTTCGATACTTCAGTGACAAACCACCTCTTTAAAAAATGCAACATTAGCACGAAACCATCATCAGATTATCAAATTAACTCATCTCAAAATATTGTAATTAGGAGCTCAGAACATTATCAACAAAGACCACCATCCTGCGTTGCTATTCTATGACTTTAACCCTAAAGAAAATAAACATGCATCAAAGGCGAAAAAAATCATACCACATCAGACTTTTTCTCTAAATCAGCTCCTGAATTTGCTGCTTTTGCATTCGAGGCAGCCTTTTTTGTATTTGGATCGGCCTTTTTAGTACTTGACTCAGCTTCCCCCTTTGCTGTCTGTTTGGCCAGCTGAAAAGGATAAAATAAAGAACTTTCAGAGGATGAAATTTGTATTAGTGATTTGCAAATAGCTAGTAGCCCAGCTAATAGAGCTGTGCTATCACAGAATTAGAAATTCTTGCACTTCGCTTAGATGATACAAGTGAGTGATTTTATGTGAGTATGCAGATAACAAAATAACAAACATATTAGCCACTTATCACTAAATATGCATAACCTGTATTATCAAGCTCCTAGTCATAATATTATGTTTCAACTGCTACTTTGGAAAATTCTACACAAGTACACAACTAGGATGAAAACTATATATGAGATATTACAGTTCATTAGTTAAATTTATAAAGATTCTACTTACTGGAGGATCAAAAGGGACCTTCTCTAGCACAATCTTTTTAAATAGCCCTCCAAAGTCATGGGTGTTCTGTAAGGTGAACCAGAATAAATTAGTGAACAAGAAAAGGAGAAGAAAATAAGTGTCTTCCATTGCAAGGACAGGAAAGAAGCAAACTAACTAACAGGATTATGAAGCACTAAATCATTAAAATTGACCTTCTTGATAGTAAGGAAAAATGAGATAAGAATAGGGGATCTCCAATTGCTCAATTTAGAAGGTGAAAGACAGATGGTAATCCAAGGAAAAGAAACTCCGTTACCTGAATGTAATCCATCCATCTCATCAGATGTGGCAGTTTATTCCAGTCTGGTTTTGGAAGACTAATCTGTCACCAGCAGCAAGTATTAGGTATGAGATAAACAAAGCTTAAAAAAGAATAACAGTAAAAAGTTTGTAAAGAAAAAGAAACCAAAAACCATGAGCTGGTATAAACAAAGCGAAGGTTACTGAAGATATTCAAGAACAACTTTAACCGAAAAATAAAGTGTTAAAACAAATGCACACATCAAAATCAATGCATGGCCAATTACAGAATATCCCCAGTAGCTGGTTCCTACAATCACCCAAAATTCTTGCTAGACAGAAGAAATTGCAGTCCATGCTCTAAATGCATCAAGTTTCATAATAATCTACAACGACCATGACTGAACTATCACAAAAGATGAATAATACATACCACATATGGATGAACCGTTGAAAACACAATTATATCAGCATCAGAAGGTCTGTATCCACCCCCCACAAGAACAGAATACTCAGTCAAGTATTCATTTAATTGGCTTAAACTCTTTGAGCACGCCTCAGAATCTGATAGGAAATTCTCTGCAAATGTCACCCATTTGTTGAACTGCCAAAAAGTGAGTAACTAAATGAGCATAAATACTCTTTTTATATCACCATGAAGATTGCAGAGAAGGCTACCATATAGTCTACCCAAAATAAGCAACACAGTTCCAAAGTTGGCCCTTGAATATAGCTAAAAAAGCAATATTACGATCCGTAAACAGAAATCTACTCACCTCCTTGTCGTTCTCGTATGCATTCTTCATGATGTTAACACTCAAGCTTTTAAGATCATTCCCCGCATCATTCAAGAATTTTGTCTGTGTAGAAGATTTAGAAGAAGGGATCAGGAATTCAGGATACACTTGATATACCACAAGTCAAAGGGGAAAATTCACGAGTCATATTATGAAAAAAAAATTGTGACTACAAATTGCTATAAAGAAAAAGTCTGTGGTTTCCAGGGGTGCATACGACGGTTTATGGGTTCATGACTGGTCCAGAGAAAAAAAAGAAAAACAAAAAAAGGACCGGAAACCAGACCATGAAGTGATGGTCGGTTTTCGTTTGGTTGATCAGGCAGCTCACATATTAGTGGTCAATTGGGCTGCAAGGTATGCAATTTGGGCTGCAAGTTTTGTTTGTTTGGGCTGTGCACAGTAGCATGTAATTATCAAGAGTGCTTGGGCCGTGCCTGTTCGTAAAACTTACTCCTAATTAGTACTAAACGACCATCAAGTTTGTTTAAACTTTGAGCTAGATACAAAACATGTAAGTTTATGAAAAATATAAAGATGTGAAAATTTCATAAAGCAGGTAAAACTCAAGACAAATGCTTAAATATGTGTTTCATTCTGGCTCCCAAATGGAATCCAATTCAAACAATTACACCGAATCCAATTAATGAATTTGTGTTTGAAAAACTAAAACCTATAACAAAAAAATTTGTATTCATTGATGAGAACTTGACCCGCATCAACCATCAAAATCTTTATAAGAATTTCTTCTAGTTTTGTATAATTTGTAATAATTAGCAGTAATGAAACTTAATGAGTTACATAGAACTTAACAATTATGTGTGATGAATGTTTTAAAATTTTTCTTTAACTCATGAGCAGTCCTAATTGCTTCAACCTCCAAGGGATCATTCAACATAAATAAGAAAATTAAAAGAAAAAAAAATACTAAAGAGACCAGTTTGCAAAATACATATAAGTTTGGCATAGTTGGTATTATGACATTATGCACAGACTATAAAACATAACAAATAAAATGAAAACCAAAAGAAAAGGATTCAACTTCATATTGTTATGAAGAACTAAAGTCTGAATTGGAATTGCTGAACTGCATATCATGAGGAGGCAGTTCAACAAGCAAAATCTAATGATCATTACTAATATTCCCATCCACCTGCTCTCATATAAAATATATAACTCGTAATTCAACAGATCAATCAGAAATATCAAAGCATTCATTTAAAATCTGGAGATACTACAATAAACAATTGATTATACAAACTGTACATGTGCGTTTGGTGAAGCTAATAGCTACTAAGCAACATCAATAGCAATAGCACATGCACTCATTTCTTCCAACGATACGTAATTTCACAGTTCAAAGTTCAAACACAAACAAGTAATCAAGAAAACTCGATAATCAAGCTCACGCAACACAAATTGGAATCAGATATGATTTTGACTGAAACGAAGAAGGTTGAACTGAACTGAAACTGAAACTTACAGCATCCAGAGATCGAACTTTACATAGAGCCGATACGATTGTTCGTTTTCTTTCTGAAATAACGCCTTCGTTACCAGACGCCATTGTTGAGATTACGAGCTCACCTGTGTTTCTTCCTCAATACAATTCAGTTCTCTAAGGTAGTCAGTTTCCTTGAGGCTTAGGGCTCTGTTTATTTCATGGGCCTGGGCCTATTATACGGCCCATTTTCAAATGCATATGTTTAAATTTTCTTCGTTTATTCTCATCCGGCCCATTATGTTTTTTAGCCCGTTATGTTTCCGAGATTCCGTTAAAGGAAAAACCAAGTAACCAACGATAATCACAAAACGGTTACAAAAAGTTTTTACTTGATAGTACACGCTAAGCAATTAACATATAGTACAAACAAACGCATACAGTAATCAACAATATATAAGAATCAGTAATCAATTATTATACAATTGACAACAAGCAACACACGTTTGACAACAATATACCATGATTCGGAAGAGGTAAACAATGACACTAAGCAAGTTAACTGTGTTTTTAAGAAACAAGGACCCTAACCAATTGGGTTGGCTGGTCGGCTAGACCGACCAAATTTGTAGGTTCGAGACGGACTTTTGTAGGGTCGTGAGCTTGGGTGTGGTGTGATATACCAAAGCGTTTTTAGTTTTATCAATAGCCACTAAAAAGCTCACAGTCTCGAGTCTCATCAAATCTCAAGAAGATTTCGAGAGGGAGGTTAAGAAATTGGGAAAGATTCATCGCCCAAATCTTGTAGCTCTTGAAGCGTATTAATGATTTATTGAGCTCGATCATCGTAACTTCTCGTCTATGAACATGATTCCGGGGGGAATCTTTGCAAGCATCTTTATGAAGATGAAGTGAAAACAAAAGTGAAAAGAGAAGCTCAATCACATGGAATGAAAAAATTCAAAATTATTCTCGGTTAGTATTTGAAAATTCTTTGGTGTTATGTTGTTGGATTCGTTTCATGTCTAATTATACCAAATTAGTACGTGTTTAAGACCCACAAAGTGAACAATCGGTGGATTTTTAAAGTAGATTTTTAAGGAAATATATGTTAATCGGTAAAAAAAATAACCTATAAAACAGTCATTTCATAATCCATCCAATCCAAGGGTAATTTTGATATTACACATAGTTCCTCCTTCCACCAACCATTTCTGTCTAACGGTTAAAGGGGTTCCTACAATTAACTAACAGGTGAAAGGGGTCATGTAACGTTTGAAATATATTACTTTGACTTTTTAATGCGACTGAACAGGTTTAAATATATTATTAAATTGCAGAACCATCATACATCCCATTATTTGTCCAACTCATTTGCTCTTACATTATTTATGTCTATGGAACATCTTTGCCAAGAATTAAAAAAATGTTTGTAACATAAATCTAGAAGAGTTGTTGATAGGTCAACGACCCAAGAATCAAGGTCAAAGTCAAAGAGCGCCTCACAGAAATTTTACAAGAACAAAACACCATTTACCAAAATAGGAAACAAAATTGACTGACAAAATCCTATGACATCTAGTATATAAAAAATCCTTAAAATCTATTAAAAAAGGTACAAAGTTTTACTTTAAAATTTTTAATAATCTTTTTATATATATTTTACAAAAATGTGAAGTCTTTGCCTTCATTTTGGGCAATTCCATTTAACCTACTAATCATCCCATTCCTTTTTCTTTCCATTAGAATTGGGCAACTTTGTAATAACATCATTTGCTTGTTTGAGTAATACATGATTATCACCATCAGATTTGACAGGTTTTTCATCATCCCATTCATCATTCCAATATTGATCCCAGTTTTCGGTTTCATTTTCGTCGATGCTCAGGGCTGTCGAATTTCCCATTTCGAGTTCGTGGTATGGGACCCCTCCAAGGTGTCTGCCCCGGGTCCTTAACTTGAAAAAAGTCAAAATTCCTCCTATGATTAGTAGTAGGATTACTAAGTATGCACCATTGATTGGGGTTATGTAGGTCCCATAAGAAGTGTGTTTATGGTAGTGGTTTTCCGGTGGTGAAGCTGCAGCTGTGCTTATTACACAATCGCCATCGCTAGTGGTCAACGCTATTGCAGAACTTAAGTCAACATCTGATGTAATATTGACCTATAACAAGCATAAGGTCAGATAAGTCAATAATCTGTTTTGAGTGTTTACGTGAATGATTTTGATTTGATTTCTAATTGTTTAGGGTCAAGTAATCAGATTCGGATAATAAGGAGAGTAATTGTAGGAAAACTTAGTATTCAGATAAATTTTAGAGATGGAAATTTGGACCCATTTTTTAGTAATCATAGTCAACATATTATAATAAAAAGTTGATGGCCTTGCACTAACCTAACCTGGTCCAATCTGAACTAAAACTTAACATCTGACCGGTTAACCAACCCACCCATTTTGGCATTTTGCCACATCTAATACAAATGTAAAACTACGTCAGAATGCCAAAATAGTCATTTCGAAAATGCGTGGACTTAAATACAGTTAGTAAAATGTGTTACCTAAAATCCTTAACCATGATTCTAAGCGTGCGAATGAAACGAGAGGTACCTTCTCAATTTGGTGGCTTGTTATGTTTATTTCCTTGATGGCATTCTTAGCAGGAAGGATCATGATTTTCACATGCTGAGTCTTTTCACCATTATTATGTACAAGAGGTGTGTTTCTTCATCATAGAAAAAAAAAATTACATTATTAGTATTTTATAAAAAGGATCATGATTTGGCAATGGTCTCTCATCTTAGGTTGACATGCCAGCATTTTTTGTATTAGATATTATAAATAGCTAATGTATCAGATATGATTACAGGAACTATACTATTGGTAATGATCTAATTATATTAAAAACACAATCATATTAGTAGTTTAAAAGCATGTCAATACACTTTGTGCAACCTTCGGCCCGTTAACCTTTTCAATTTAGCTAAGTTTTTTAAACTTTACTTGATTGGAGAAAAAATACAACCTGACTCGACCCATTTACCTATAAGGGGGTCAAAAATTCCACCCATACCTAGAACTAGGATAACATGTAACCTAACTAGAAACTAAGATTAGATGAGAAATAAGTGAGGGAAATGATGGACAGATGATAATCATAATAGGTTTTCTTATCCTACTCGACTTTATGACCTTCTTCGTTGTTTAATCCTCTTCAAACAAAGAAGACAAGCAATAATCTGAAGTGTTGTGAACAACAGCCAACAATGTACACGTTATCAATTCCTAATATCAAATATTTTAACATCCTTCGGCTTTATACCATCTAACCATCATAAATCAACAAGATTCAAGATTATGACCCTTAATACCCAAACTTCATCTGCAACTAAATGTCAACCTGTTTCACACCATGTAACATTGCTAACATCATGGTTCTTTATAAAGATTCAAATGCATCATCAAGAAGATCTCAAAAGCGCGTAAAAGATGTTTACCACTCTGCGAATAAATCAAGCAGGCAGTTATGTTCTTCAGCTGGCAGCTTCTAGATTCCCCACTGCAGAACTGCTGCAAATTCGACCCACCAGAGGCTAAATTGACCCCATAAGAAGGGCTAGGTGAAGGAGAAACCTGTAAAAATAACATCTTTATTATACTTCAACACCATACAGCAACATATAACTATAAAGCACATCAAAACTGAACTTAAAATACAACTTAAATCTTATATATCGGATTGAAATAAGAAACCGTACGTGGGTTTGTTCGTAGAGGTGTCTGAAAGAATCAAACGGGGATAACGAGTATGATTCTAGAGGCAATACGATCAAAACTGTAAAGATAGCAATCAAACACCTGAAACTCATTTTGGGGCTTTGAAATTCAACTGAATTTCTGAAATTCCCTCTTTTGGAATGAGGGTTATATCGGAATTACTGAAAACATTGAGACCTAACCCTAATGTTGGTGATAATTGGAGTGAAATCGGAGGAAATGGGGAAGAAATAGGGAGGAAGAGAGACGAGTGACTTGTAGTTGACGGAGAAGTAGAGAAAACGCGTCGGCGAATCAACATCTTCTTCAATTTCGTCTCGAGAATACGACGATTTTTGAAAAGTCCTGGATCATAGATTGAATAACTCGATCCAAAAGATTCAAATGACCTTGAAAATCTCCCCCATGAACACTCCAAATGTCACATCTTTTCTTTTTTTTTTTAAGTGTCATCCTCGTACCCCTAAACTTTTTCAACAAGAAACTCATTGTTAAAAAACCTTTTTGGTTTATAACTGAGCATTTTACTCGAAGTGAAAGTTTGAGCATTTAACATTTTCTTATTTATATGTTATGAAAATCTTACATTAACTAATTATGTTAATGATCATTAGTAAATGCAACAATATCTATTTTAAAAGTTTATGGTATAATACTCTAGAAAAAACCTCTCCAGTAGATATTCATTTTTAGTTTTAGCTTATCTAGATCAAACTCATGTATACGTTATGAAATTATACTTCGTTCAAGAACTTGGCCAACTTTAGAAGCATAAAAAACCGCTATTGAGAAAACGAATCTGATCCGAAATGTTGTGAAAATGAATTCTTAAGTTTAATGAGTCTGAAGATTGTAATTTACACTTTAAGCTAAATTGCATGACAACTTAATTTACTCAAACAACTTAATTTACTCAGACAACTTATCACAATAAATAATGATGCCATCCCATTAAAGGGACTTACCCTTATGGGTGTTAACAACAACAACAAGACAACAATATAACAAATGAGCAATTATATATATATCCTTATAAACTTTGTTAATTGCATATTTATCCAAATCAAAATCATAATTGCATATATCCCCCTCCTTAATCTATTTTATTGCATATTTACCATACTTTAAACTAAAATTTTATATAAACCCTTCTTTAATAAAATAATATTAAATTAACTTATTCTGGCATTTTATTAATACTAAGTTATAAGATTACTATTTTACTCGTGACTATTGTGATTGTTTTTGTCATAATGTATTAGTTCTGTAACAATTAAAAGTTTGATATCTGTTTTGCATTGTATTATTGTTACTCTAAAAACATGACAAAAGAATAAACTGAACACAAACGAATAAAATTATTAGAAAAATCACAAGAAGGGAGATATTTTAATAAATAACTAAAACTCATTAGCAAAAGATGATTTAAAAACAAAAAACATTTAAAAGATGTAAAAAGAAAGAAAAACAAGTTAAAAATGGGTGAATATGAATTAAAAAAAATGACATTTTTTATGCAGACAAATGTAACATTGTCGATCTATAACTTATTTCTAATTAAAATAAACCAAAATTGGTAAATTTAAAACTTTTTTCTTTAAGGAAGGGGACATATGCAATTTTGGTTGTGATTTGGGTAAATATGCATTTAAAAAGATTAAAGGAAGGGATATATGCAATTTTAATTTTGAATGGATAAATATGCATTAAGTTATTTTACAAGGGTAAATATGAAATTATCCCTATAACAAAAGATAAGTGTTTGCGTAATTAGATTGAACACTCAAGATTAAACAAAAAATTATAATAACGTGTTTTTACAAACATACAGAGCACATCATGTTGTATATACCTTCTTGTTATGTTATCTAACATGACACTCAACCACTAAGAAGTTCTCACGGTTTCTAGTACGTAAGGGTAAACAACGAGCCTAACCCATGTTATGTCATATTATACAAACACAAACACCATATGGCATTTGAGCAATGAGTGAGTCTTATCCATGAGCGTACTCCCATACGTAATTTCAACATGGGAAATAACTTATGTTAATCTAATCAATAAAACCTGAGAACTATTAACTTGGTTTTTTTATTTTTTTAAAAATTCAAATGAATACTCACATTGCCTTCCCTTGGCGTGAATTAGGGCGTGTATGAGTGAGTGTGCTGATGAGTACGTGAGTGACAAATCTCACACTCACAACAATATACATTGTCCCCTAAACCATCAAACGTATAAAAACAAAATAAAAACTCATGTATGTTTAAAAGTAACAATAACACGTGACTTGTTCTGTATTTTTTCATAGGTCGTGTTAAAAGTATACGTTATATATTTTTTTTGCTTATACCATTACGCTTCAACTTATTACATCAACGATGCTTCATTTATAATACTGGAAGATTATAAATCCCACTGATTTAATGTTTTCAAATAGTATATAAAATATTATAAATAATACGATTAGATAGCCTTAATAAATTCCTTTACCCGCATATAACAAAAATTAGTCCATGGCTAAACATTTGTTCACGTAATTCTTAACGCAACATCCACTTAGTAGAAAGTATAGAAATAATTTTGAAATTTTATATGATTAATTTAGTAGGTGCAAAGAATAGGATACTTTTAACCAATGTTTTTATAATCAAATCCGAATTCGAACCATGCGTCTTACCGATCCGGTGGTTGGACCAGATTTAAAAAGCGAATGACATCATATATATATATATATATAGGATGGATCAAATGAGAACTACCTTTTTTTGTGAGAATTCTAATAACCAATTTCAACCACTAGTTCTTAATGGCAAAATTGTAATTAACAAAAACATATTTAAAAAATTTATAAATAAAAAATAACATAAAAATAAAAAAAATAAAAGCACAAAAATATTCCCCAACTTTCCCTCTTTCATAAAAAAAAAGTATAAAAAATAAAAAAAATTCCCGTTTTTTTAACGAAATTTGTTTTACACATGTGTAATATCGAATTTACACATGTGTAAATCCAGTACTACACATATGTATAACTAGATTTACACATATGTAAACAACGGATGTACGATTTTTTTTAGAAAAGTATATCAATATGGTAGGCGTTGGAAATATAAAAAATACTGAATTTCATGGTGAATTTTTTTTGAAAAAAATGATGTCGTAAAAAAAATTACGAACGTTTAAAAAAAATGAGAAAATGGCATGTGATTTGCATGTGATAAAAAATGAGTGGCTGAGATTAGTTCTTAGAGTTCTCACAAAAAAAGTGATTCTGATTTGAACTCTCCTTTCTCTCTCTCTTTCTCTCTCTCTCTCTCTCTCTCTCTCTCTCTCTCTCTCTATATATATATATATATATAATATATATATATATATATATATAGTAATTACCATTTGCATCCCTGACGTTTGTTCATTTTAACTATTTGCATCCCTATGGTTTCAAAATTATCATCCGGCTCCCAACGTTTCATGTTATCATCATTTGAGTATATGTTGTTTTATTTTTATTTCCATTTCAGTACAGATGACTAACACCGTTAGTTTTCCTGTTAAAATTATTGTTAAAAAGACAAAACTACCGTTCATCACCACCATGACAACTAACCATCACCATTTTCACAGACCTCATCACCACCACCGCAGTCCCATCACCACCACCGCAACCCCATCACCACCACCGCAGCCCCATCACCACCGTCGTAGCCCCATCACTACCACCGTAACCCCATCACCACCACCGCAGCCCCATCACCACCGTCGTAGCCCCATCACTACCACCGTAACCCCATCACCACCACCGCAGCCCCATCACCACCACCGCAGCCCCATCACCACCTCCCCAGCCCCATCACCACCACCGCAGCCACCATCACCATCACCATCACCACCGTAACCCCCATCATCACCACCACCACAGCTCCTCACCACCACCACCGCAGCCCTCATCACCACCACCGTAGCCCCTATCATCACCACCATCCGAATGGGCCACGACCAGCATGATCTTCTTCATCTCCGCCCTAAACTCCTCGAGATCCACGATGTTGTTGTGGTCTCCGTCGAAGCTCGAAAACACAGAGTCGTAGAGGCGCGTGAGCTCCTCCGGTGGCGTTGCGGTGAGCTAATTTCATTCACTCCTCCATCGATTGGAAGGCCTTACGCATCTCGGATCGGGATAAAACGCCGTCGTTGTTGGCGTCGAGAGTGGCGAATTGGGCGTCGACGTTGGTATTGAAGTGAGGCTCGTCGTTGACAAAGGCTCGTACGATCAAGTAGTTTTAACTTTTAACCCTATTTACCAACATCGTAGAAACCACCACCACCATCGCCACCGCCACCGCTACCGTGGGATCAAGAGCCAAAGGCGATTTTCTTCGCCTCAAGCTCCGCCTTCTTCTTTAAGGTAGTGGTGGTGGACATGAGGAGGGAGAAGAGAGAGAGAGACATAGAGAGAAGATGAACGGGTAAGGTGTGGATGAAGGGTATCAAATAAAAATATTTTTGTCATTTAATTAAACCTAACTGAAAATCTAATGTCGTGAGTGTGTTGGACTCAAATGAAAATAAAAATGAAACGTTGGGAGCCGGATGACAATTTTGAAACCATAGGGATACAAATAGTTAAAATGAACAAACGTCAGGGATGCAAATGATAATTTACTCACATATATATATATATATATAATTCAATAGACATAATTTATGTGTGTATTTTACGATTACATATTAAACTTAACAATAATCTTATGTTTAACTTAATAATTTATCGTTTAACTATTTGTTTTTACCCAAAAAAATCTAAAAGACTAAAAAAAATCAAAATCCGGTCCGACTATCGTTTCGGTTCCTGGTTCGACCATCGATTCGAAACGAACCCGCCGATCAAACCCCTAAAAGACAACTGATGTGAAGCGGTTCGACCAGATTGAAACGACCTGTTCGATCCGGTCTTCAAAATATTGATTTCAACACAAAGGTTAGAAAATACGTTACACAGTTCAAACTCAAGTCAAAAGTTTATAGTTCAAATCATTAGTCTCCTACCAAAATAAACCCTAAAAGCAAACAGAGTGTCCCAACACCGTCAAAGGGAAAACTCCGTTGTCTTCTAATCACCATCACAATTAACAAAATTAGTGTTAGGGTTAGGGTTTTACATTTTCTCCATCTTCTCCACCATGGCTTCCGAAGAGATAGCTCTCGTACTATCCCACTGCCCCGACAACCACCACCCTCAGCTCCTCTTCCAAGACGACAACAACAACCACCACCACCTAGGGTTCCGCTGCAATCCACCGCAGCAGCAGCAGCACCACCACCATGTTAGACACACCACTAACAGCAACAACAGCAATGACAAGACCACCCGTGAGCTCACCGGCTTCATCGGACATCAAAATCGACACTATCATCCGCAAGCCGGTTCGGAGTTCCGCCGGAGCTCGTGCGAAGGTGGACCGGCCTACCGCCGTGGTGTTCACGAGTGGGATGCTAGAAATGGCCGGAATTCCAGCTCACCTAGCGGCGATGGATCCGATAGCGACGGTGATGACGATGACGATGATATGGATGATGCCGATGGGGATGAGGATGGTAATGTTGTTGGATTTGTAAATAACCGTGATAATATTAAGAATGCTCACAGAATTAACGTTAGTGGAAGCAGTATTGGTGAGAAAAATGGTGAGTTTTGAAGCAAATTTTTATATTATATGTGTAATTTGTACGTATGATTGAGTATTAATTGAAGTAATGAAAGAAGGAACTGTTGCAATGTTAGGAAATGATGTACATGATGGAAGATCAAGTTCAGTTGAGGATCATCAACAAGGGCAGTTATGCCAGTATCAGAATGCCATCACAATTGCTGACCCGAACGGTGAATTGTACTACTCTCAGTTGTTTAATGGGGTGGAGGGTTCAGGAGCAGGGTTTAAAGAAGATATGTTGGTTGAGAACGGCTGCGGGTTTAGTGGAAGAAAGGATATTTCAACCTCAGGTGGATCAGGGGAATCGCTAAGGACAATACTATCGGATCCTTTGACGTGAGTTTGTGCAAATTCATTCATATTATCATGACAATTTACTAGACATAAGGCTGGATTACAGATTTGGCATAATTCTTATTTTCCCAGTTTAGCTACAGATATTTTGGTGATCATTACACTATAGGTTTCGAGCCTATGTTGGTGTGGGTATTGCTAGCAATTCAAAGTTTTTAAACACTTGTAGGCATGTAAGGCAGTAAGGGGGCTCAAGAAAAAGTCCAAATCTGAAGTTAAGGTTTATGTGAATGCTAATAGTTTTCGACATTAATATGATTTTAGCGACACAGATGTGAGTTCCTAATAGCTAGTATCTTGTATGGACTGTATGCACTGGTCAAGAGCTAACTAAACTGGTGAAGGAATAGTCTTCCTGGTTTATAGTGATTGGAATTGGACCAAACTGACTGAGCTTACTAAAGATTGTAAGGGGCCAGTAGAAGCTTAGAAGGTCTCTACCGCATATCTCAATAATCAATCACAAAGGACTAAATTGAGTCTATTAAATGTGCAAAGTCTGAAACTTGTTGCTTTATTGTTAATGTAACAATGTATATAGTTCATGCGTTATTACATATTTATTATTTTGTCTTCATACAGAGGAGCTCTCATGGATGATGCTATGATATTACCTTGTGGGCATTCATTTGGTAGCGGTGGAATGCAGCATGTTATGAGGATGGTGAGTAGTGTTATTAATATATATGCTATCAGTACGTATACAAACACGCCATGCTTCATTAGCATTTAATCTTTTATATCAGTGATAATTCGTGTTTGTTATGCTTTCTTGTTCCGATTCCAAAATATGAGCTGACTGTTCTTTTGTACAATATGTTTTCTAGAAAGCATGCTACACCTGTTCACTTCCTGTATCAGAAAGCTCAGTTGCTCCAAATTTATGTAAGATTTTTTTTATTGTTGATAGATTTGTTTTTTGTAACGTTAACGCTTTAAGTGATCATATCAAGCCTGGTCACTTTTACACATTGTATTTTTTGTTAATTTCTGTAGCTCTGCGATCTGCTATTCATGCGTTTCGTAGGGAAGAAGAGTTGCAAACTAACCGTGCATCCAAAAGAAGAAATAGATTAGATCGGGTTTGTTTTTGTGATTCTCTTCCTTCATGGATTATTTAACAGTTGTTATTTGCAGACAAAGGTTTTTGGATTTTTAATGGTCAAGCCTTTGTGGCTCATGCAGAATAAAAGCAAATATGGCGATTTAGCACTTGTGGATCACATCAGAGGCAGAGGTGTTCAATTTCCATTTTGTGTGTCTGAACGTGTTATTATAAGGTTATTAATTAAATCCTTTCCCGTTTCATATGTTGCGAGTTTAATTAATCTCTGATTACTTGCATGTTCTAGTGTATCTTCTTAACTTTTTATGAGATTTTCTTTCCAGGGTAATAAAAGAACACCTCCACGTTTTGTTGGTCGCGAAGCCATTGTAACAACTCAATGCTTAAACGGATGGTAAATTTTCTCCAAAACGTTATCTTTCTTTATATTTTCTTTTATTCTTTCAATCTGTTTAATGTGAATTAAAATATTAGATTCATTTATAAAAATCCCTTCAAAGCACAGGTATGTTGTGAAGACGCTTGATAATGCGGAGAGTGTTAAGTTGCAATATCGGTCTCTAGCCAAAATTCAGAACTCTCAGCCCCCAACCTTAGCTTCAACTAAGATCACAACACCCAACTGGCTCTAGCCGTCGCACCCCCAAACAAAAAAGGAAACCCGACCCGGGTGTATATGGTAATATTGGTCACTCCAGATTGTGGTATCTGTATATTTGTCTCGAGGCTCTAAAATATGTAGAAACATGTCATATAAAATATATGATTTTGTGAGAAGTTATATTGGTTCAAAGCATTGACCTTGAAATCTTAATTAGTAGATCTAATGGTAAAATATAATTGATATATACTAATTTGATCAATATACTTTTAATTCTGATTGAAGTTTGATTATCTTTGACAGATATTAGATAACCATATATTTATCTTTGTTTTTTCATACTATTTCCTTTTGTAACCAGATAACTAGCACCTGAATCAATGCAAATTTGAAGTCATTTTCTTTGTATTTTGGTGATACTGTGAAATTAAATATGAAATTATGCATAAGTATGAAAGTAGAAACTTTGGCACTGAGTCTAATATAATTTGCCTACAACTTCTACCGCGAAACGTGTAAATATTCACATGAGATGTACAAGCTTGTATAAAGACCAGAACTCATCAAATATCATACAAACAGAATAAAAAACCATGCTGAGATATGAAATTCAATATAAAATATGTTCTATTTTGCCTAAAACCAACTTCACCAAACGTGTAAAAGTTCACATGAGATTTGTAAGGCTTCTAACAACCAACCGGCAGGGTGGAACCAGGTGAAGGTCAAAAGGGTCCGTTGATCCCAATCACCAGGTGAAGGTCAAAAGGGTCCCAATTGCCAGATTTTCACCGTAATTACAGTTGATTATATATAGAAGTTGAATTTTTTTAAGAAAAACAAGAATCGATACCTCTTAATTGTAATGGTAGCTTTAACCGTAATTTATAGCTAGATAAGAAATTGACCCTCTGATTAACTAGCTATAATTCCTCCACTGCAAAATAGAGATTACACAAAGAATACAACCATGAACCATAAGTGTAACATTTGAAACTAAATATACTATATTTTACCTATAACTAATGCAAGGAAATTGCATAAATTCTACAAATGACTTATTCATAATCATCTTAAGATCATTATACGCCATCAGGTCACTTTTAATTTACCAACATTTTATTTACGGGAATAATCATCAAGCTTGTATAGCGTAGGATTTAAAATCACAACTATGAACCAATATACAATTTTACTAGTGCTACAAGAAAGAGTGGAGTTGATTTAGAGATACTAGTACCTGAACGACAAGTTTACGAGTTATACCATCTACCATTAAACTATCTCATTAAAAACAGTTGTTGATAGGGGCGGAACATTGAAAAGGGCCGGGAGGGGCCCCCGCCCCCCCTTTTTTTAGGCAGAAGTGTTAATTTTGGTATGGTAGTGTAAATTTTTGATCCAGTATTGTAATTTTTTTTATATATATAACTGGTTGTTGCGTTCACTACTATTTCTTTCATGATATTAAACTGAGAGGCAATCACATGATAATTGAAATAAGAGCATTCAAAGTAGGTGTTTCATATTGATGTGAGTGTGTGTTTTATACTATGATGATGGTTGTGAGTGAAAAAATTTATAACGATTGTATCGTGATTTCTTATATTAAAATTTTTTTTACATGATACCTCGATCGCTCTCTATTATGCAAATTTAGCTACCAATTCTCATCTTCTGATATTTTGTTTCTGATATGTATACGCTTGAAACATTCGAACGAACTTCTGTGATTGTTGAATTAGTTCCGTTGATTGAAATTTTATAACACGAACATGATGATTTGAGTCAAATATACAGTAGTACCACAATACAGCCTTTCGTTTTTCTTCTTTTAACAAACACACACGCACGTTTGTTGAGCTTATCAATCGCCATTCGAATGTTACATTCAGTCCTAGTATCTGATGAATCACTCAAATTCAAGTATAAACATACATGCTATTAGTAACTAAGTATTGATCAAACTTGTTTGAATCATCGACCTTAGAAATTTAGTGCTTTTGTGAATCGAAATTGGTGCCTAACACATCTCCAGCAAAACTAAGGTCTTCTAAACATAGCCACTTGAAAGTGTGATGTCTAATAGCCCAATCAAAATAATGTAACATAGGTGGTAGTATGACTTAAGGATGACATAATTTGATCTGCTTTTGTTTTTTTTTCTCTAAGGTCATCCAAACACCCAGTCCTCCATGCAGTAAGGGTGTCTTTACATATATTTATTTGAATCCATTTGCCCTTTGGGCTTCTCATACATATCCTGGATGCTCCAATGTGTTAGGTTGTTCAATTTTAGTTTTAGGTTGTTCAATTTTAGTTTTAGTTATGCATTTGAATCCATTTGCCCATTTTGAATTTTAAACTGTGGATTACTTTCAATATTGGATTGTGTTTTGGTATGATATTTGTAATGGTGACATTTCAGTCCTTTCAAGTTTTGATGTTATGATAAAATACAACTAAAGTATTGAAAAGAACTTGAATGCTGATTTTTTTAGGAATTATAGACTCGTTCCATTCACTTTAAAATTATTATCTTTTTCATTTTCATTGATCCACATAATAGTCAGTCATTTGAGTTGTCATTTTCATTAACTAATTGCTTTAGACTTTTCCTAATTCATGATGACACTAATGTCAAACGAAGGATTTGTGGCTTGTTACAGGTAACATTAGTCAACTCAAACATGAGAACCTCAAGGAGATAAGTAGATTGACCCGTAATCATCAATTTAAGTAGAAATCTAAGCTTATATCTAACTTGAGTAGCTTGTGGCTCAGTGATTAGACTTAATTTTTCAAGTTTGTTTCAACTTATACAAGTTTCAAATGGTAGAGTACAAAAGTATCAATATACAAATCAATAATAGAAATTTATTTGAGGGATATCTTCATCTAGAATTCGCGTAGAATGTTTACATGAGCCAACTAGCTCGAGTAAAAAAAGCAAGTTTTTACTGAACTGAACTACCGACGAGTTTAATCATTGGTTAGTTGAACAAAATATTAAGCGTGATCATATGTAACAAAATCTAATGCTCCAGCACAGCAAAATTTCCCAAAATGTGTTGTCGTCCATTAATAATCTGTCGAAATCCACCTATTCATTGGTTGAAAGCCTTTTTTCTCCGGTTTAAACTATTAGACCACAAATGAAACAAACATACAAACTGGTTCGCACCTAAACCCAGTTCAGAATTCATGGATCACAATTCCAATTATTTTGAATGTTTTATTTTTTTATAGAATAGATTATATTTGATTTAGTCATTCTTGATTATTGTAACATTCCCTAGTCTTTTGGATAGTAATTTGTATTTATATCTTTCACAATCAATTGAAACACATATTCAGATGAAACTTAATATAAAAGTATCTGTTGTGGATCTGTCCATTATCACATGGCAGGAACATAGACTTTTTGATTTAATTTCATTATAAGGACATTGACCGGATATTTATATAGGAAAAGAAAGACTTTTTCAACTTATTTTGTGTAGATGTATCAAGATCCTTTTCCGCCACAGGCTAAAAACTTATTTAAGTATTTAAATTCTTTATTTATAAGATCTTCAACATAACCCTGTCGCAAAGGATTCTAATGACTTCAAAGTCCTTAAGTTGACTTATAAGCAATGATCTTTATCTGTATAACTTGTATGGTTACTGTTTTTCTTGTTGCAAATCATTCCAGCAATGGCTACAATCCTACAATTCATTATTTTAACCATTTTTCTACCGTCTTCAATTGTAGCACAACAAAGAAATGGAAATGGTTCTGTGCCGGTGGGTGCCACCCTCACGGCAACAGACAATGGCGTACCATGGCTCTCAGCGTCTGCTGACTTTGCCTTTGGTTTCCAACAACTAAATGGAACAGATAACTTTGTGTTATCCATATGGTATGACAAAATACCAGAGAATACAATCGTCTGGTATCCAAAAGATGGTCATATGGTGCCTAGAGGATCAAAAGTTGAGCTAACTAATGGGCTTGGGCTCGTACTGAGTGACCCTCAAGGCAAGCAGATCTGGAGTTCTGGTATTTCTAATGTTGCATATGGTTTTATGAATAATACTGGTAATTTCATAATTGTTGATAGCAATCGTCAAAAGATATGGGAGAGCTTTAGCTTTCCATCAGATACCATACTTCCTACGCAGGTTATCGAGAGAGGTGGAGAGATCAATTCGAAGATAAGCAAAACAAACTTCTCCATAGGAAAATTCCAATTGACTCTGCTCCAAAATGGAAATCTTAATCTTAGAAAGCGCGATATACCTTCGGGTCTTGTATATAATGTCTACTATAGAAGTGGCACTCGCGATGACTCCAATGCTACAAATTCTGGTCTAAGATTGATCCTTGATGAGACGGGATACATGTATATACTCAGAAGAAATGGCCAAATATTTGAACTTAATCTAAAAGGTGCACTTCCTTCTGGAGTTTATTATCTAAGAGCCACTCTAGATTCTGATGGGGTTTTTAATCAATATTACCGCCTCAAGAATGCCAGTAGCAATACAAGCTGGAAAGTTTTATGGTCCCTTCCAGAAAACATATGTGATTTGATCGATGACACTGGGGGTACCGCAGCTTGTGGACTTAACAATGTTTGCAGCCTTGATGGTGCCTTCGCAACCTGCGAGTGCCCACAGGGGTTCTCTTTGCTTGATCCTGATGACCCAAGTGGTGACTGCAAGCCTGATTTCACTCCAACATGTGATAAAGGTTATGATAGAGACCTGTTTGATTTCATCGAGCTCACGGACATTGATTGGCCAGGCTATGACTATGCACACGTGAACCCAACCAATGAAGAAACTTGCAAAGCTTTCTGCTTACAAGATTGTTTTTGTGCTGCTGCCATTTACCGAAACAACGAATGTTGGAAAAAGAAGTTTCCACTCACTAATGGAAAGAAGGATTCTTCAGTAACTGCAAAGACCTTCCTGAAATCTCCAAAAGGTGATCTTCCTCGTGAAACGCCTTCTATAGTTTCACGAGAACATAAGAATCATAGACGTTTGATATTCGTGGTCTTAAGTACAAGTGGGTTTATAACTTTCATACTTACTGGTGTGATTTGTGTGGGTTTCTTTTGGATATGCAAAAAAAGCACCAAAAATCGTTACGTAAGTATAAAATCTGTTGATACCAATCTGTCTCGTCTCACATATCAAGATTTGGTTGAAGCTACTGATGGGTTCAAGGATGAACTAGGAAAGGGAGCTTTTGGGATAGTTTATAAAGGCGTAATAGGGGCAACAACCGTGGCAGTGAAGAAATTAGAAAGGGTGTTTCAAGACGGTGTAAAGGAATTCCAGACCGAGGTCAATGCTATCGCATTGACTCATCACAAGAATTTGGTCCGACTTCTTGGCTATTGTGATGAAGGCGAGCAACGGCTATTGGTATATGAGTACATGAGCAATGGCACATTGGCAGCCTTTCTTTTTGGAGAGATGAGACCAAGTTGGAAACTGAGGAGTCGTATTGTTGTAGGCGTTGCAAAGGGACTCGCATACCTTCATGAAGAGTGTAGTACCCAAGTCATCCACTGTGACATTAAGCCTCAGAATATACTTCTTGATGAGTACTACAATGCTAAAATTTCCGACTTTGGATTGGCAAAGCTTTTGATGACTAATCAAAGTCAAACGAGTACTGGAATACGAGGAACAAAAGGATATGTTGCCCCCGAGTGGTTTAGGAACACCCCCGTCACAACAAAGGTTGATGTCTATAGCTTTGGCGTGTTGCTACTAGAGATGATTTCATGCAGAAAGTGTGTGGTTTGTGAGAGTGAAACTAAAGATGTTGCGGTTTTAACTGATTGGGCATGGGACTGCTATCAAGAAGGTAGACTCGACGTGTTTCTTGAGAATGATATGGAAGCCTTAGATGACTACAAGAGGCTTAAAACATTTGTGATGGTTGGCCTTTGGTGTGTACAAGAAAATCCTTCGTTACGGCCGACCATGAGGAAAGTAATCCAGATGCTCGAAGGCGTTGTTGAAGTAACGGAACCTCCATGTCCATTTCCTTTCTCTATTACCTATAATTAATCATCAAATTGTCATGTCATTAATCCCAATTTGCTCTATGTTTTGGTTTGTATGGTTAAGTTTCTAGTTAGGGCCATTAAACTAGTCAAGAGTTTAAAGTCTTTTGGAAATAAGAAGTGTATAATCGCATGCATTATGCTTCATTCTATCTAGTTCTTTGTTAGATGGTGTCCATTAGTTAGGTTGGAACCTTACTTGTTATATCATCTGCTAATAACATTGTTACTCTAACATTATCCACATCAAAGAATTCTACTACTTACTTCCTAGATAACCAGACTTAAAAAGAATACAAAATCAAAACAATTATCGAAAACTACATGCAACGGGTGTTTTGTAAGGTCACACGGTGTGACGCTCGGGGTGAAGGGTTGCGGAAACCTGCCTCTTGGTTGGAATACCACCCCTCGGCAGTGACACCAACATTCCCAAAACCTGGAGTCATCGTTGCCAAATAGGAAAACCTGCTAAAATTGGGACGCACATGAAAAAACAAGGAAAATCTGATGTGGTGCTACAGTGTCATCCGGGAAAAACGGGGAAAACAGAACGACTATCAGTGGCCTAAGCATGTCTATATGGATTTTAGTTTGTAAAATGATGTTTTCCTTATACACACAGACACAAATGACACCTCTTCTAAAAACACAAATGTAAGTTACGTTGACATATTATAAAACAAATATCAGACAATGTTATTAGGGTTACTAGAGTGAGCTCACAAGTCCAGTTATATTTTAAGGTTTGCATTTTTTTTATATATTGTAACAAAAAATATCAATATTATCAATCAGTCTTTTGTTATCATTGAGTTCAAATCCTAGACACGGCAGTGGCCACCACCGCCGCCACTCTGTCCAACCTTTGTTTTCGTTTCATTACTTCTCTATTTTATAGTTTCTGTTGAATAAAACTTCGTTATTAGTTAAAGATTCAAATCTACTACCTATGTCCATTGTTTTGGTTTGTTCAAATCCATTCGTTTGGTTCGTTTCTGGATTATGGCTTCTAACTTGCGGTGGTCACTATGTTTCTTTTTTTATTTATTTATCGGTGTTTTAGCCACACCAAGGACCACGGTCCACGGTCACTGATCTCAAGTTACAACTTGATTAGATTTTTTTTAGATATACGGATCTTATCACTAGATCTACGAATCCAAGAGACCGTCGCCTGACCACGGTCACCGGTCTTGCTATCTTTTCCTTTTTTTATATCTACATATGTCATCTCTTGACCTACGGATCCAAAAGACTACTGTTTGCTAGCCTCGAGACACCGCCAACAACAAGAGTCGACAATCATCAAATTATCATTCTAGAAATCAAGAACCGATGAACTATCAAACAAACTACAAATAATACAATAAACCAAAATATGAATGACAATATCAAACACAATATTGTTTGTTGGTAATAGTTTGTTGGTAATAGTTTGGATAGTCAAGTTGATCGAAGCATGTTTATCTTATTATTATTGTTTTATGTTTTTTTTGTTTCCCAGTCATAACGTCAGGTTACTTCAACTACGACTGCGGGGAGCATTAGACAGTATTATTAGGGTTATTAGAATGAGATCACAGACCCAGTTAGGTTTTAAGGTTTGCATTGTATTTTTTATATATTGTAATCAAACCGATCAATATTATTCAATCACTTTTTTACCATCTTACAACAGAAGCTCAACTAAGCGATGGTAAGATTCCTAAAACATTATCGCACTTGCCATATATTACGCGATGGTAATATATGCATATGTTACTTGAGTCACAGGACATGGTCCATAGAGAGTGAACCAAAACATACCATTTAAATGCACATGGCAACCCAACAGTGATGTGAAGGTTGCACCTTCATTGAAAGTTCATGTGGGGCTGTTTGTGTCTGTGCTTTTGTGGCTCATATGCAACAAAGGTCATGTTAATAACTACCTCTAATGGCTATTGCTTCTTGTTTCCCACAACAATTCAAGTCAAATGGGCCATTTGAGCTTCACTTTTTAATATCACAAAAAACAACTAGTTATAATATTGATTTAGTGATCGCTACAAAGCCTAATATCATGAGAAGAAGTGATTACTACATTCTTAACGACACATTTGTACATCCGTGGTCGTATAAAGAGAAGATTCTCGTGAACACAAAGTTAAAATTAAACATAAATAAATGGATGTAAGATAGATTAGTTAATATCCACTCGAACCATTATATATCTTTGTTCAACTCATGACTGCTTACTATATGTTGTTTTATATACAAGCATCTCACAAGGAACATGACATATATATTTTGGTTGTCGGTGGTTACTCACATTTTACTATTCACAAGTTCACAACATTAAATCATGAGTTACAAGCATTAAAAGCACATAGTACAAACTATTTATACATGAGTTAATAAGTGATTTTTTAAAGTTAGAGTATGGAGCCCTCAACTTAACTAGACTTATCCTTTATATCCAATGCTTTTACATTTGAACCAAAATTTAACATGTTGCACACCAACATTTTTTTCTTACTATAACTTATAAAATATGATACTTATAAAATTCTAAATATACCGCTACGATTTGTTAATTTTTATCAATGTTTCAGTGTAAGTTTCATTCATTATGGACTTGTGCGTTATAATATACATGCTATAGAAGCAAAATTTTACAAGCTATTAAAACTGGTCTAAGGTTTTAATTTTTTATAGTTTTTTTTTCAAAACGTAATACTACAACTACATTTTATTGTAAATATTATTCAAGATCGTGCGATGTATTTATTGTTATCTATGTTTTAATGTGAATTTTACTCAAACCCACACACTTAGTCATTGATGCCACGAACTCCATGGTTTTGTTTGCCATTTTCCCTTCTCATTTTATAAACTTGCAATCTACTTAATTACAACCTTGAAAAATTGACATTTTAAAATTTTGGATTTGCCTTTTCAATGTACTAATTTTATCAACGTTTCAAGGATATTATTTATCACGAGGTAGATACTAACGTACAAGTCATCAAATTTTAACACCATACCCCTCATCGCGGCTAGTGGGTTCACCACCAAGAGCATAATAAATTAAATAATAATAAAAAATATCATGTCCTTTTGATTCTTATGAATTCGTTAACATGTTTAGATAAATGAGTTTTTGTTTAAGTTTATCAATTTTTATCCATCAACCTGTCAACTCAACCCATCTATCATTTAGGTGGTGTACGGCGGTGCTGGACGGTAGTGGTGTTGGTAGATGGTGGGTGGTGGTGGACGGTGGGTGGTGGTGGAGGCGGATGGTGGTGGTGGACATGGTTGGTGGTGGGTGATGGTGGACATGGTTGGTGGTGGGTGATGGTGGACATGGTTGGTGGTGGGTGATGGTGGACATGGTTGGTGGTGAGTGATGATGTTTAATCTTTTGCAGATTTTAGAAGACTTTAAAAATAATTGTGTCAAGTCTGAATCATGCTGATCTTGCAGAACAAAAAGAATTTTTCTGATAAAACAAACACTCTCTTATTTGTGCATCTATTAACGTAAAACTAGTTTATAAATAACAGTCAGTGAGATATTAAATTTTCATTCAACAAATATGGTCACAATATCAGGAACTTGCATGTGCTAGTAACGTGGTAGGCCACTTTATTTATGACAATTACTCATCTAATCAACAAAATTTATAAGCTAATCTTCCTGATCATTGAATTTTTCACAAGAGGTTAACACAATCATTCAATAATATAATCAACACACGCGTAACCTCAAAATCAATTTAATTAAAACGATATTTAATGGCTAACATGTACGTTAAAGGATAATCTTCTTTATTTTCAAGATACAGACATAAATTTTTTTGTTTATACACAGTATTCCACGTATGCTATAAATAAACTTACAAATTATTTAATATATATAACGAATTTTATTTTTAAGATACAGACATAAAATGGTCATTCATGTAACCACTTTTATTTTTTTCTCTCATTACTTGTAGCGTATTTTTATAAGCTGCGTATATATACATTACAAGATTTTATTTTATAGAACGTATTTGTATATCCATTCATCTAATCTTTTATTTTATTTTTTCTTTTTTGTGAAAATCCTCTTGTTTAATCTCCATCTTTGATTCTTTAGCATGCAATTTTCAACTGCCACCCCAAATATTCAATAAAAATGATGGACATTTGTACGTTTTTCTTGATAAGTTGAAATTATGCGGCGCAATTAAGGCCATATATCACGAATAATATATAATATTTTATATTGTTATGCCACTTATATATTTTGTTACCGTCTAGCAGGCTATTTACTCTAAATTTATTATATTTTTAAAATCATCATATTATATTTTATAGAATTTAAACATACAACCATTGATTAAGTTGATTAAGTTTATACGAAGTATGCAACTAAGATTTTAATAAATCAATCATACTATATCAACAAGCAATTTTTAGAAGGTTTGACACTTATTATTCGATTTAGCTTATCCATGAGTATTTTGTTTTGAAGTTTGATTTTATCACTCTTTTGTTTAACCTCTTCCATGACATAGTAATTAACACGAAACTTGTTATTTTGCAATCATCTTAGTCTATATTTTAATTTTTTTTCCATGTTAATCATATAATGTAAAGGCATATCAAAATTAAGCTATATATCTACAAATTATATAATTGAAAAGATTTACTCGATGCTATTTAAATGAAACCAAAACTAAATCTAATTAAGAATGTCTAGAAATGCATGATATGCAACATAAGATCGTGTAATCTTGGTTTTTTGTCATATAGTCACACATGAATGAACCTTTGATAATGATACACATCTTTTTAGAAACTCGTTAACGCATAACCAAATTTTAAGTAAAAAACATGATATATGTATATAAGTGTACTGATTAAAATGAGAGAAAAGAGAGTGTGGTGGTGGTTATATACTCCCTTATATATCATAACTAATACACACTTTTTTAAAATCATAGTTCTCTAAGTAAATTAAATTTGTATTAAACGAGACATGTATATATTATTTATAATTTAAGTTGTCGTCAACATGCGAAAAACAAGTAAAATTTTGCATGTGATTGTGGGCCATCAATTTGTTGGTTCCATTGGAACAACCGCATGTTCAACTTGGATACATCTATCTTACAAAAGTCATAAATATATTAAATACAGACACCAATGCAAGTATGTAACCATTAAAATCAAAATATAAATGTAATAACTAACTATATGTATTTATCCGTTGTTGCCTAATTTTTAATTCTAAAGGTTTTATGTACATACAAAACTGATATTCAATTCTTTTATTAATTAAATATATATGGTCCCAAAATGTTTAGCATGTCTCTAACTTCCCCTATATAATAAGTGTTTGGTTAACTCCACTTCTCCACATTCTACCAACTTCTTCAATGGCCTTTGCAACTCTCACCATTGTTTCTCTATTTTTATGCTCCTTCAATGTTGTCTATGGAGGTTGGGAAGCTGCCCATGCCACCTTTTATGGTGGCGGAGATGCCACCGGAACAATGGGTAAATATCTAAAAATATACGTTTTTTCATATATATATATACATATATATATATATATATATATAAAGGAATAAAGAGGCGTTCAATGTAGACCTACTCACATACCACTTTCATAGCTCTTTATCATATCTATCAAGAACTATGTATAAATATATTAAGTTATTCTTATGATTCTTTAAGTATATTAAGAACTATGATTCTTTAATTAAAATGAATACATGTTTGAAATGCTATTTTCTTGTTTTTCTTTCAGGTGGTGCTTGCGGATATGGAAATTTGTATAGCCAAGGATATGGTACCAACACTGCTGCATTGAGTACTGCTCTTTTTAACAATGGTTTAAGTTGTGGGGCTTGTTATGAGATGAGATGCAATGACGATCCTAAATGGTGCTTGCCCGGTTCCATCATCGTCACCGCAACCAATTTTTGCCCACCTAACCCTGGCTTGTCTAATGACAATGGCGGGTGGTGCAACCCTCCTCTACAACATTTTGATTTGGCCGAGCCCGCTTTCTTGAAAATTGCACAGTATCGCGCTGGGATTGTACCGGTTTCCTACCAAAGGTATACACTTGATTTATCTGCTTAAAAACATATCAAATAACACATGACATAACATGATATGTTAATGTATGATTGATACAGGGTGCCCTGTGTTAAGAAAGGAGGCGTGAGGTTTACAATAAACGGTCATTCGTACTTCAACTTGGTTTTGATCACTAATGTCGGAGGTGCGGGTGATGTCCATGCAGTTTCGATCAAAGGCTCAAAAACAGGGTGGCAGCCTATGTCACGAAACTGGGGGCAAAATTGGCAGAGCAATTCTTACCTTAATGGTCAAAGTCTTTCTTTTCAAGTCACAACAAGTGACGGAAGAACCATTACTAGCTACAACGTGGCGCCATCTAATTGGCAGTTTGGTCAAACATTTCAAGGGGGGCAATTTTAACCTCTCTTTTTTAAAACTAAAAGGGGAATGATGAAAATCTGGATTTTAAAATTTATAATATTAAATTCAAAAGTTTTAAAATCATATATTAAATGAATTTGTATATGGGTTGGGTGGCTCTATTGCTGAGGTGGCTAGTTAGCACCCGCTTGGAACTGTATTTATAAATTAGTGTTATTTACGTTTTTGCCCTTGTGATATGTACTTGAAGTTTGTAATCTTATCTTAAAGTTAAAAGTAATAAATTGCAAATTAGTAATTCATTTGTAGTTGCTCTTTCTTATCCTGTAAAACATAGTGTGTGTATACACACATACAACCATACATATACGGACAATTCATGTATAAAGTAACATTGCATGCAAATTATACGAAGAATCAAAACTATTACATCTATATTAAAGTGTTTAGTGTGCATCCGCAAAGTTTCAACTAGGGTTTAGACGTGTTGTGGTAGCGGTTTAAACGCACCGTTATAATTACCTAGTTTGTTCATATGTGAGACGTGAACAATTTAGAAACACTATTGTTGTATGACTTATTTCTAAGACGTATTATTGTAATTGGACGCGTTAGACGTATCGGTATATCGTAATACATTACCATATTTTTGTAAAAAAACATATTTTGTCTTATATACAACATCATTAGTATTGTAGTCAAATTAAAAATAATAAAATTCATTGCTTAATAGTATCATTGTAAGAAAAGAATAAAGCATATAAAAGGTTTTTGAGTTAAAAAAGATGATAAACCTAGTTTTAAACCAATAACTCAACAAAGAAGGTTAATTCTTTTACACTTTGAGCATTTAATACTTCATTTTATTTGTGATAATGTGATCTTGTCGATCTTAAGTTCTTAACAACTAAATTGGTGAGATCATTGCCCCGTCCACTTTTTAACATGTAGTTTTTTTTATTTGATTCAAACTACATATATTGCTGTGTTTTCTGAATAGGAGTATTCATGGATAACCATTTGACTTATGTATATCACTTTATATTAAAGTTATTTTAGAGGTAATTTAAAACCTCTAACCGGATAAGACAAAAGTTTCAAGAACTAGTGTGTAACTTATGTGTAATAATTGTATAAGAATTTGTGAATTCGATGTCCAAAACCATACAAAATATTTCTTTTATATAACGGTAGAATTGATGCAATTAGTAATTGCAGTCATTTATGTCATGATATGACACTTAATGGTTAACAGTTGACAGTTATAACTACTTGTAACTACACCAGTAGAAACAACAACATAAAACATTATTGATAAAGACAAAGTTACTGCCAACCAATAGACCATCAAGAGTAACAAAGTCACCATCGAAGTCGAATGGCTACTCATCTTCACTATTCCTATTGATGACCAAAGTTGCTATTGATTAATAAAGTTGCAAAGGAGACCAAGTTGTTATTAATCATACCAATCATTAGTTGATACCGAAGCCAAAGTTGCTACCAAACTTCAATCGCCACCACAGTTCAATTTTACTACCAATGATCAAAGTTCATACCAATCACCATCGGAAGCTTTGCCTCTTAGACCATACTAGGTTTGTCACTGCTTGGACCCCGAGACCACAAATGTTGCCCCCGTGTTCCTATTTTCTAGAGGGTTTCGTCCTCTTGAACTACTAAAGCTACTAAGTTCTAGACATTAGAACATTTTTGAATTATTGTGCACTTCAAAACTCATAACCCATATAAATGTTTATTTTAATTTCTCATCCGGTCTTAAGTAAATCCAGTTATATTAAAATTTAATTGGTAATATTAAAATTAAAATCACTGATATATATGAAGTGAGATGATCTAGAAAACCATTTAAACCAAACAATATAGTTATAATAAAATGAAAGTCAATTTGTGACAAGCATGTATATAGACACACATGTCGGTTTCTTTTGTTTTCAAGTGAATGGTGTATATTTGTATAAGGCAAGGCAATTTTTGACAAGTAGACAACCTTAATAAATGAAATGTAACAAGCCATGTGCAAATGGATTTCTTTAGGGTGGGTGTGATTGTACCGGTCCCTTTCAAATCTATAATATTATTATGTTGTCTTAACGATGCAAACTGAGGTTGTGGCTTGAAACAACTGATAAGTTTGATTTTGTTAAGAACTTAATGACCTTTTGTACAAAATATATGGTAAGCTACGTATATAGATTGCAAAATGATCCGGCCTCTCTTTAGCTCATGTGCAAAATGAAAGTTGAATCAAACAATTTTTACGTTCTTTTTAACGATAGAATTCTTTTTAATTTACTTTAAAAACTTTATTATAACAATTTAATTTTCAAAATTATAAGAACTAAAGACGATTTTTTAATAGAAAATCCAATTAGACTTGATAGTTATCAAACCGGACTAAAGATGTGGATAATCCATTTTTGTTTGATCATCTACAAAATAAGTTCCATAATATTATATATATCTTACACACTAATGTTGATGGCTTTCAACTTCATTACTCTTCATTGTTTACATGCATTAAGGCCTTTGGTACTCTTGCTTTATGCTTTATGTGTTTAATACATGTATTCTGATTGCTTTGCAACACGAACCACTTTCACACGCATCGTTATCTCTTCATTTTCACTCTCTTCTTCAACTCAACAACACGATTTTGTCTCTCTGTTGTTCCAAATCAACAATACCATTTCCATCTGCGGATGATGAAGAAGATACGTCAATTTCACCTGTCCATGTTCTTACCACTGGTTCCTTTGATTATTAGTTAAATAGTTAGTTATATATGTTAAACATCATTAATAGAATGTTTAGTGTTGATCAACAAGTAATCAAGGCAGTAGTGAGTATATGATTGTGTAAAACTGAAATTGTAAGCAAAATGGTAGCCCGAGTCCATTTCAACTGTCATTTACAACGGTGTGTGTTTAAAACTTGTGTTTGTACATTTGTGTGAGTGAATTTACCAGTTTAAATATAACTTAGACGATACACTGAAAAACATATAACCAAAATGGTAGCAAGCCAAGTGTAGTTAAATGAGCTAAAATGTGTATCACGGTATAACATCCTAAAGCATTTTATTAAAATTAGCCTAGGAACCCACTAATAAAAATGATTAAAAAAGTCATGACGTGTGAAGTAATTTTGATGGTTACAAACTAAATCACCTAACTCGATGGAAGGTTGAAGCTCGTCAAATCAACGTCGAGTTTCAAATGAATCATTAAGTTTTAATCTCTTTTCCTAAATTTTTCCTTGATCCTCAATCATAAAGATGGTTTACAACTTTACATTGGTTTTTCCTTGGGTACAACACTGCGAGGGATTCGGTTCATAACATTCTCATCAACTATCTTGTAATGTCTTGAAAAACTTCTGTGGATAGTACCTGCACATCGATCTACTTGTTCTTCATATCTATTATACAATGCAGGTAGTGTCACCGAAAGAATAGTCCCTGACATCACATTTCAGTTCCAATATATATCAGAAATTGGATTGTTACTAGAATAGAGGTCGTCTAAGAGATTCACCAAAAGGAACAGTTGCATAAGAAACGGGTCAAATTTTCACTTGTTAGGAAACAGGCTATTAATGAAATAATAATCGTATCTGACACGCAAAATATTTGTTAAAAATTTAATCTTTTTGGTCAAAATGTGTTTTGGGCAGACGCAATCTACTACAAAAAGTTACTCATTTGAACCTGGTTAATAAAAATTTCTGATAGGACATATTCAAAGCAATTGTTCAAGCATCAAAACTATAGAGTATCCACAAACACCTTAAAATATAAAAGAACTCTTATTAAATTTGGAGGGAGTACCAGTGTTTCTACACGAATCAATTTTTTGAAACACATTGTTCACGGGGCGATTGATGTATAAAAAACATTTTAGCATTAATTGATGGACTGATTTCAAGTTTTAATAAAACAATAATAACCACAGCCAACAAGAAGGTAACAAACACAGAACCATCATTTCATGGCAAGGTTAAAAAATCGGTCTACAGAAATGACAATTGTAAATATGTAGTTCTTTTTTTTCTGGGAAAGAGGAAGAATATATTAGTCTTGCTACAATTTAGCTTCATTGTTAACCAGCAATGTGAATAAGCACGATAAAAGGATAGCCTATAAAATCCCATGTTTTAAGATTACCATTTCCTTAACATATTCATCTGACACCTAAAAATCGTTATACCTGGCTACCTTCCCTAAATTCCTAGTGTTCCCTTCTCTCTAACTTGAAAGTCTGCATTTGCTCTTCTACTGTACACAATTTGGTATAGAAGTAATTAAGCTCCCTACAAGTTTAGTGTAATTTACTCATTTCCAACTATTCTTAGGGTATAAGAGAGTTGTAAGTTTGTGCATTTAATAGTCAAAATACAATATACCAACTGAAGTTTCAATACCTGTAAGAGGTTAATGCTAGCAAAACACTTACACATACAAATAAAGAACTTATACTGAATAAACATAAAAATTGGAGTCAGTTTGCATCATGGAAATTAATGTGCTTACCTATATATGCAAGTGTGTAGAAAGAGATTAAACTCCCCAACACTGATAACAGCCACAGAAAGCCCACTACCTGAATGTTTGATTAAAAAAAAAACAATGTGGTCATATTCTGTTTCATGCGAATAAAGAGAAAGTCAAATCACGGAAATATTCAGAGAATGTTTGGATTTGCGTTTGAAGACCAAATATCCGATGATTGCAAATTCAAGTCGCGATATTCGGTTTTGGTGTTTGGATATGCAGATGTTGCTGCTTAGAGGTCAGATAACTAGTTTGATACAAACCACAATATAAACTAATTATCTAACGCTAAAATAAGCTTTATTTATTTACATAAGTTTTAGACCTAAAAGCATCCTTAATCGTCCTTTATCATTCCATTTCACAAAGCATCTCTTTCTTTCATAAAAGCATCCTTTATCATTCCTTTTACTAGAACTGACCATCTGATTTTAATATTAAGGAAATACAATAACACCCAATCACTTATCAAATGCACATTCATATAACCCTCCAATAGGTTTTTAGTTGCAGCCTTGCATGTAATGGTCTCCAAAGTAACACAACCAATTTTACTAAAGTTAGTTATATAGAAATAAGGGACAACATTATAAAAGAAATGTATCATCAGTTATCAGTGTATTGAATATATATATATATATATATATATATATATATAATGCTTTAAAGAGTCTATTATGGAAAGAGATCACAAACCATGAAAAAGAGCCTGAAGTCCTTCCCAAGGGTGATATCATGTGCCATTAGTAAAAGATAGTTTACTTTGATTCGAAAAGATGCAGCGGCATAATTAACCATCTCCTCAGACAAGACGAGTTCAGGCAACGATTGGATCTGTCTGTTCAATTTTAAAACAGCTATAGTAAATAAACAGTATACCAGAAGTAAGCCAAACTTATTATTCAATCATATTACAATACACTAAAGGTAAAAGAGTCCATACTTATCTCTTAAAGAAGCATAATTGACATGTAGAAATCGCAGCACGATCAAGAACAGCAGAACATTAGAACAGATTGTTAAAAATGATAACCCTGATCGCTCAAATATTAGCCAAGCAACAGTTGCAACAACAATGATGCCCAAAGATATACGTCGCCTCTTCCACAACAAAACATCAGCCGCTAAGAATCAAGAAGCAAAGCATACAACAAAAGCATGAACACGATCATATCTTCACTAAGGATATCATTAAACATCAATAAAAATTGACAACAAAACGAATAATAATCCCCAATCTGATATTGAAATCATTAATTCATTACAGTACCGCATAAATCACTTTGAATTCTGAATTTCAGTCACATACACATATACATAAATGCATACAAGCAAAACCTATATTGAAATGCCTACATAAATCCCCAATCTGATCCAATACACTATATTAAATCATCAATTCACTACAGCACCACATAAATCAACTTTAACTTCTGAATTTTAGCCATATAGGCATATCAACACATACATACACACATACATACATACATACATACATACATACATACAGCCTAAACCTAAAGGATTCAATAGCATTAACTACACTACATAAACTAAAACAACTTTGCAATGAATTTATCAACTAACAACGAACTTACAACTTCAAAACTAATACAAATCCTGTACACCTATAAGCGGATAATTTCATAACCAAATCAAACTCCAATGCACATAGAATCAGTAATAACCAACAATTCGCATGAAGTTTCAAAATAATAATAACAATAATCATGAATTACACCTTTTCCGCCACCCATCAACTGGTGAATTGTGGTCTGGCGATCAAACAACCGATAACCGGAGCTTGCAGACGTCGAACACGTACTGTTATTGTCCCGATCAACGTGATCGGAAACATCCTGTGAATCCTCCATAGAAATGTGAAGATTTCACTGCTAAAAGCAAAATCAGTTGAGTAATTTCGTGAGACTATATGAAATTTTGCAAGAGGTTTGAATATATAGAGAAGATTCGATCACTGTGAGACGAATTCGAGCATCTGCTTGTTGAATTGATGCCTTCGGCCGGTTCGTTCATCGGGGTTATGGGTGAACCGGTATAATTTTCTTGTGTTTTATTGTAAGAAAAAGGATGAAGATTGTGTTCTCTTGCGATTTAGTACCTATTGACTTGTGGTTTTGCAAATTTGGTTCCAATATTTAACTGATTTGCAAAATGTTTAGTGACGTTTGAAGCGAAGCGGATTGTTGATGATTTTCAATCTTTGAGTCTTCGGAAGCTACGATACAAGTATTGGCCAATGCTTATTCTTGTGTTACCGGTCTATGGTTTTGACTTCTTTCTAGCGAGACTGTTTAAAAAGCTCGTAACTCGTAGTTTGTCTGAAAATTGGTCGCTCAAAATCGGCCCGGTTGTAAACAAGCCGAGCCGTTGGTTTGTAAACGAGTCGACCCTGAGCTGAGGTCAACTCGACACGTGACTAGCTTGGGTTAACCAACTCGTTTGTTGACTTGGTTAAATTACCAACAATGAAAACATATAGTATTGAGATAACTATTCTGTTATTGTGTTAATGAGAATTGAGAAGTCTTTTGTTGTGGGGTTGCTAAAAGTTTGCTTAAAAATATCAGATAAAAAAGATTTTTATTTAAATGAATTGGAATTGAATGAATTTCATATAGTATAATGGTATACTTTACATAATCAAAATTTAAAATTTGCTTTACATCTTTATCTTAGTGATAAGACCCCTTATTAGATTCATTCATTTTGATATCTTAAACACACATATTTATCTTATGTAAGTACTAACAATTCGGCTTTGCCCCAATCTCGATTGTTTAGTTTTACTGGCCAATATTTGGAGGGTGTGATTAGGAAAAGTGTGGGACTTCAAGGTACAAGGGAGAAATATTGGTCTATTTGTGAAACAAACGTAATAGTTTAAGGAGTTTTCAGCAATTATGATCGTCTTTCCCAATTAAAAAACCGCTTAACACGGTGGCGCCTCCATTTTAGACAAACTACACTCACGTTCCTTGAAGCGCGTGCTGTACACTCTCCCAAATCTCATTTTCACAATTTAAAATGATTAAATTTCTATTAATTTTAATTTTGTTTCCTAAATTTTAACTAAAGTAATCATTTTACTTTAAAAAATTAAAAATATTAATTTATTTTCAAAAATTTCATATGTTGTTCAGTTTCACTCCAAAATTTTTTATTATTTTAAATAAAATTAATACGACTAATGAAACTTTTGAATTGTATTTAAAACAACTAATAAAATTTTTAAAGGTAAATAAATAGCTTTTAATGTTCTTGAGAAAAATAATTATTTTCAACAAACCTCAATGAGTAAAAACATACTTAACTCTTCATTTTAAACCGAGGAAATAATAGCATCCATAATTCTACTAAAATGGGGCCATCCCTACATCGGAGTCGAGATTCTCACCGAAAGCAGCTTTTCTATCTTGTAGGTCGTAGGATAGGGGTAAGTTTTACAGGTCTAACGTTTGAGTACCAAATTTTTTTTGCATTAGCTATACAATGACAAACCCAGATTTTTTTTTATTAGGGACAAAGTGAGGTGACTACATATTTTTAAAGGGAGCTTAAAATTTTCACATACATATAATAATAAAATAATAAAAAAATTACGGGGACGGCTGCCCCAACCCAAAGCCTAGGTCTGCCCCTGGATATAAATATTCTGATAGCAGGTTTATGATCCAATTTAATCATCGTTTATTTATGTTTGAATGCTTTTCTGTACATTTTATGTGGTACAAAAATGTTAGAACAGATTATTTGAAGATAGATCACGATCTAGGAGTTAAATAAATCTGAAAAAATAGTTATTATGTTCATCATTAAACATAGACTTCCTACTTTGTTTCTCTAAAACAACAGATATAAACTTTCCTGGGGACTTGCCTGCAGCTCAACAGGAACAGCAAAGCTGGTTGTATGGTCTTATACCTCAAGCGTTTTGAATTTCTTTTGCGATCCTAATACACTCGGACATGGGACAATTTGTCTTGATTGCATTGTTGGAGATATGTGATCTACTAACAGTGTACCCCTCCTAAATAACAGTATGCAAACATCTTATAAAAAGTAAATGTAAAAAGTAAATAACAGTATGCAGGCATATCTCAGGCAGTACCTGCTGGATGACACTCATTATTGTCGCCAAACGAGGAGAATTGACCTTTGCACGACTTGCTATCTGTTACACATATGAAAAACATATTAGCAGGTAAATTACAGAACTGAGAAATTACATATTATCAGTACAAACCTCATCAAGCTGGATGTAGCCAAATGGTAAATTGGGATCACTTTCATCAATCATCCGGCGCAACAGCTTATAAAGATCATTTTTTTCCATACCATCACCCAACCATCCCCATTCTCCAGCTAAAGCATGCATTTCTGTAAGATACGATGCACAATGAAGAGGGCCGGTCCATAGAGGCCCAGAAACAACAAGCGAATCAGGCACCTGCAAGATGAGATAGATTTAGACCATATAGAGAAACCAATGATTCAAAATATATCTATAAACCATACATCTGATCCACAGGGACACTTTATTTGACCGAGTTTTTCCCAAGAAATAGCCTGAGAGTGTCCACAAGACCCGCAGTAGCCAATAAACCTATAGTGACTGGTACCGAAAATACATTCAGAAACACAATTACTCGGCTTTTATGAAACTTTTGTAAAGTAGAACAAACTGTAACCAGTAGTACATGCCATGTGGTGGTTTTCCTCGGTTCAGGCGCAGCAATACTCTAAATACAGGCCCATGATATGAATAGTACGAGAACAAAGGTGAAACATAATAACCCAAAACCGAAGCCTCCCTCATTGCACCACCAATAAGCATCCTCAAACCAATTTCATTCGAGTAGGGAAGCGGCCGAATATATGCTCCATATGCAGCTAAGGAACTAAAGAACACAAAACAGTCATAAATTTGTCATGAAGCAATTCAAATGAGATTCTCATACATCAGTAAAGCCCTACACTGCAATTCTACATCAATTCACTTAATCATTAAGCATAAATTGTTGCTATTCGGTTTCCAAAATCATAAGATATCATGAACTGTGATACATAAAGCTGATAAAGAATGATATTCTCAGTCTCTCAGACATCAAACATAACTAATTCAGTATGATTTACGAAGAGCTAAATGTGAACTCACTGGTTAGGCCGATGACCACCGGAAGAAAATCCATCGGTTGACGTAACATACAGCAATCCACCTAACTTCACAGTATCAAACGCACACCTAAAGAAGCTCGAATCACTCCCAAACGAATCAACATCAATGAAATCGAAGAAATCCCTCTCAACATATCTCTCCGCCAACACTCGATTCGCAACTGTATGACTCACCTTCCACCTCCCCTCATCCTCACCAGCAACAGTCGATAAATTCGACACGATAACACCATTACACTCCTCATTGGCATCGTTGGCTAATACGAAATCCGCTTTCGCTTCAGCTAAGTAACGAAGCGATCGAATTCCGCAACCACACATTGCATCGAGAACTCGTAGGTTACCGTTGGAGTTCTTATAGAGCGCGGCGGCGAGAACGCCGAGGTCACGGCCGGTGGCGCTTTCGCGGCGGAAGAAGGTGTTTCCAACGTCGAATTCGAAGCCTCTTTCGGTTTCATGGTGAGAATTGCAGAGAATTGAAGTAATTGGTCGGAGATTGAATGATCTGCGGTTAGGGTTTTGGGGTGAATTTTTGGGAATTAGGGTTTTAGGGTGGAAAGAAGATAATGTTGTTGGAGAAAGAGATCCCATGGCGGGAAGAAAAACGAACGTGATTTGCACGGGATCTAAAACGTGTCTTATCATATAAAGATTTGAATATAACAATTTTATTAAAATTTAATTATACAATAACCAGATGCATATTATAATTTTTTCCGACTTTTATTTTATCAGATGATTGTGTTACTATCCTTTACCATCATTTATATATCATGTCATTTGTGTGTTTAACTGTTTATATATTATCATGTTAAATGTGTCATGTTATCTTAAAGTAGTTTTAGTGTTTTACTATATTAATATTCAAGAAAAAACTGTTTACTTAAAATACGACGTGTTCTTTAGTGGTGTAAAATTGATACATTTTGGCAACTCTTAATGTCTTCTCAAAAATATCTATATATGTAGTACTAAGCTTTTAATGTTTCTATAACTTTTAAGACCATTTTTTATTATTCTATGTATTTCATCCGATACATAAAAATAGGTTCCTCAAAGCACCATTCTTTAACTACTTGAAGCATGATAGCTACCGATATTTATCAAAATAATAGATTTAAAATAAATTATAGCACATAAACAATAATGATACTAATAAAACGAAAGGGAGAGTGGGTAATTAAAGCTTAAAGCGGGTAAGGACGAATTTGGGCGGAAGCCATTTGCCAAATCTTGATAGATGCCTTCACACTCGTACCGGTGGCGTTGTTGAACAAGAACACCTTTGCTTCTTCGTATATTGCTTTCGTCGGATAAACCCTTGATGTTATAACCGTCCTTCCTCCTTGTGCGAACCCCTCGACTATCGAATGATCCACCTTTTTAATCAAAAAACAAATAATTCCATTTTACATTTACAAAACAAACATACAAACATATCCAGTAAAATCCCACTTATAAAATAGTATCTCAAGAGAATAAGACTAAAACAAACCTTACATTTATTTTAAAAGATAGAAACTCTACCCTCTCAAATTTTATGTTATTGAACTCTAATTCCAAAATTATAATATAAAATATATATTGAAATGGGTCATTACCAATAATCTCATTGTGAGCTCTTCATCATCCAACACAGGGACAGTGCTGCCATAAACGACTCTCTCACCATCAAAATCTAATGATGACCTGTAATTTAATTCCAATTTATATATACTACGATTTAATATTTAAAAGATATTTACATATTAGAATGTATGTTTCTATCACCTTAGCTTATCAGTACAAAAATGTGTTGACACGTCCCCATTGACCTTTTTAGCAATGTAGAAATAAACCGGAGTTAGCTCCAAAAGCGTTCCATCGGCTAGAACCGCAACACCAAATGGTCCAAACTCCCCCTGTCGGTTGCACCCGAGCTCGTGGTGCAACCATAGTTATCACTGTTTCACTAGTTATTTTTAACGCGTCTTGATCCATCTTAAATGTTGCAACTATGTCCAACTACAATCACCATATGTTATGTTATTATTGTCTTAAGATAGTACGTATTTGACCAAAAGTTTTATTAAAACATGTTACGTTAAATAATAATAACTTCTAATAAAAATAAAACCTGTGTAGCGGTTCCTATGTCGAGAGGAACAACTGAGCCAGGCTCTAGCTCGATCTCTTCAAACTGTTGACCGTTGTATCTCAAACTCTCAATTTCCTCAACGGGCCAATGAAGCAAATGGGTCCCGGTCTTTCTATCTAGTACAATTGTTCGTCCAACGTTCTGGTTATGGTTTTCTAGACATTAGAACGTTTGTTATCTTAAAATCAAAAGGTAAAATACGACAAATGACATACATAAACAGTAGCCCATCCTCTAGAGAGGTCCTGATCAGCACTATCGGACTCGCCAACATAACCCCAAGTGACCCTCCTTTTCTTCAATGGGTCAAAAAGACTCTTTGATGCAAAAAACTTTCCATAATCGCATCGTAGCCCGATACCAACATCTAGTTCAGGGTTATCGGGAGTCCATTTATCGTGCATTGCATCATAGGTCCCGATTGAGTACCAATCCATTCCATGTCCCTCCCAGCTTTCTTTAATCACATGTTTGATACCCGACCCATAGGCCCCCATATCAAGTGCACTATCGTTGGTTAACGAAACTGGGTAAAAGTCAACGCATTCCCACATATCAGTATTGGGAACTGAGTGCAATGGCTCATCCAACATCACATAGTTCGTGTAATCAGTGGTATAATAAATAAGTACTAGTCCCGTATTGCCCCGTTTAGATCCCATGATCATCCTATGCTTCCCATCGGGACCCGTCCAGACTGTTGACGGGTCCCGATAGTCTTTTAGCCCAATCCCTGGTGGAGTGTACAAGATTGGGTTACCGTCGTACTTAACCCACTCAACAAGAAGTGGGTCAGATAAGTTTACAGGCACTGCTTTGCATTGCAACTGCGAAAAATCATTAGCGTTTCCAGTATACAATGCAAAGATCTGCCCGTTGGGAAGAACCGTGGTCGACCCGGATAACACGCCCTCAATATCATACCATTCAGTCGGGACCATAGCAACCGGTAGCTCGAACCAGTTAACCAAATCTTTCGACACCGCGTGCCCCCATGACATATTGCCCCAAACCGGCGCATATGGGTATACTGATAGAACAAATGGTACCAACCCATGTGGAACAACGGACCTAAAATCAAACAATTCAACATTTCAATTCATCACATCAACAATTATGATGATGATACATTTATACAAAATTACAAATCACTTTCAAAAATCCAATGTGAATACATACCATTAGGATCTGAAGATCACATCATCCAACAAAGAACATCATCAACACCCATGAAAGAATCACACGAAAAACAACAAATTAAACCCCCACACGTTACAAAACAGCGAAATCACACGAATATGATCGAAAAATCATCGTACCATAGATGAAATTTTTCGCGGGTTGAAAATGAAAAGCCGTTCGTTCCCACGTGAGACGATCAGATTGCGACGATTTCTCCAGCACCAGTGGTGATGAATTGGTGGTGGTTTGTTGGTTCAGAATGATGAATATGAAACATGAGATGAACAGCAGAGAGATCAAGGTGATACTGAACATAACCCTGATGAACACACGCTTGGTCAGGGTGGCTGGTGGTGGTTCGGGGTGGTCCAGTAGGGTGGTTCGGTTGGGTTCGTGCTCAAGGTCGCATGAGGGTTCGAGGGTTTTCATGGTTAAGTGGGTTCAGTGACTCTGATCACAGTTGGTTAACTCTGTGTAAACTACAACTATAAGTAGATATTTTGGGCTACCTTTTATCAATCAATTAGAAATGATCTTTTACATAGTCTTAATTCTGGCCGTTAATTTATATTATTGAATTCTTATTTACAAAGATAGTACACGTGATTTACAAAATGTACACTGATAGTATATTCATTGTTCCATCTTGTGATAATAAGATGCAGATTTTATAAATAAATGCATGTTGTTTTCTACCAAATGGTCTTTTTCTAGCTGTTAGAATTTATGTATAAAAGATGTATATGTTTTAAAAGACTATTTTTTAAATCTAATGTTAAAAAATGTGTAAGATTTCAGAGCATGTTAGATGATGTGAGTTAGTGTTTTAAACAGTAATAATATTTTTATATAATTAACTATGAAAAATTTATAAAAAGTTATTTACAAATGGTTATGTAGCGCTAAAAGTATTCACAACCCATTTCTCATCCTATCTATATAATTATACTAAAAACCATTATTATTATTTATTTAAATAATACTTTTATATTTTTATCATTACCTTTTATTTTTATTTCACTCATAACCATTTAAAATATATTAAAAATATTATAGGGTTTTAAAAACGATGAAATTTTTATATTTTTCACTCACAACCACTTATTACCATACCATATAATATAATTAACAATTTTTTGGATGCAAATGAAAAAAGAGTAAAACCAATAAAATCTTGAACAAATATACAACACCTTTAGAGCTTTTGAAAACCATATTTTAACTTTTAAAGTTGATTTTCACAAGTTATATTATTTTTGTTTAAACAACCACCACCTATTCAATGAAACTTCAATGAAACTCGCATTTACTTAGTAGGGTGTGAGAAGGGTTAACACGGATGCAAAGCTTACTCCTAACCCGTGAGATAAAGAGACGACTCGTAATGAAACCCCTGACTCATAAAATAAAGAGAAGAAAAGAGAGCGGAAATAACATTTAGAAATAGTATATCTATATCTATATTTATACTACTATATAATACATCTTTTTGGATAGAGATGTAATTTTGCTAAAAATACAAACAAAAATACAAGTTTTAAAACAACATGTACAAATAAGTGCATCACATTTAAGAGGGGTAGAATAGAGATTTGATTCAAATTTTAAGACATTTTATGGGTATATGATAAATTTATCTATTAAATATTATAAAACTTGACATTTTTGCCCTTGTCTCTTTCATGTATTTAATAAACATTATTAATATATTATTTAATAATATGATATTATTTATTTACTTCATTAAATTTTATTTTATTTATGATACTATAAATTGACATTTAAATTTATATTTACTAATTATATTTTTAAACTAAATAGTATTTTAATTAAGTATATTATTTTATTTAAATATTTAACTACATAACTTATATAAATCTTCATAATTATAATAACTATAATACTAATATTTTCTAGAGACATATTATTATAAGTTTAATAATTTTAATATTTATCTATATCTTTTATAATAAAAAAGAAAGGAGGATAGAATGATAATATTACATATGGATAAAAACACCCATATGAAAAGTAATGTTAAATTTCAAAAAATTGTTTTATTTTATTTATACCCTTACAATAAAATATAATATATGATTGTCTATAATACAAATGCTAAAACATATATACGTGGTCAAACAAAATCGCTATTTACTTTCAATGTCGTTTATATATTGTGATTGAGCACTAATCCCTCTTCCCCTTTCCTTTATCAGTTGTTAGAGACTTAATAACAATCAAAATGGTAATTTGTGGTGATAATTTCTCCATTAACTTTCTTCGGTATATGCAAATCACCACCAAAAGTTGATTCCGATGATCATAAAACTTTAACATACATTCATAAAATAAACCCCAGTAAAATCTAGGTAATACGTGATTTCCGACCATAAATATACCCATGCTTTAACTATTATTGTTGGGATAATATAATTGTCTTAAAGACTTTTGTAATATACGTAATTGTTTTCTTTTATTAAAATTTTTCAATAATTATATTTTGATTTTTAATTTATGTCATAACGCACCGAGCCGATACTGACTAAAATCGAATTCCTAAAAAATCATGCAACAACCATACTGGTGCAACGCGTGGACATTTCCAACTAGTAACACATAACGCATGAGAACACAAAAAGATAAGAAGGCATATATCTACATGCATGAACTCACAATATGTTTAAATAATTTTAGACATACAAAACACATAACATGTATGTATCACATAACACATAAGACAATATAAATAAGATGAAAAAAATCGATTGCAACTAACATTTAAACAGCACATAAAAATAGTGAAGTACATACATAAACACACATGATGTAAAAGTATTTTCAAATATGACTAAAGACACTAAAGACTTTGGAGTAACGAAAGATAACAAAATAATAAGGCATATTGGACACACATGAAGTAGAAGCTAGAAGTAGCCGCTACATAGTTAGAGGCAAATTTAATCCATAAAGTCATACATATAGACTAATTAAAGGCATACATATCAAAGGCAAATCGAGGGAAATAACTAACATCTACACATATATCTAATACTATCTAAATGAAAATTCACAAGTCAAAAGACAATCTCATACCTATTCTACTTGTCATCATAAAAATCTTAAGTTTTATCTGATGTCTTCAAACGCTTATATGACTAATCATGTGCTTAGAGTAATATAGTATTAATTTTGGTCGTACTAGGCTATAGTATTAAACTACGAAGTTACTAAATATTCTTTAGTAAGAAAGTTAGATTTTTGCGCCTTAATATAATATATTCATATGTAACCATACCAAAACCAATGATCGTTAGACCAACTGGTTAAAATAGATACACATGATATATAAATGTGAGAATATTATGAGTTCAAATCTCACTTTCAGTAAAATATTTAGAGTTGAGTCAATATATTTTTTAGCAATGAGTTTTTTTATGAATAAGTTGAGGTGTGATCCTGATTAAAAAATAAATAGGTAAAACCAACTAAAGCAGCGCGTATCATTCGAATCAGATTTTTACATTTATTCTTAATAAACCTGTATTTTGAAGGAAAAAAAAAGAACACAAACACGTGTCGAAACAAAGGGACGGGGCAGAAAAGAAAATAATATGAACCGTTGGTTGCTCTTCAGGTGTCAGTCCTGTCCCCTCGTACCCCAATTATTTCTTGTCCATATATATTTGTGTTTCTTTTCAGCATGTTTAAATTTGGTTCTATTTTTGTTTTTTTTTTCCTTTGGCAATTTAATATAATGCTTATTTAAACTGTAAACATCAATTATTGTTGGTTGTATATGCTTTTTATTATTATTTTAATATTATATTTTAAATTTAATACTTTTATATTTTTTACTGTTTAATCTTTATATTTCATTTTCAATTTTCCTGCTCTATGCTTTTCATTTTTTGTAACTTTTTTTTAACATTTCGGTAAGAGTTGACACGCTGTAACGTGCGCATGTAGTTCAACATTGTTATGTCTATTTTTGATTAATGACATCATCGCAACGTGCGAGTCCTAGATTAACTTAGTTATTGGTTTTAAAATTTTATGTTTTACATGTTTGGTTCAAAGTTTTACGTTTACTTTCTGTTCAATTTTAATTTTATTTTCGTTTTATGTTTTTTTAATACGAGTTCTTCCGGTGTTGATGGTCGCTGATTATGATATGATATTAGTGTTACTTTATACAGTTTTATACATCCGCTGCAATGGATGAGCCATAATACCAGTTGCATATAATTTTTCATCTTAACATTTAACCTAGGAAGAACATCATTTTAAACACTTGTGCATTGCTATATCAAAGACTCTTTAGCAAGTCACATGACCAAGTCACATTAATAATTGTTATTTCACAAAAATGATCAAGATCTTTGTAGATTCTAGTTGATTAGATGATCTAGATGAGTAAAAAAAGTTACTGTTAATGAAGATAAAGAGTTGTAAACAAGTTAATATATCTTAGTTATTGAAGTGTTTTTATGCTTCGAGAGCCTTATTACAAAGTGCACGAATCATACTCAGTATAGTAAACTTGACAAGATGACGAATTGCTTAACCCTAATATACATAGGACATGATTACATAAAGTGCTCGATAATAGCTCGAATATGATTATTATAAAACTACGATTAGGACACAATACATTTTGAACTCATTTTTCTAGTGAAAGCTCCAATAATTTAGCATGAAGTAAGTTACCATAATTCTTTGTAATATATAAATCAGCTAGTATATATAGAATATATATAATAAATATAAAAGTCTAATAAGAAAAGCACAACACCCATGATGCACATACCCGACCTAATAAAGGTAAGTAGGTAAGGGGCCTACAAACTATTAAATCGACATGAAGAAATATTTTTGACCGTTAATTTGTGACTCTAACATTATTATTATTTAATATTATCATTATGTTGTTTTATATTTACATGTGATATGTTACATCAAACAAAATAATCCAATAATGGTTTAACAACACAAATTAAAAATGATTTTCATTCAGCGAATGAAAATGAAAAGCATATTTTTTGACGGTCCATAAACATTGTCTAGAGTTAGGAACATGCAGATAGTCAAATGAATAATGTTTATTAATTATACTTTTATGAATTATTGTATGCTTTAATCAAACTAAATATAAACATGTTTAAAATCAACAGTCGTATGGTTTAACAACGTACACGTGTGTAATTAGTGTTTTTTTTCTAAGTTTGAATGTTTAAATATACAATAGAGTACAAGTTAGGTGGGTTTAAAAGTATTTTAGAAGCCGTTGAAATATGTAAAAATAAGTTATTTGGGGTTTCTTTTGAATTTTTAGGCCTGAACTTAATTCTATCCGGGCTTAAAAACTAATCACCCAACATCTAATCGTAGAAGGGACCAAGATACATTTTCGTGATCCACCTCTCTTACTTCGTACTGGTTCCAAGGTAAGATCACACTATCGAAGCAAACCGACAATTCATGTTATACGCACAATCGTGTCGTAATGCCAGTTTACCGATTTGATGCCTTTCATATAATGAAAATAGAACTATGTTTCTTATTATCTTTTAATTGTTTGAATTTGTCACATGGTGTACAATTGCATCATCAACACCTTTTTGAGCTATTTTCCATATCATTACTAAATAATGAAACATTTTCTTTTTTGTCGCTTTTTAAAACAGTATATGTCAAAGCTGATTGTGTCTTGTATACAAAGACAATATATATCTATAATAACTAAAAAAAGCCTTAATGCAAAGATTACATAATATTCTGTTGGAACTCTGCAAGGGTGCTTAAAAGGCTCACAAAGCCTCGTTGAATTTTAAAATACATGGGATCAATAACAAGACTAATTATTAGACTAGAGAAGAAGACAAAGGTGAACAACTCAAAATGAACCCTAGTTGGCCCGTTTTGATGGAACCGAAAGGGTCACAAACTACAAGACTGGAAGTCGAAGGTAGTGTTCACAATAGCTTTTATCAGACGAAGACCACGATTTTCATTGAGCAGCACCAAGGAGCTTTTTATAGGCATTGAGAGAAGCAAGAGATCAAAAGAAAAAGGAAGGTAATTTTGCTCTTCTTTGGAACCATCGAACAACAATGAGACAGTAAAGCAATCACTTGAATTTGGGGCTGCACAAGAAAGGAAATGGAGAAGCTTGATTTATCTTGTTATGCCCTTTAAAAATTTGAGAATATCACAAAAGACCCTAAACAAAAAAGAGAACCATTTTAGACAAACATAAAACATATAAAGGCTAGTTGAATTATAATTTTAACACCCCCCCATAATTCAAGTAGCAAACATGTCTACAAGACCAAGTTTTTTACATAGGAAATTATGTTGCTTAATGCCAAGACCTTTAGTAAAAATATTAGCAATTTGAGATGCTGAATGAACTTTTTCAGTTTTGACTATACCTGTTTGTATTTTTTTCACGAATAAAATGCAAGTCAATTTCAAAATGTTTAGTCCTATCATGAAAAACAGGGTTAGCAGATATTGATAAAGCAGTAGAATTATCACAAATAGTTTTACTGGTAAATTTATATTAATTTGTAATTCATTTAGGATATTTAAAAACCACATAACCTCACATGTAACATTGCAAAGAGCCCTATATTCAGCTTCTGCAGTGGAACGAGACACTACAGATTGTTTTTTACTTTTTCAACATACTAAGTTGCCACCCCAGAATATGGTGAAACCAGAAACGAACCTTCGATTTAACTTGCATTTAGCCCAATCAGAATCCACATAACAATGTAAATCAGAGATGTTACCTTTTGTAAAAGACAAACCTTTACCAGGAGATTGTTTAAGGTATCTAAGGACACGAAACGCAAGCTGCAGATGTGATTTTAAAGGACAATGCATATACTGACTCAATAAATGAACTACATAAGATATATCAGGTCTAGTTAAGGTAATGTAAATTAACTTCCCAACCAACCTTTGATACTCAGTTATATTTTCCAACAAATTATCTCCGGGCAAAGCATTATCCTTATTATAGACTACAACGTTTTGTTCAAGGGGAGTAGCAGTTGGTTTTGATCCTAACATCTTAAATTCAGACAAGAGATCAAGACAATATTTTCTTTGTGACAAATATAGTCCAGAATGATCATGAAGAACCTCAATACCTAGAAAAAAAATTTAAGCAATCCAAGATCTTTAATTAAAAATTTTGAATTTAGAAAGGACTTAATAGACTCGATTTCTTTTGTATCACTCCCAGTTATCACTATATCATCTACATATACAAGAGAGCAATAAACACTTTGGAATCAAACTTAACAAATAAGGAATAATCACTAACACTTTGAACAAACCCAATTTCCAATAATGTGCTAGTTAATTTTCCATACCATTTTCTAGGTGCTTGTTTTAAACCATATAAACTTTACTAGTTTGCAAACTTTTGTTTCATTTGGAGAAAAATATCCCTCAGGCAACGTCATATAGACTTCTTCAGTTAGGTCTCCATATAGAAAAGCATTATTAACATCTAATTGATATAAATTCCAACCTTTATTGATAGCCAAATTAATCAAACATCGGATAGTGACCATTTTTACTACAGGAGAAAAGGTTTCATCAAAATCTATTCCCTCCCGTTGACTGTAACCCTTGGCAACTAGTCTTGCCTTATATCTATCAATTTGACCATTTGATTTGTATTTAATTTTATAAATCCATTTACATCCTATTGGTTTCCTACCTGGAGGGAGATTGGATAAGATCCAAGTACCATTTCTATTTAGCGCCTCCATTTCATCATTCATAGCTACCACCCAATTTGGGTCTTTGACAGCTTCTTTGAATGTTTTTTGTTCAAAACTTTTATCAAGTTGACTTATAAAACAAAAATTTTCATGTGATATCTTTGAATAGTTAACCGCCTTTTCAATCCCATACTTGACCTTCCCTTCTACCACGTAATCAGTGAACTTTCTAGGCATGTTATATTTTCTAGTAGATTTTCTAACATTGGATTGCTTACTAGAATCATGAGATTGTCCCTCAAGAGAAGTATTGTTTATTTCAGTTTCATTTACAAGTGTTGCATTAGCCTGGCCACCACTGTTGACATTTGATGATCCATTGAGATCTGAAGTAGTATCTGAAGAGGGACTTAAGTTTGTTAGATTCTTAGTGAATCTTCCTATGTCAACCGCTTGACCAAGACAACATATTTCATACCCATACGAGATACATACAAGGTTTCAAGGCTGGATCGAATCTACATTGACGAAATTTTGAGTCGTCATGGCGTGCCTTTACATATTATTTCCGATCGAGATGCTCATTTCACTTCACACTTTTGGTCTTCGATGCAAGAACTCTTGGGTACTCAATTGGATTTAAGTACGGCTTACCATCCTCAAACCGATGGTCAAACCAAACGAACAATCCAAACCCTCGAGGATCTGCTGCGTCTTTGTGTCCTTGACTTTGGTGGTGATTGGGATACGCATTTACCGCTCGCGGAATTTTTGTATAACAATAGTTATCACTCAAGTATCAAGATGACACCATTCGAGGCTTTGTATGGTCGTAAATGTCGATCACCGATCTGCTGGACCGACATTGGTGAAAATTTCATCACAGGTCCTGAACTTATACAAGAAACAACCGATAAAGTCTCCACAATTCGCAAGAACCTTGAAGTGGCAAGAAGTCGAAAAAGAGTTACGCCGATAAGCGTCGTAAGCCATTGGAGTTCCAAGTTGGCAACATGGTTCTTCTTAAGTTTCACCGTGGAAAGGTGTTGTTGGCTTTGGAAAGAAGGGTAAATTAGCTCCAAGATTTGTAGGACCTTTTAAAATCTTGAAAAGGATTGGGGAAGTAGCTTATAACTGGAACTACCTTCCGACCTTAGTGGAGTTCATCATGTATTCCATGTCTGAAATTTGAGAAAGTGTTTGACCGACGAGAGTCTGCATGTTCTATTGGAAGACATCCAGGTCGACGAGTCATTGCACTTTGTTGAGAACCTGTTGAGATTATGGATCGCATTATGAAGAAAACGAGAACCACAACTACTCCAATCGTTAAGGTTCGTTGGGAGAACAAGTGTGGGGCTGAGTTCACTTGAGAGCGGGAGGATCATATGAAGGAGAGATACCCGCATTTGTTCGCCTAGTTCATTATTAATTTCGGGACGAAATTCTTTTAAGTAGGGGAGACTGTAACATCTTGTAATTTTGGGTTAAATTAAAGTTAACCTTGCTAAGTTCTTGCATGGGCTAATTATGTCATTTATGAAACTTATGGGTTTGTTATGTTTATTTATTTGTGTCTTTAATTCTTTTTCAAGGTGCATAATAAAGATGATGGATAATAATAATAATAGCAATAATACTACTAATAAAATTAATGAGCATATAACAATATATAAGAGTAATAATAATTATGTTGTTAATAATACCAATAATAATAACAATAATATAATAATGATGATGATATTAACAAATTATTAAGTTAGTAAACTTAAAATGGTTGGGATTTAAAGTACATAAAGATTAGGGAACTTATTTGCCAATTTATGAACTTTAATATTCAAGTTTGAGCATAAAATGATAATGAATAAAACAACAAGGACCATTTGTGTAAATTGGAAAAAAATCAAATCAAGCTCATCCTTGGGCCCGCATTTCCGGCCAAGGATTCCGGCCAAATGCCGGCGGCCTTCCGGCCAAATGTCGGCGGCCTTCCGGCCAAATGTCGGCGGCCTTCCGGCCAAACGTCGGCCTCCTCAAAATAACCGAATTCAGCCGATTTTGATATCCCAACCAGTTCAAATCCTTTTGTGTATACGTTTCGAACTTAATTGAACACTTTAAATTCGTTTCATCGGTTATACCCCTCAAATGAACGCAAAACCGAAGCCTTAATTCGTATAACCGATTGAGCTTTAAACCATAATTAAAATCTAATTAAACGAACCTACACAATCATCTAACAGATCTTAATCATTTGCAACTTACAATTTCACCTGAAGCCCACACAAACATCACCTTCGATCACTCACTTTAACCGCGAACCTGCAACCACTCGAACACCACCTCCCGGCCTTTGAAACCTGGAATTGAGAGAGGGCTTTGCATCAAGATCATAGTCCGAAACTACTCCCAAGTTTAATTCGATTATTATCAAGAATTGCCCTTCGATTGGACCCTGGACAACCACGACTTGTTCATCGCAGTGTGCATCATCATCTTCAATCAAAACGGGTAATTGAATCCACAAAAAAACACTCGTATTAACTTGGGAAACAAAACCCCATGATTTAGATCATTAACAACATCGATTTGATCTTCAATCAATCTAGGGCTCATTCGAATTGGGGCTATATTGAAACTGATGTTTTTAAGAATTTGAAACCATTATAAACCGCGGCTAGGAGCCTTGGTTCACCGGTTAAGTCACTATGCTTTCAACTTAGAGGTCCCGGGTTCGAACCCGGGCACCCTCTTATTAATTTTAAAATGGCTTTTAAGCCTTAATTCTATTTTAGAAAAATTTTATTACATATAAAAATGATTTTTATAAACTTCTAATCCTTTAAATCAACAAAATATTTTCTGTAAATTTATCCTTATAAAATATTTTAATATTTTATTATAAAAATTATAATTAAGTATTGTTATAAATGGATTTATATAATAATTTGAATTATTAGTTATTATTGAATCTTATGTTTTTCTTTGATTAAAGATATATGTTATATTACACAAATTATTAGCAATGGTTATAATTCCTTTAAAATTTTATAATGTTACCTCTCTATTGAACAAAATATAAATAAGAGGTTACTAAATTGGTTACAAAACCCCAAAAAACCTTAGTTCGCGTTAAAACGTTAGTTTTATTATTAAACTTAAACCTTGTAAATATATATATATTTTTAGGTGCATTGTGAAGGGCTACGTTGAAACGACGCTTATTATTATTTCTTATTAAGTCATCCAATAAATACTTATTTGATCATGTGAGTATTTCTATATCCTTTTTTATATTTTTATACTTTGGGGTGAAACATGTTACTTTATAAACTTTGCACTTGTAAACACGTTTGATTCTTGTAAACCTATGGCAATTTACTTGTATGTTGTGATTAGTTGAACCTTGTGACTACCATGTAATGTCGAATATATGTACAATCATTAACTATTGCTAGCCTAGCGAAGTCATAGATCTATGGGCCAGACAAGCCTGCTTGGTTGATCCAAGTACACTTAGCTAATCGTATATACTTTTAAACGTTTGAGACTTGTAAACTTTGTCGAGGTTTGATTGTGCATTCTGTCTTACATCCCTAGTTTATTTTGTTCTCTAATTACAATATGAATTGCCATCTTTTATATACTTATGTATTTCAAACTATGAAAATCTCACCGACATTATTGTTGACCTTTTATTTTAACATGTTTCAGGAAATACTCAAGCTTGATTTCTACTCATTGAAGCATACACATCTAGGAATGGACCTAGATAAATAAGTGAAATAAAATGACTTGTTACATTTTATGTTATGCTTTTAATTTTTTTGAGACTTATGATTGTAATAGTACAATTGGAACTTATGTTTAATATATATTTGGGTTATTAATAGCGTTATGTGGCTGTGAACGATCTTAACTCTCACTCCTCGACGTTTCCGCCGTCAAGGTTGGGGTGTGACAACTTTAATAGTTTTATTAAATTGATTCTTAATCAAATTAAAGAAAATTTTTACATTGCACAAAACTTCATCTTTGGATCTTAACATAAACACCCAAACAGATCTAGAAAAGTCATCCACAATGGTTAAGAAATATTTGTAACCTTCTCTACTAGTTACCTTGTATGGACCCCATAGATCTAAATGAACCAATTCACCTATTTCTTTCGATGTATGATCACTTAAAGGAAAAGGATTCCTAGCTTGTTTTGATCTATGACACACATCACAAGGAACAGTAGTTGTGCCAGACATATTTAAAGTTAGATCATATTTTAAAATATTTAGTACTTGATCAGATGGATGACCTAATCTAGAATGTCAAAGATTCTTAGCACAAACACTTGACTGACTACTACTGTTACACACCTTAAAAGGTCTAGACTTATCTTCTATCCAGTATAATCCATCAACTTTTCTACCAGTCATCAGCACATTCTTTAGTTTCAAATCTTGAATATAACATTTAAATTCATCAAATAAAACAATTAATTTACATTTAAATTCATCAAATCCTGAATATAACATTTAACACAAAGCCTCGTTGAATGTTAAAATACATGGGATCAATAACAAGACTAATTATTGGACTAGAGAAGAAGACAAAGGTGAACAACTCAAAATGAACCCTAGTTGGCCCGTTTTGATGGAACCGAAAGGGTCACAAACTACAAGACTGGAAGAGTCGAAGGTAGTGTTCACAATAGCTTTTATCAGACGAAGACCATGATTTTCATTGAGCAGCACCAAGGAGCTTTTTATAGGCATTGAGAGAAGCAAGAGATCAAAAGAAAAAAGGAAGGTAATTTTGCTCTTCTTTGGAACCATCGAACAACAATGAGACAGTAAAGCAATCACACTTGACTTTGGGGCTGCACAAGAAAGGAAATGGAGAAGCTTGATTTATCTTGTTATGCCCTTTAAGAATTTGAGAATATCACAAAAGACCCTAAACAAAAAAGAGAACCATTTTAGACAAACATAAAACATATAAAGGCTAGTTGAATTATAATTTTAACATTGAAGCTATAAAAGAGAGGATGAGACAACAAAAATCATAAGAGAAGAAAAGTTCACAGAAGGTTGAGAAATAGTACGCCCGGTTCATCAGGTTTTACCATTTAGGACCAAATTATAATCAAAAGAAGAGTTTGATCCTGGCTCAGTAGAAACGCTAGTTATATGCTTAACATATGCAAGTCGAACGTTGTTTTCGGGGAGCTGGGCATCATTTCTTGTGGGCTGAGGCAAAAGGGCGCTTTGAGACTGATTTAAAGCGGTTTCGCTAACGCTAATAAACACAATTTAGGCCCCAAAATATCATGTCAAATGTACACAAATAAATATCAAAAAATATAAAATGGCACATGGGTGTTATAGAATCATTCCAAAATGGGTTTTGTTTTACTCCATACATAGAAAGGGGTTTTTTGTACATTATCAATAATATTATATAAAGTAAAAATAATTAACACAATTAAATAATATACATTATAATTTTAATCGTATATGAAATATCTATAAATTGAAGTATAACATAATTTGTGCTTATAAGTTACTGCCAATAATGAAAAATTAGAAACATCGTCTTTTCTTCTACACAAATTTCACTAGTACAAAAACATTTTATTGAGGCGGTTATATTGAATTTTTTGAAGACTTTTTGTGGCGGTACTAGAAGAGTAACGAAAAGTTGTAAGCAAATTAATCTCAATTCTCAAACATAAATTAAATCTATTGTGCAAATAAATGTGTTAAAAGAGATATTGAAGATCATTGAATGAATGAACTAATAATCAATAATACATGTTCTTTATTTGAAGAAACTACAGAAACAAAAAAACACTAAATCTAGTCCAAACTCCAACGTGAGTTGGAGCTTTATAAGATAGAGTTAGAACATTCATATCTCGTTCTCTACATATCCATAAATACGTTCTCTATATTATAGAGAATATTATTAGTGGTTGTGAGTGGAGCATATAAAGTACATGTTAGTATTCATCTTTATATTTGGTAAAACACTGTTCATCTCTATTAATTTTTTAATATTTGTTGAAAGTGGTTGTTAGTGTAGAAAATGAAAATGTAATGATAAAAGTATAAAAAAATATTATTATTAATTATAAAAATGATGATAAAAAGTGGGCTGTTAATATTGTTAGATTGCAAGTGACTAGAAAACTAAACTTTAAAAATCTCAAAAGAGTAGTTTTTGAAGGGGTTTGTATAAACTGCATTAAAAATAAAATGTTTTGAGGCGGTTTGCATTTTTTTAAGGTGAATTTAGTTTTTAATCTATTTTTAAGAAGGTCTTTATAACAAACACTAAAACTATTGTCAACTGCCCATATACTAGTGTTTCGGCTTTCAAAAAGTTTTATTTATATATATTCTTTTTCGATTTACCTTTACAATCAATCCATTATACTTATCTTCAATATGATTTTATACTTATTTTTAATTCGTAATCTTTAATCAACCCACATTGTATTTCTTTTTACAGTTGTCTTGCAAGAAACATGTAGAACAAAATAAAGAATTATGTCAATGTACTTTAAAAAAACAAGAAGCAGAAATAATAACCAAACATTAAAACTTAATCCACTACCCTAATCAATATAAAAAACAACCTAAAATAAAAAATCTCAAGTAAACTCGAGTCGGTTTCGTATAACTCGTGGCGTATCCTCATTTGCCCATATTTATATGTCGAAAAAAATCAGTAGTAAAACCAATTTAAAATACAACGCAAAAGCTACACGAATTTTTAGTGGGTATGAAATTTGGCCACTGAATTTTATTGAGTTTACAATATGGGCTCCTCTCAGGTTTATTGAATTGACAATTTTAACCCCTAGATTTCTATAAAACTTTAATAGATATTAGTGTTACCATTTGTTGGTTGAGAATGTAAGCTAAAATATATTTTCTTTTTTAGGGTGGTGATGTTTAACCAAAGTTGTAATACATATTAGTGTTACCATTTGTTGATGCTCCCTAACTAATATATATAAAAATAGAGAAATGTTACGGTACAAAATCTTTTCTTCGTGCGAAGTGTATGAAGTTATCATGCAATAATGTTATGGGTGGAATTATAATACAAGTGTAAAAGTTAATTACGCAGAGATGAATTATCACGCAAAGATGCAATTATTGCGCAAGAAGGTATTTTTGCGTGATAATTTCATTTCTGCGTGATAATTCCACGTGAATATATATAATTCGTCTTGCACAATTATTACTTTGTTTTGCATGATTATTGTTGTTCTTGCGTGATAATTTCATCCCAAAACTTCGTAAGCTTCGCACGAAAAAGAAACTTTGTATAGTTTTATAAAAATATACTATCATACTATCTATCATATTTTATTTAAGTTTCTATAACACATATGTATTGTTGAACTTACAAATATATATTACAAGATTCGTACTTTTTATTTAGTTATAAACGGGTAACAAAACACATATTCTTTTTTCTAATTTTTTAAAATGTGTTTGTTCTATGTCTAAATTAAGTTCCTGTGTCTTTTTATTTTACATATTAAATTACTAAACAAATTATGACGATTTTTTGTTTTTAACTCTATTTTTAAATTTATACACATGTTCACGAGGGGACATTAACCATGTCTTGTTAGCATTAACGAAACACCCTTACGTGAATTTCGAAAAAATAATAATTAACACCACTGCTTGAGAAAATTGTAAACATGAACAATATATTAAATTTCATAAGATATAACCTCCCAATTAAGTACCACGACATAAATATCAAATTACATTAACACCCCCACCAATCTAGAATATTGCCACTACACCTCACAATAGTAACACACAAATATAGTGACTAAAAAGTCTAAATGTAACCATCAATTACTCAACTCCGAAAGAGGGAAAGGATTAAGTTGTGCTTCAGCCATTTTCCAGATCTTGATCGATGCCGTGACGCTGATTCCGGTGGCGTTGTTGAACAAAAACACCTTAGCAGCACCGTAGATCGCCTTCGTAGGATACACTCTCGATGTCACCACTGTCCTTCCGTTTTGTGCAAATCCCTCGACTATCGAGTGATCCACCTGCAAGTTTGAAAAATTACTCGTAAGTCGAGCTCACCCTTTTAATAAAAAAAACTTGAAATGAGTCAAACTTTAGCTCAGCTCGATTTGTTTACGGTGCTAATAAAATTGCAAAGGAATAAACATTATAAATTTCACCTACCAGTAACCTCATATTGTATTTTTCGCCTGGGAGAACAGGAACACTGCTTCCATACACCCATTTTCCCACAGTTACATCCTTGGATGATCTGCATAAGTTTGTATTCGAGTTGCGATCAGAGATTGGTCTATCGATTTACGAAGATGATCATGAATTTACCTTGTTTCATCAGCACAGAAGTAAGTTCTCGAGGTCCCATCAGTGTCTTTCGCGATATAGAAATACACTGGAAGTTGCTCTGTGCGATCTGCATCAGCTAGAACCACCACACCAAATGGTCCCAATACGCCCCTCCCAACCGAGCCTTCACTAGTGGTGCAATTGAACAAAACATCGGCTTCGAGTGTAGATTCCAACATCTTTTGATCGATTTCGAATGTTGCAACTATATCCAACTGTAAAGTAAAAAGTATAAGAATATTGACATTCATTCCAATTTTGTAACAATAAAAACTAAACATGGTGTAATCTATCAGAATCACTCGTGAGCTACTCAAGATCATAAATATAGCACAACTTGATTAAGGGCCTGCTAAATACAATAGAACAAAATATTACCTGTGTCGCGGTGCCTATCTCGAGTGGAATGAGTGACCCGGGTCGGAGCTCCACGTCTTTGAATTCGTCGTACGTTTTCGACCGGAGTTTCTCTGTTTCCTCAATGGGCCATTGAATCAAATTGGTTTTCGTTTTCGTGTCCAAAACGACGGTTCTTGGAATATTCTGTAAATAAAACGTGACATTAAAATTTCAAAGAATACAAAGATAAGATTTTTTATAAGTGAAAACAACGTACCAAAATGTTAGCCCATCCCTTTTTAAGGTCATACTTTGGGGGGTCGGTTTCTCCAACGTAACCCCAAAGTACCCTCCTTTTCTTATGTTGGTCGTAAAACGTTTTAGATGCATAAAATTTTCCATAATCATATCTAAACCCGATACCCACGTCATTTTCTGGGTCGTCTGGGTACCACTTATCATTCACCACATCATAACTCCCAAGCGCATACCAATCATGTCGATCTTCATCCCCGCTCTGTTTCAACACATATTTAACATTTGGCCCGTTATCTACCATGTCCAACCCATTTGTGTGTACCGTGGATACCGGGTATAGATCAACACATTCCCACATCCCCGTATGGGGAACTGCGTGAAGCACCTCCTCTTTCAACTCAAAATGCGTAAAATTAGTGGTATGGTAAATCAACGCACAACCAATAGTCTCGTTATGTTTGGACCCCATTACCATTCTCCATTCGCCATCGGGCCCCATCCATAATGTGGATGGGTCCCGAAAGTCCTTATAACCCACCCCTGGTGGTGGGAATAAAATCGGGTTCCCTTCATACTTTTTCCATTCAATGAGAAGGGGATCAGATGAGTTGACCGCGTACGCTAAGCATTGTAATTGCGAGAGGTCATAAGCGTTGCCTGTGTAAAGCATGATGATCTGACCGTTAGGGAGGACGGTGGCAGAACCGGTCATGACGCCTTCGATGTCGTACCAATGGTCCGGAACCATGGCGAAAGGGAGATGGAACCAGTTGATCATGTCTTTAGATACCGAATGACCCCATGTGATGTTACCCCAGATGGCAGATTCTGGGTTGTACTGATAAAATAGATGGTACCATCCCATGTGATACATTGGACCTGCGTGACATACAATAATTTCCTCCTTATTTAGGAAATATTTCTAATTTTAACATTTTGTCCATACAATAATTCAGTATATCATAATCACCAACAACTATCCTGTCTTTTTCCTATATGTTTTCTAAGCAATTAAATCAATATATTTAGACAACCATTTTAATTGAAAGCATAAATATTTTATTATTTTCCATGAAAAACAAATGATAGAAAACAAAATTTGAATATCATGGTTAATATTTTTAACAATATATGCCCATATGACATATAAATAAGAAGATTAAACTATGTGAATAACCCTTGAGACTTGTAAATTGATGTATTAAATATTACATGTTATTCTTCTATTATGATTTTATCGTTGGCCTTTCCTACAATATAGGAAAAATAGAAAACTTGAATGACACGACTATAACCTAGCATTTCTCGTTTCACATTGTACATGAACACTTGAATGATTAGGAACATGTAAGTATTCGTTAATTAGAAAAATGTAAGTGTTTATGTTTGTTTGTAATTGTGGATAATTAAACAAACATAATTGAACGTATATAAACAAACGCAAATGAACAAGCATAAGCGGACGCCCACAAAGTTAAATGAACAAATGAGACATGTTCATATTTATTAGTTTAACGAAATTAACAGAATTTTTTTCATGCTTGTTCGCTTATTAACTAACAACATAAACAAGCTTTCTATCAAGCAGTCACATATCTTAAATGAAAAAAATAGACTTAGACTTTATGCTATATACTTAAATAAACATACATTTTTATATCTATATTAACCATTCAAATTTATTAATTACGCACTATTACTAAATGTTTTAAAGCTAAAAACATTATCATAAAAACCTTAAAGTACATAATAAGATACTAAAATGTATATCAACATAATCATACTCAAGTGTTAAAATGCTTACCATCAGGATCTAGAAGGCAGAATCGCCCAAATCGTCAAGAATATGTCGCCACCATGACAAAATAAAAAACTTAATCAGTTTAAACAATCCCTAAAGCACATAATAAATTAGTAAAAACTATACTCTATATCTTATTGAACTTGTATATACTTTCATTTTTTAATTATACTAAGTATATATAAGTGACGTTATATATATGTTGTTTTCTCATGACAAATTTTGGCGACAAATGGTGTATTCTCTAATCAAAATGTTATGAGTATGTTCTAGTATTGCAAGATACAGGATTTGATGATGTTAATCTTAAAAAATGTATGAGTTTATGTTAAAAAGTTTATAAGTTACATATTTAAAATTCGTTAAATAATATGTAACGATATAACAAGTGTATCATTAGTTATTTCGTACCACTGATGTAGTTTTTATCAGGTTGAAAATGGTACGCTGAGCGTTGCCACTCAACCTCCGCACTCGACTCCAACTTTCCGGGAACTGGTTTCCGATCAAACTCCGGCAACTCGGTTATGACCGAGGTGGTAGAGGAGATTTGATCTTTGCCATGGTGGTTGTTGGCCACCAATGGATCCCGCCTCTGGTTGCTGATCATCACAACAACCAGAGCACATATTACCAGAACAGAAACAAGGATCCCGAAAAGAAGATTGGTGAAGGATGGGCGGCGACTTGGCGGAGATCCGGTGAGTTCTCGCTGGTTTTGGGGGTCATCGGGGAGGATGAGAGGAGTGGTGGTGGTAGATGAAGCCATATGGTGGTGGTTACTCTACTAAGTACACGCACTTTAGTGTGTTCTGGTGTGTGTAAATGGGATTTATTAATGTGGGTTTTATAGAATCTTGGAAGCCAGAAACTTCCGTTAACGAAAGTGACATATTGTGTTAGTCTATCAAATAATTATAGTTATGTCGACGGATATGAACTGAATAATTTGTAAAATTTGTAACCGAAGGACCGTAGGAAATAATTTGTAAAACTAGAATAAAAATGTAATAGGCATAAAATTGTTTTGTAAGGTCTTGGGAAATTTGTAAAGATAAGGAGATATCAATTGCGAATGCAATGTCTTTGAGCGTTACTTGGACGAATCTGTGTCAACTTACACATATCCCACATCGGCTGTGGACAGAAAAGATTCTTGGTTCATAAGGAATGTCTGACCTTTAACATTAACAACTCGTTTTGGCCGTATTGGCTGTGGATGAAAGAAGAACTCCATAAAAATGGTAAAAGTTGAAGTGACATTAATAATGTGTCACACGTGGGATGGGGGTGGGGTGAAACGAGAAAAATGGAATGGTTGTTGGTGGCGTTAAAGATTTATAAGTTGGTTTTATCTTATAATCATGAGAAGAGTGTCTGAAATTTATATACAATAATCACACATGATTTAATAGAATTAATGATTGTTTTTTATAAATATGATGTGAGTTTAAATTTTTGTAAATTCATGTTAAGTAGCTAGGTTAAAACCAATGATTCTTAGCCAACTAATTAAGCTGGCGTAGGTATGACATGTAAATAAGAGGAGTGATGGTTTTAAGTCTCACTATAAACAAAATACCCAGAGTTGAATTAGATAGTTTTTCTTAGCAATAAGTTTTTTTAGAGGGTTGGGATGCAATCCTGGCTGGGAAACGAATATGTGGCCCCCCTTAAGATAATACTTATCATTCGAAACAGAATTGTATATTTATATTAAAAAAATTATAGGTTAAGATTTATTAGCTAGAAAAACAAGAATTTGTGAATTAAAAAGGTCAAAACTGCCTAGTTTCAACTTATAATTAAACAATGCATGACCATTAAGACCTCTTAGGACCAATATTATATATTACAACCAAACATAAACCGACATAAAAGTCACTACACACAAATCTAATACATTTATGTCCATTTTTAGTCATGATATGATTCATTCTGATATATATACCCTATACAACACTACCCACACGTGAACATATGTTAGTGCAATACTGCAATCTTAGCGACATTGCCATACTCATATAAAAACTACATTTATAAGTTAAAAAATTGTTAACTTTGACATATTATGTGTTAGGGCAATCATTACATCTTATACCGCTATTTGTTTAACCATGACACAATCTACGATCCGAGAGTATGCTTGTTGTTATAAAAGGTAGTTATTCCCCATTCGATTAAAATTTCTTTTAGCCTCTTTAAAACTCGTAGTTATTCTATTTGCTAAAGAGATTAGTAATAAATCTTGAAACAAAAAAGGTCTAAAAACTTTTTAGACTAAGTCAGCGCCAGCTATATGTTAAATAACAGGTTGTATAAATATTGTTTTACAAAAATATTAATAATCACTAAAGAATGATTTTATGATTATAAAATTTATACAATTATACCCACTAAAGACGCTTGCATATCCTCGATGAATAAAACAACACTCGACCAATGTGGGGTCTTGTGCCAAAAATTGAGCAATAGAATGCAACACTTCTTCAAATGTGTCATATATTATAATGCCATATTGCATGCTCGATAACTTTTCTTTTTAAATATTGAATAACAAAAAATATATTCATTTAATGTAAGACTACACTATGATAACACTTTGAGGCATCAATTTCGTCTTAAGAAATAAACATGTAAAAGTATTTTACTTTACATTAATTATTTACTTAAGTTAAAGTTAGTTGGGTTTATAAGTATATTTTTGATCGCACGTGTTTTATTATTGATATTATAATATATCAATATATATAAAAAGAATAGTTTTAATATTATGAAGTGGACGGAGTGATTGCAACTTGATCATTTGCTTAAACAATTGTGCATAATTTAACTATCATATATGTTATTTATTAGGATTGAAAGCGTTGAACCGTTTAGTGGTTGTAGATTTATGCCATTTAGGTTATGATTTTAAATTGTATTTTTTTCACAGCTTATCATTTGCATAGTTTAACATTTTAACTATCATAAGATCGTGTGTATCAAACTATGAAGAGATCCAATCCTCCTTGACCCTGCATAAATTGAAAGTTGAATCAAGTAGACAATGAGTACTGTAAATGACTTTTTCTTAGAAAAAACAAATTTTATATGATAGTAATCAATATAATTAATAATTACCTTTCCACTGACAATAGATATTAAAACATGTTACCATAAAACTTTTAATCTCATCCTTATCGAGATTTATAATCATTGGTGAACCACAAATATACAAATATAAAAGCAATAACTAACTGACAACTACGGTGTCATAAAACGGATTAGTAACATAAAGATATCTTATGTAATGTACGACGGTCTTAACCGTCACAAATATCCTATAGTAGTTTTCAAAACCACGACTAATTGATAGTAAGTTTTCACCAATGATAGTCGATAATAAATGCACTTGATCACCACTAACGTATTAGTTGTTATTAAATAAACATGCTTGTCATACCTATACAACATAAATCTTTAAAAAGCTTTACTTTCTCTAACTTTACATTTGCTATTGTGTTGGATGTTCTTTCAACTTGAGGAAATTACCACACATGCATTAGCGTTAACATTGCCCACTAAATATACAAGTTTTAAACTCTAATTTACATTTAGGTTGTTAAACCAACAAATGAATACATTAATTTGCAATATTTTCAAAACAATTCTTGTTTCTTTGTTCATGATCAACCGTCTATGGATCATGTGTCAACGAGTAAACATTTTAGTTACACGAAAAGGCTATTATCACAAACATTTGTAAATAATAATTAATATGTATAATTTAAACGTTATACTTTTGTACATTGATACTAGTTTAAATTTATACAATGCAATCATATGTCTATTATGATAGCGTTTATTGAACCAACAAGCAAATAGACAAACAGGATTTGACAACCTTGTCTATATAATATCTTTTGGTGCTTTACTATGCAAAAATAAAATTCTATTTAAAAAAACCAAAAAGTTCGTAATTAAGAAAACACTTCTCACCAACCTCACAAAATGGCAACACTTTGCAACTTTTAGTCATGAACATATTTAGGAGGGTCAAATGTAAAATAAAAAAAACCGCGAGAACACACAAGACTAAAACTAATAATTTATGTTTTCAACCTACAAATTTTGAAATAAAAAATGATAAAAAGTAATGTCTATTCTCTTCTCTTGAAATTTAAGAAAATATGAACATATTTTGTGTATAAGCATAACCCACACACGTATAAATGATGCGTAAGTAAACAATTATGATTCTAAAAAATATGAAAACGTTAGTTAGATGGGGGTTTATATATATAAAAATAGACATTTGCATGTTAAAAGTACGAATTCTTAAAAAATGAACAATTGATAATAAATAAAATGATTTCGGTTTTTTTAATTTTTCTCATAACGATGTAGTGTTTTTAAATAAAATCCAACAAACACATATAACATGGCTAGCTACTAAAATACGTCATGGTTATTATGTGGTATATTTAAAAGATATATGTATATATGTAAATATATTTATGTTTATCTATATATTATAAACATCTAGACAAGCATGATTTTAAGAGACTAATCTATACATTATATCAAACTTTTAGTATAAATTTTCATGATCTTTTACAACTATGAAAGATATATAAATGACACTACATAACCCATTAAAAAGTTCTAATGACCCGACTTGATAGTAAATCCTCTTGATAAACATTCAAACATCAAACTTTTCCTCGACCCATGACAGATACTTTTGGGTCGACCACTGGTTAGTTCAGTCCTTATTGCGTTTTCTCGGCCCAAACTCGAGATCAAAACCGGTAGTGGTTTAGAATGTAAATCGATAACCAACCATATAACACATAAACAGTCTGCTTCCGGTCTTATGTCAGCTTCGGGTATTTTTGGTACAACCTAAGGCATGTTCTAGCCTAGTTTAAAATATATAATCTTTATATATTTTATGAGGGCCGGTCCACATAAGAAATGCAATAATCTTTATATAAAGTTTAAAATCGATTATATTAAAAGATCCTTGGCCCAATTTATCAATATAGTAGTTTTCTTTAACTTAGTTTATCTAAAATATTTTATTATTGATACGGACTTCCACTAAACAACTTGTCAAGCATTATAATGACAAATCAGTGAACTACTTAGAAAGCTGAGTGTATTTTGAAATAGTTTATAGGTTAATATTTATATTTGAAAAGACAAAACTATTTTTCTACTCAAAACAAATACATATGTTTGAACAAACTATAAAACCATTTTTATTACTTTTTTTTTCAGACAACTCATTTCAATCCAAACTTATTTTGAAACAAATCAAACTGACACTTCTTAACACAATCCATCCAAATCAAACCCAGTTGAATCTGAACCCATTTTTAACTCTTTATCTCGCCGGACGGATTAGTCCGTTTTACTAGACTTAAGTCAGAGTCGATGTTATTTTTAAACGTACTATATATTAACCTATAATTTATCTTTTATAGTGAAGTGACACAAGGGCCAAGGGGTCACGGTAAAAACGGGTTCGTGTGCGACGGAGCCGCTAAATAATGGGGTCACTGGTTCAATGTCCCACAGGCAACAAACGGCTCAAAATACATTAAAAAACCCAACTTCAATAATTGCATCTAAAATAGAAAGTACAAAACACAACAAATTAGATGCAAAACAAAAATGACGTGATGGACTACTTGCTTAATAACAACCGTTCTTTTTCTCAACCCATTTTTTATTTTAATTATTTTACGTTTTGATTTGCCAATAATAATGGCCTTAAATCATTACATGTTGGTGAGGGTGAAAAATAACTTTTAAAATTAGTATGTGAAACCTTGCATCGCTTTTCTTTTCGGCCGCAATAATAAGTCTCACACATAAAAAAGTTATTGTTGGGGTTTGAAAAGAGTTGAATGAATGCATTTTTAAACGTCTAAGTAATAGAGAGGCTATTTTTATTGAATCCTCTGGTATTTAAAAAAAACCTTTTTAACGTATAAAGACGATGATGACGAATGCGACATGATGAATTAGAAATTGCACAAAAAAGAAAATAACACAAGATATTAGAACCATTGAGTATATGTTTGTATCTATCAAAGAGATTGTTTGTGAAAATAACCTTCCAAATATATATTGTGGGGATTCATCAACAAAAGTACACAACTAGGATTATAACGTCAATACGAGAATGACACGCATATTGATTGACAAATGAGAATGTTTTTATGTTTATTAGTTTATCATCTTTTATTCTTTTAAACAAACGTACCACGTATAATCTTATGCATATAGTTATATACAGTAGTATTGATGAGTACATATTGATTAATAAAATACGAGAATTGTTCGCTTTAAAATAAACATAAAATATCATGTTTAAATATACAATGTAGTGAACTCTGGAATCACCAAAACTACAATAATAATTTCCGGCATATGTTTTCAAATTCAAGTGACGTTGCTTTGACTACACCTTTATAACAATTTTAGACACATACAAATGACTCATATATTAATAATTATAGTTTTTAAAAGCTTTATATAATTGAAGTACTAATCAATTGTTTCTGATGATAGCGACTTCGGGGGTACAGTGATCATGTGAATACATTTTGGGGGACTAGAGATGTAATTTATCTACTCATTAACCAACTTGACTCTTTTTTCTTTAACAAAAATAAATAATTACAAATAGTTCACTAGTGGTGCGCAAGAAAATGGGAAAAAGATCCGGAAATAATAAATCAATTCAATAGCTAATGCCTAATGGTTCGGTTATGAGTTATTATATATAAAACAACCTAAATAGGACATAATTTAGGTCACTTAAAAATATATTTAATTTATGGGTCGTTTAAAATATGAAGTTCATTTTACCTAAAAATCTAAGAAATATTCTAGACTATTAAAATTTCTTATCTAAGGGTTAAGATTCAAATGGAGCAGGAAAAAAGGAAAAAACTATGAAGGAATATATTAAGAATATACAAATTCGTTGACTTTTGTTAAATTTCTTAAATTTTTTTAAAACGTTGATAACTTTTTCATACAATATTATTCTTTTATAAAAGTTACACCATAAAATCAAACATTTTCTCTCTCTTAATTTAAGTATAGTATTGCTATATTTTTTCGAGAAAAAAACTAATCTATAGAAAATTGTGCTGGTTTATTTGAAATCATGTTGCTTTATATGAAATTGTACTGTTTTCCATGACACAACACATTTTAGAAATAAAAAACACATAATTTACAACAAAAAAACACTAGATTTATGTGATGAAATACTACAATATTATAAAACTACACTACTAAAAATACATATTTTAGTTTTAAATACTATAAAAACAACAACAAAATAACATAACACAAAAATAATATAATAGCATAAAAACAAAAAAATTTGCATTATATTTTAAGTAATATAAATAACAAATCAACACAACAAAACATTAAATACAACACAACAAACAAACCCAACAAAAAAATACAACAAACAAACACATCAAAACAGTACAACAAACCAACACATTTAAACAAAACAGTAATGTATAATATATTAAAAAATTTAAGTTGTATGATATTAGTAATCAGTATTTTTGTCATTTTATTGGATGTTAATATAACGATAAGTTGCTACACAAACAATATCTAAGTCAGTTGGGTATATCAATACGAGTTTGTTCAATGTAAATGTGTGATTAAGTAGTAGGAAATAGTTTTATGACCATAATACTATTTTTTTACACTTTTTAAGCAAAGTGATTTTTTTTATTTGAATCACCCTATTAGTCAATTCATATAAAATGTGATAAAAGCAAAAGTTAATGATAAAAGTAACGATATAATTGAAAACAAAATAATGAATTTAATAGGCTGTTTCTTTTCTTATGTTATGTAACTGAAGAAAATTTGGTAATGCAACATATTTTCGGTCATAACAACCTTGAATGCATATATTTATGAGTCATTAAGCTGTAAAATAATTTTAAGAGTTGGATAATATAGTTGTTTGACCTCCATATACTTATCATTTAGTTTCGATTTGTGAAGAAAAAACTGATAGATGAACCAACCCGACCTAAAATACACATATCACTTACTTTTATCCGGTGATATTAGTATGGATTTTTAATCTTAAATTTTTTAATAGCGATGAAGTGCCGAAAGCCAAAAATCATATCGTTGACAAGCGATTCACTAATAGTGATTGTCCTTCTCATGTTGTCGGTAGAGTTGGACAAATTGTTTTTTTTTAAACCGGCTCGTGTTCAAAACCGAACCGTTTATTTTGTTGTTGGGTCAAACCGGTTTTTTTCAAACTGGTTTTAACACGTCGTAGTGTGTATGTAGTTCAATGTTTTTACGCTTATTTTTTTCTCATTTCACGGTACCGTCGTAATGCGCTGGTCCAAGATCGACTTAGTTATTGTTTTATATGTTTTATGTTTTGCCTAACGGTGATGTGTCATTGGTTTTACGTTTTGGTTGGTGGTCGCTAACGGTGACGTGTCTTTGGTGCTAATTGGTATGGTTTTACTCTCCCCCGCAGCAACGCGGGGGATTAGTACTAGTTAAATATAAAAATTAACTTAAGGATTAAACACTAAATACATAAAAGTTAACATAAAACTAAACAAAACCTAACTTAATTATAATTAATTTAAAATGAAACAATTTCTAACTTAATGAAAATTACAAATCAATAGTTGATTAAAAGCTCCCAAATTGCTAGCATAGCAAATGCTCTTCCATAAACACGTTCGTACTCGACACGAGATTCTTGAATAACGATCGCATCGTTGAAACAATCTTCCAAAAGATTCATAATCTTTCAACAACTGTCTTTATTCTTCTTCATTTTCTTGTTATTTCATCAATTGTACGCACCTCGACTGAATAACTCATTTCCTCGTCAAGTTTATCCTTAACATGATCCCAAAAAACATCACCGGTGGCGATCGTCTCGGACTCGTTCTGAACTTGTACTAAAGAAGTTGCCAAGGCGTACTCTTCGTCATCACTCCAAATGCTGCACATTTTTTTGAATAGAATGTTTTATTAAATGTTAGAGAAAAAATATAAAAAACTGTTGTAAAAAATGTTTGATATTTACTAGTATTTATAGCATTTGTTTATCTTTCTTTTAGACATTGCCAACGGTTGAATTCATTATCCGTTACCAACGTTGAATTCATATACGTTGCAAAAAAATAAAAGTAAAAATAAAAAGGATTAGACCCGGTTCTTTACCCGACCCAGTTTCAATGTGTAGGGTTTCCATCATTGAGCCCGACCTGGTTCATGCTCGGTTTCAACCGAACGTAGGTCCAAAAATACCAGGTTGTACCTAGTTTTGGGTTGGGTTTATTCAGCCCTAAAACTCGTAATGTCCACCTCTATAATAACATATATCCATATAAATTTTAAAGCATCCTCAGATAGTCGGATCGTCCATTTGGATTTCAAATGTAGCACAAATCACGTCAGCATTAGTGTTGAGTTGTCATGTTGTATTGGGCCTATTGGCACTTGGCAGATTGCATTTGGGCCCAGGCCCAGAGCTATATGACAATTAATCACTGATACATGAGAAATAATGTAATGTGCTTCTTTAACATGACCTTTAATCGCTTAAAAGTAAGAGGAACACAATCTCCATTTATAAATTTGGAATATAGCTCTTTTCATATCGTATAAAAATCAAAGTAATTCAAGCAATGATTGTTTCAAAAGCTAATGAAAATGAATGTATTACTATAATAGGTCAAACTTATTATTCTCAGATGAAAAATAACATACCGTTCTTTGATGTTCAATCTTGGGACATCCCGAACATGCGTTTGAATTATCGTCTCTTTACGGTTAAATTTTACTTCAAGAGAAGAGTTAAGAAAGGAGCTCTCAACTTGTCGATGACAAATTGTGTTGAAGTATTAAAAGATCCACACACCAAAAACTAGAGAACACTTATTGATAACAAACTTGAAAACAAAAAGAATGAATTAATAAACAATCACAAGAGGTTCTATTTATACTAAACGAGTTCTAATCCTTCTATGACTCAACAAAGAAAACAAATTTAAACTACCTCTATCTAAACTAATTAGATAGACTTCAACAATTATTCTAAGATTATCTTCTTTCTTTTTTTTATTTTACTAACCCCTTGAACTTTAGATTTCTTCTAAATCACCCCTTGAGATCACTTATACCTCCCTAAGTCTCGACGTTGATTATCTTCAATAAAATAAAGTTTTTATTCGTATTGTTCTAATTTAATGTTTATAATTGTAAATCATAAGAAATATGAAAACATGCAAATGGTATTTAATCAATTTAGGAGTTTTAAATAAAGTAAATTTAAGCTAATTATTTGAAAATGTTTAGGCGGGAAATAAAAATATAAAAACTATAAAATAATGACATGTAGAACCTCAAAACTGTTATTTATTATAATTGATAGATTATAATTATCAACATATATAAAATACTATGTAAATAAATAATAAAATAAAATAATAAAATAATAATAAATAAAATGAGTTGTGCGTGGTTCAAGCTTGTGCTTGATAAACTACTCACAATCTCAGGTTTTAGTAATAGAGCTCTAAACAAATAAACCTCGAGCTCTGCTAAATTAAACAAGTCGAGTTTGAGCTCGGCTTTGCTATGAGAACTAGTTTTTTTTGTGAAAACTTTAGGAATCAATCTCAATCACTAATTCTCAATGACAAAATTATAATTAACAAAAACATATTTAAAAAATTTATAAATAAAAAAATAACATAAAAATAAAAAAATAAAAACACAAAAATGTTCCCCTACTTTCCCTCTTTCATAAAAAAAATAAAAAAAATTTATAAAAAATAAAAAAATTCTCATTTTTGTAACGAAATTTGTTTTATACATGTGTAATATCGGATTTACACATGTGTAAATCCAGTACTACACATGTGTAAATCCAGTACTACACATGTGTATAACGAGATTTACACATATGTAACAACATATGTACGATTTTTTTAGAAAAGTATATCAATATTGTAGGCGTTGGAAAGATAAAAAAATATTGAATTTTATAGTGAATTTTTTTTGAAAAAATGATGTCGTAAAAAAAAGTTATGAATGTTTTAAAAAAAGGGAGAAATGGCATGTGATTTGCACGTGATAGAAAATGAATGTCTGAGATTGATTCCTAGAATTCTCACAGAAAAATATGATTCTCATTTGAACTCTCATATATATATATATATATAGGGAAAATGTCACAGAATAGTAACCAAGTTTCAAAAGTGTTCTAATTAGTCACTCATGTATATTTTTCTCAAATTGGACCTCCAAACGATCAAATCGAGTCATTACCAAATTTTATTATGACAAGAAAGTAATGATGGAAAAGACATTGGAGTTAGAATTTTCAATATATAAAATTATATTAAAAAATAAAAAAACATGTTAATTATGAAAAAAATAAAAAAAGTGCCTAAAATTTACGTCAACGTTTTATATTAGCTTCAAAAGATAGAAAAAATATTTTCCAAACTGAATCCAAAAGTATAACATGCTAAAAAATATGTTATGACTTTTCATTTGTATAAAATATAAAATAAGTAATCTAACTGAAACATTTTTGAAAGTTGGTTACTATTTTAGAAAGTTGCCCCTTTATATATATATATAACAAAAAGTCCAACACTACATGCAAATGATTATATAATTATAACTCTCATAACATTATATCAATAACAATATATCAATAGATACTAATTATATACCAAACTTATTACCCCATATATATTTTCAATGAATGATTTGTTAAGAATGTGCTTTAAAGAAAGAAACTTGTAAAGTTATTTCATAATTACTTTGAGATTATGAGTTCAAGTCGTAAGAGACAACCTCTTACGCAAAGCGTCGAGCAATACCGTGTATATCAAATGACGAAACAATCCAACTCCTTCCCGACCCACGCACAAAAGAAAAGGTAAGCCAAGCATCAACTACACTCTTTTCTTGTATATAAACGTATTAAAAAAACATTATAAAAATATATTAATATGTTAAAAAACTATTTTTGGTAACCGGCCCAAATGAGATCATCATCAGCCTCATGAAGTCGACAGGGAAGTCCATTGGCCGGCCTGGTAGGTAACCAGTCCAGATAAAGAAAAAGAAACAAATTTGATTGTAGTTTGCTTAATTTTAAATTTTCATTCTTCTTCTAGTTTCATTTTATTTACTTTTAAAATAACTTTTTCAATTTTTATTTTATAATAAAAAATGATTGATTAAATGTTAACAGTCTAAAATTTGTGAAATAGATATTACTTTAGATTTCCAAAGTTCCAAAACTATCTCAAGTTCATTGTATTTCTTTAATATTATTTAGTAGCGTATATGAATTAAAAACAATTATGTAACATTAATTTGAAATAATAATATTGGTACTCTTTTTAAAAACAACGAATTCACACGGAATTTAAATCTATCATTAAATTTGCATAACGACGATGCTTGAACTCACAAACTTATAAAAAAACATTGTACGACAACCTGAGAATCATTAGACAAAAAACTAGTTAGTAATAATTTTGATATTACTTAAAATATATATTACACAACTTAATTTTTAATAGTTGATGCAATTATAATTAAATTTATGGCCATTTTATTTGTTGTGTTTTTTTACACCATTCGGTCTGATTTTTAGTAGCATTGATACAATGTATACGGTTTAGCTGATTCAAAACATTTCTTCAAGGTAATATTTCTCTCATAAATTAAGAAATACAAACATCTGAAAAACAAAATGTTTTCGTAACCAAATCATATCTTCCCGCTAACCCATTTTTAAATAAAAAAAAGAGTTTTGTCAAGAATTGACTATTTATAGTGTTAGACGAAAAACACAATAACGGGTAAATGACATGACCCGAAACCGATAATGGTGTGTATATGAAACCGTGAACCAGACCATTTACAAATGGTTCGGGCCGGACCATTTACAAATGGTTCGGGCGGACCATTTACCAACAACGAGATCACTCTCGACAAGTGACGCCTTACCCTCTTTGTAAAGCTACAGGACTCCGAACCACGCACTTGAATTTTGTAACAACAATAAATGCAACATTTTATTAATCTTTTCGTATCTTATAGTTAAATTTCAACAAAGACACAATTTTTTTAACCTATAAGTGTAAGATTAAGAGTGTGTTTGATTTCGGCTGATCCGGCTGACTGGCTGACTCGGTCAACAGGTTAGCCTGTTTGATATGCAATTGGTATCAGCTATCCGGGTCCTTTGTAGCTGACCCAAACCTGAAAATAAAAAATGTTGACCCATCCACCCCACCCTCCCCCTTGTGCAACCAACAGATCCGCCCCACCCTCCCCCCTTGCGCAACCGGCAGATCCAACCCCGTCCACCTCCCCTGTGCGAGCAGCTCCCCTCCCCGACTACGGCCTTCGACCCGCATGCACCGGTTGGTGAAAGGCGATGGATTGCGGTGGTTGAGTTGAGCCTCGTGTTGAATTGATTTGACGACGTTAGGTTGAACTGAGAGATTTGTAACCATTAGACGGTGAATGACGAGCGGTGTGAGCTGTAGAGGAGGTATAAAACGCCGCCGGTGACAGCGGCGATGATGAGGAGGAAGACGGTGAAGGTGATCCAGTTGGAAATTTATTAATAATATTAATATGGTTATTAATATTTAGTCAATAAATTAATGTGTTAAATGAAAATTAATGTGGTTAATGACATTAGGAATTAATAGTGTGTGAAGTTGTCCTACGTTGGAGGAAAGAAAGAATATAAAATAGTTTATATTCTATAACCACTTGTCTATATTGTTTCATAAGGTGTCACATTGAGTGTATTCGGACTCGCCCACGCCACGCGTGTGGCGTGGGCATATGAGCGCAATGTGGCGCTTTGATGGCGCACTTCGCACACTCGCATCACCACGAGCCGCTTGAGAGCCGCCTTAGTATTCAGACTAACCTTGGTGCACGGTTAGAGCTGTGACTCGTAACAGTTTCCGTTACACGTTGACTGAAACAGATGACTGTTAATGATGAATTAAATGATCAGTTACGATTTCGGATTAATGACTGGGTGGTTGTTATGGTTCGAATATCACTATAAATACTGAGTGTAGCTTAGAAGAAACACACACCAACACAACTCGAAACCTGCAGCAAAACATGTTTTCTATCTCTCTGGATTCTCTTTTACAAACAAGTTCGGGTTCTAGATCAATCCCCGGCAGTACAAACTGCTTCGGCTGTTGTATCCTGAGAAACAAAACGAGTTCTCCTGGGATGCTCGGAATTTGTTTTAAGGGCTTCATGTTGAACATGATCCTTAGTTTTTACATTTATGTTTCTTCTATTTCTGTAAATTCACCATTGTAAAAGAGATTGATAATTATTTATTTATGTTGATTTGTATTGAGTATATTAATAAAATTGTTTGAATTTTTATTTTATATGAACGGTTCCAACAGATCCAAAGGCTGAATCGATTTGATGAATTTAGAGAATTTGTTGGTGAATTTTGGCACTTTTGGAATTTGGGCACTGAAATGATTTGATTCTAATAAGATGTTGAATCAAACAGTTAAGTTTTAATCAGATGTATATTCAGTCAGAACTTCTAACTGAGTCAAAAGCTGATTCAGTCAGAACTAACTGAGTTAGTGTAACCAACAACCCATAAGTGTTAATAAATAATAAGCAATTAACAATTAACTGAATATGGTATATCAAGATTTATAGAAAAAAAGAAAATATGTAGTCGGTGGTACAACAATGAACGAATGGTGTCATTGGAACTCACTAGCCAGCACATCACACTTTACTGCACACGTCACTGGATGAATATTTAATTTATAAATTAATCATTAAAATTATTTCTTAGGATGCAATTTTTTTGTTTCTGATTTTATAACTCACAATTATTTTCTTAATAACTGTCGTGTTTAATTTGTTAGTTGTCCCGAAAATTGTTAGAATCTCCTATAAAAGCAACCCGTAACATTAAAAAAAATCATTTCAGTAATTTCATATTCTCCATCACATAGTATGTATACACTTCTATGTGGCTTTTATATCAGATAGGATGTTTATCAAACGTTAATAAGAATGTATTTGGTTGTACGTCTCCTCATACCCGCTAAATAATCAAAACCTAATTCTATGATTTCACACTCGAAAACATGTCCTGTTAACAGTCTTGAATGTTAAGTTTTCATATTAGCTCGGAGGGTTGGATTCCGCTTAATTCGTTTTCCAGCTCTAACCACGTGTTTAATGTTCAAATATCCTTGATGTGATTCTCGGGTTGAACTTGGGTATTCAAGTAAGTTGGTCTATTTTTCTCAAACATTTACTATCGAAAACAAGTAAAACATACTAACGTGGGCTTTGTTTACATTTACATCGCACACATAACTATAAAGTATAAACTGATATAAATCATAATAATATTTTTTATACAAAACCAACGATTATGGAAATCTCTTAATCCATGTGTTATATCACTTCGTTGATCGGCATGAGTGTTACATACACTATAAAAAAACTAGCAATATTGTAGAAAATTTGTCGGGAAAGCCGAGTCGTTACGAATTTCCGACAATTGTTGGAAAAGTAACTATAGAAGTTACAATAGGTACCTTACTTATAGAAGTTACCGTCCATTATCTAAAAACCATTTATTTTTCCTTGATAAATACTCCTCATCTTTTTATTCTAATTAAAAATAAACTAAGGATGAAACGTGATAGCATCATATTTTTTCTTATCAAAATTTTATTTTTTTATCATATTAATTAATTAATGTACATTAATTACTAATTATATTATTTAATTTTCTTAGAATGTAAATAGTTTATAATAAATTAAGAAAAAGATCTATTTATTAATGTTTTTTCTAAAGAATCAAATTTTATATAATAAGAAGTTTTTTAACATCAAAATTTTATTAAAATATTAAATATTTTAAACTAGTGTTTTAAAGAAGTAAAAGTATTATAAACAAAAATGAATAAAATTGGGAGTTATTCATCAAATGAGATTTTTTCAAAACAGTTTGTTTTAAAACAAATATTTATTATTATTATTATTATTATTATTATTATTTATTTAAAAAAAGTAAGTTTAGAAACAAAATAGTTTGACAATGATTAAGTGTTGAACCATTAAGAGCTAGTATATCGCTTAACTATTCAAATGCAAATGTCTGACAAATTCAGATATGAGGTCTTAACCATTCAGAATTAAACCTCTTAACCATTGAGCATTAGTATAATGTTTAACTATTCAAAGACAAATGTCTGAACATTACTCCTGAAATAAACAATCTGAATCATTAAGTGTTAAATCATTCAGAAATCTAAACCATTAAGAGGTTGATTAAAAAGCTGTCAAACAACCCCAAAATATTAAAAAGTTGATATCATTGTTTTTTATTTATAATTCTTAAACATACATTATTTCAATCATATTTTATATTATAATATCATTTTATAATTAATAAAATTTTATTTTATTTAATATTCAAGTTATTCAACTAGTGTAATACACAAGTTACTAAAACTAGTAATTAATAAAACATTAAAAATTAAAAGTTCCACTATATTTCTTCACACTCACCAACAAAATTTTAGTTATTGTTAAGGTATAACACAAAACTAGATTCGCTTACAAGTTTAAATTCGGTTGCAAGACAAATTATAGATTTAGACATTTAGTATTACAAGTCTCTATGGACTTTGGATTAACTATATATCTTAAGCTTTCTGGCATTAAATATATATCTTAAGCTTTCTGGCATTCGTGGAATATACTGCTTATTCCTTAAATACACTTAATTAAATTCGTTGGACAAAATTTATAGATACTATTCTAGCTAGCTATTCTTTAATGATGTTTCATTTATCTAATAAAATATGAATTATTGCAATCTCATTTTTAGGTAAAATACAAAAGCAAAAGAGTTCGGATAACATTTGTAGACTATTGAATTTCATGTCTATTGTAAATTTTAACTTTGTTCCATGAGTTAGTTTAAAGGTATATCTACTATAGTTAAGACTTAAGAGTACAATAGAGGAAGAAGCTTGGTGAAAAAAGAAAACCATCTATTATATAATATGATTACTTTTGATTTATTGATCTTGATATTTTTGGTGTGACTGTGATCTTAATAATTCATAATAATATGGCTCATATCATATCTACAATAAACATGTTAATTATAGCAAATAAGTTATAAAGGAAACGAGGTGAGTTTCGATGCTTGTACTCTTAAATATTATATTAATTAAAAATTTTGATGTAATTTCAATGATATATATATATATATATATATATATATATATTATATATATATATATATATATATATATATATATATATATATATATTTTAAAGTGCATTATAACATTCAAATATATCAAAAAGTCTAAGGGTCAAGTAAGTATTTTACGTCATCATTATATATTACCTTTTTAATTTTACTAAATCAACCTTAAACTCGTATCCTGATCATAGTGTTGCTCCCCGTTCACTTAACTTAATAACTCCTTAAAAAAAACTTGAAGGCCACTTGGCCCTGGTTTGAAACAACGTACCAACTTACTCGCCTACGTAACAAAGAGAAGTAGTTTACTTGCTTAGCTTGAACATGCCAACAACATTCCGTTAACATCGTGTTTCACTTTTAAACATCAAGCAACATAAATAACAAATATTTGTAAAAAGGAAAAGGTGGATTAGCCATTAATTAATGAAAATATTTTTCGCTAAAATCTATCTTCATTCCATATAATCTTCGAGTCTAAAATAATGTTCCTAACTTTGTCATTTAACCCAATTTATTATATTCATCATGTCTAGTTGATTGATTATTTCTATATAAATATACACCACCTTTCTTTACTTAAATAATCAACTTTAAGTATTTAATTAACAAACATAATCCATTATAAAAACGACAGAATCCTAATTTTAAACTAGTTTAACGTCGCCGCTTCACACTTTGTGTTAAATAATACTACATGTTTATTACTTTATCATAGTAAGGGTAAGATTTGTGTTCATCGTATCGAATAACGAATTATTCAAATTTAAAAATTTCATGATCCTAGTTGAAATCTGAACCGATTTGAATGAAAGAATTTCTCTATTGATCCGAATATCCGAATTCAATTCGAATAGGATCCAAATTCAGATAAATCCGAATAAACCAAACAAAAAATAGTCTATTATTTTGTTCCTATTTTTTACTTGTCTAGTTTAATATTTTACTAGCTTAAAATTACAGTTAAACATATAAAATAAAAAAAAACAATTTCAAAATGTAACATATAGGTAACTGTTTATAACCTAAAGATTAGATACTCTAACTTAAAACAATAGTTGATTATAATGTAATTGTTTAGGATAAATGGTCTCGAAGGTGTCACGACTCTTTAAGAGGTCTTGAAGGTGTCATGACTCTTAAGTACTAATCTGAAAACATAATAAGTATTAGCCTACATATATAGCTACATTATTATAAGGTGATATCCGAATAAAAAAAATTATGATATTTGAAATCCAACCCGAAACCTGAATAAGGAATTTGGATTTGGATAAGATCCGATTCGAATATCTGAATAAAAATTCATATAAGTTTTTTTTGGATTCAAATACAAATCAGATTAAGATTTTTTTGAATTTTGGTTTTTTGAATGCCCCAAATGTTTATTGTCAAAGTCATTTTGTGTTAAAATAGTGAAATAAGTAATGCTCCAAAATTAAAAGTTTGGATTTAGAAATATATTAGATGGTTATAAGTTGGAGTATATTAAATGAACTAGGGTATAATCTCGTGTATTGCATGAGTTGAATAAGAAAAATGCTAAATACTTATTAACGAAAAGTTAGAAAATGTAAAATGTTATTTCGATATAAGATATGACTGAAATTATGTATAGGTTTGTACTTCGATTATTGATAAGACATCTCTATTATTTCTAAAAATTTTGCATTGATAAAAGTTTAAAATTCTTTAAACCCCTCTCAACCCCCCCTCCCGCGCTGCACGGCGGGGGCATAAAAACATGTCAAATAGCATCAATGTCACACGGCCATGAACAACCGTCACTGCCATAAAAACTCGTATTAAAAAAATCAAAAAATGAAAAAAACAAAGCCGAAAGGAAAGTTGATGTTAAATCACTGAACCACGCTTGTGAAACGTAAAACTTAAAATACAATAGCTAAGTCGATCTAGGATCCGGATGTTACAACCGGGCTGTTAAGTAGGAAATTATAGGTGTAACAACGTTGAATTACACATGAACGTTATGACGTACAATCTCTCTAAATCTTGAGCGAAATGTAGACGAAAATTTTGTAAAGAAGAAAAAAGTAGACCATCAAAATTAAAAGTAAAAAATTATAGGGGTTAAATTATTTAATATGTGAAAATATTGGAATTAAAATAAAAATAAAAGAAAAAAAATATACAGAAAACGTATAGAACCTCTAATATATATAATACAACTAATGCAACCCAAAATTGTTAATCAGTATATTATAACTGTTTGAAGGATTTAGCAAAATATTATATTATATTATTATTATATGTAAGGAATATACCCATCGTCTACATCAACCCATCTGCATAAAGACGATACAAAACTAGCCGTGAGATCATCTACTTCCGACACCAAATATTCCCATTTTCATCCGATATCCCTATAATAATAATAATAATATAATATTAATAATATAATAATAATAATAATAATAATATAATAATAATAATAATAATAATAATAATATAATAATAATAATATAATAATAATAATAATAATAATAATAATATAATAAATAATAATAATAATAATAATATAATAATAATAATAATATAATATAATATAATAATAATAATAAATAATAATAATAATAATAATAATAATAATAATATAATATATAATAATAATAAACTAATAATAATAATAATAATAATAATAATAATAATAATAATAATAATAATAATAATAATAATACTAATAATAATAATAATAATATAATAATAATAATATAATAATAATAATAATAATAATAATAATAATATAATAATAATAATAATAATAATAATAATAATAATAATAATAATAATAATATATAATAATAATAATACTAATAATAATAATAATAAATAATAATAATAATAATAATAATAATAATAATAATAATAATAATATAATAATAATAATAATAATAATAATAATAATAAAATAATAATAATAATAATATAATAATAAATAATAATAATAATAATAAATAATAATATAATAATATATATATAATAATAATAAATAATAATAATAATAATATAATAATAATAAAATAATAATAAAATAATAATAATAATAATAATAATAATAATAATAATAATATAATAATATAATAATAATATAATAATAATAATAATAAGATAATAATAATAATAATAATAATAATAATAATAATAATAATAAAATAATAATAATAATAATAATAATAATAATATAATAATAATAATAATAATAATAATAATATAAAATAATATAATAATATAATAATATAATAATAATAATAATAATAATAATAATAATCCATTAATCACTTATCATCCACCATTACAATAATCAACTCAAAACCAAATCTCCATTGAAATCCTAAAGCTTTTCGATTATATTATTAATTATACCTAAAATCCCACCTCAAGTATTACCGCCCATCTAATAATCTTTATGCAGATACAGTCATGCAGCACTATTCCAGTATTCTGTTTCTTTATTACAAGATCTAAAATGGCGGATAGCTGTTGTTTGAATCAAGAGTAAGTAACTGATTTGACTACTAAAGATTAAACAATGTGCTTGAAGGGATTACAGAGCTTTTTGAGGTGCTTTAATGGCGGAAAATGGCTAATTTCTTCTGGGGTTTGAGGGTCTGTTCAATTCATATGTACAGAGTAAGTTGTTAAAGTTGTGATCTTTTTATGAAATCTTAATGTTTATGTAAGCATAATAGTTGATAAAGATTGGTGCTTTTTTATGGGTTTGTTTTGATTATACTCAAAATTGATACTTTTGATGCTTTAGACCCTAATAACTGCAGAGAATGTGACATTTAGGTGACCCATCTTCACTTTCACACATTTTTGGCTTCTTGACAACAGATATACAAAGAAGCAAAGTTAGGAGAGAATAAAGGAGATATTTTGGTGAAAATTAAGGCACGATTTGAAAGTTGAAAGAGAAGAGGGTCCATGTTCTTGTCACGTGGTCTTGCTTCCCTACCCCATTACTCCATACTGATAAATCATACCCCCCCCCCCCCCCCCCCATGTTAAAAGGATTGCTTTTATTCAATCTTGATTTGGTATGCCTAACAAAGATTACTACTTTAAGGTAATTAGTTAATCATATGTGTTGTTGGATACATTTAGCATGATTTTGGATGTTATTTCATGGAAATCTTGTTTAATTGTGTGTTTAGTTAGGTTGGTGAAGTTTGGTATCCATCAAGATTTGAGCAAAGTGGTCCTCTGAATAGTCTTGAATCTTGTGGGCTCAATTTTCCTGTGATTGATCTGATAATATCATAATATGGTTGTCGTTGAGTCATGTGATTGTGATCTCTTTCTTCATTTAATTTTGGCTTTACATGGTATGTACAGATTAATTAGGCTTGAATAATAGGGGAAAAGTGAAATAGTTAAATTTAAAGTGTTCCCTGGTTATTATATGTAATCATTAACCAATCCTATGATTTCAATTTAATTCGGTTTTTTTGCTGCTGTTGTTGTAAAGGGTGTTTCATGTTTATAAAAGTAGGAGCATATTGGGTATGGGTTCTTCTCACAAGATAAACATTCTCTTTAATGAGTAAAAGGAAAAAAGTTAAAATCTTTATCTTTTTTGCATCAAACTTATCATCTATTCAGCATAATCATGGTGTCAATTTCACTTTTCAATGAGTGGGATTTGTATTATTTACATCATGTCCTTGAAAAAGAGGTATGGGTCACCATTGGGGGGTCTGTTAACAAATGGGTCACACTTTCTTGATCCTTAAAAAGCAAGTGTGAAGTAGAAAGCTGAGTTGTTTTCATTAGATTTTTCTTGTTTGAAATCAAGATTTTGCTGCTATCAATAAAAAAGTTTCAATTTTCATTTCATTTGATTCAGCTGGGATTTGCGATTCGCGCTTAGTTGCTTCTGCAGTCGATTTAAAGGAACCTGTGAAGCATGGACATCGACAATGGGAAACGTTGGCGCAACTCTAAGGTCTACCCGTTAAACTTTAGTTTTTATTTGTTTTCAGTTTAAGTTTTATGCTTTGTTAATTAAAATTTGTTTGTTAAATGCATTCAGAAGGATTCATGGAGGACAACTTTGCTGTTAGCTTATCAAAGTCTTGGTGTAGTCTATGGTGACCTCAGCACTTCTCCACTCTATGTTTACAAAAGCACATTTGCAGAAGATATTCATCACTCGGAAACAAACGAAGAGATTTTTGGTGTACTTTCATTTGTTTTCTGGACTTTAACGCTCGTCCCTCTTTTCAAGTATGTGTTCATAGTTCTCAGAGCGGATGATAACGGTGAAGGTAATCACTAGAGTTCTTATTTTTACTATTAAAATTCCCTGTTGATTATAAGTTGAGAGTTCTCTAATGGTTTAGTTGATGTTTAGGTGGTACTTTTGCACTTTATTCTTCGATATGCCGGCATGCTAAAGTAAGCCTGTTACCAAACAGACAAATTGCTGATGAATCATTATCTACATATAAGTTGGAGCAATCTTCCGAGAGGGAATATAATTCTAAAGTGAGAATGTTGCTTGAAAAGTATAAATTTTTGCATACGGCTTTGCTAATTTGGTTCTTCTTGGCACTTGTATGGTAATCGGAGATGGACTCCTAACTCCTGTCATATCTGGTAAATGTTACCTATGTTGAATTTAGTTTTTAATACCGGTTTTAAGTTTATGACGATTAGCATAATGTGTTTCTCTTTGTTTTCTGTTTGTAGTTTTCTCTGCAGTTTCTGGCTTGAGTTATCCATGTCTAAAGGTCATCATGAGTGTGAGTTTTTAAAGAAGCTTCTTTTACATTTGACACAATTTGGAACTGAAGTTTATGGGGTGTTTGGTTATTGTAATTTGAAAATGTCATTGTTCGGGTAAAACTGTAAAGCGATTATGGGGACGTGCGTGTTTTTGTGATGAGGAAAGTTTAGAATAAATTTACCTCTTTCAGATTATCGATTATTATTATTATATAATCACTTTCAGAAAGCACATCCGAACATACGAAACAACCTTTTAGTAATGAATTATTGTTGGCTGAAAAGGAGATACATTTTGACTTTTCAAAATCATTATTTATTTTTCAGAACTCAATAGTTGTTATGGATATTTATTCTAAGATAATTTTACTTACAGATCAATGATCCCGATTACTTGCTTCATATTAGTGTGCTTGTTTGCGCTACAACACTATGGCACACATCGAGTCGGCTTCTTTTTTGCTCCAGTCGTGTTATTATGGCTGATATGCATAAGTGCCCTTGGCGTATACAATATAATCCATTGGAATCCACGTGTTATCAAGCTCTTTCACCATATTACATGTTAAAGTTCTTCAAGAAGACCAAAAAAACAAGGATGGATGTCTTTGGGAGGCATTTTGCTGTGCATAACAGGTAAAAAGGTCAAGTCTTTTTAAGCCTTTGGTATCAAAATTTTCATCTTTGTTACAGTATGGTCAAATGCACTTACCTTTAAATCCGAAATTGAAAAATTTCTTCAATTTTCTGTAACTCTTTTAATATCCAAATACAAGTTCCTACCAAGTACTAAAGTTGGACAGAATTAATGTTGATAAATTGAACTTTTTCAGGGTCAAATAGGAATTAGTGTAGGATTACATTAGACTCGAAAAGTCAAAGTAGTTTGATTGATCAACTGCACTTGCAGGCTCGGAAGCTATGTTTGCGGATCTTGGCCACTTCTCTTATGCTGCAATCCAGGTACATCTGCCGAAATCTAAAACGATGTTTTTGACACTTGGCATATGATATTTTCTGGTACCTTGAATTTCCCATTTTGCCCTCGCAGATTGCGTTCACATTTCTGGTTTATCCTGCACTCATACTTGCTTATATGGGTCAAGCAGCTTACCTATCAAAAAATCACCAAAATGCTGATCAAATCGGCTTTTATGTCTCTGTACCAGGTATATGTTTGACTTATTACATGGTCAGAAAGTGATTAAAAAGCGGTTTGACCCGAGCCATATGATTTCAGAAAGTCTGAGGTGGCCGGTGCTTGCAATAGCCATTCTTGCTTCCGTTGTAGGAAGCCAAGCGATCATCAGTGGAACGTTCTCGATCATCAACCAAAGTCAATCACTTGGTTGTTTTCCAAGAGTCAGAGTTGTGCATACCTCTGACAAGATTCATGGTCAAATCTACATACCCGAGATCAACTGGATACTCATGATCCTATGTATTGCTGTCACTATCGGGTTTCGAGACATCAAACACATGGGAAATGCATCAGGTGGGTCCCACATATCGAATCCATTACGTTTTTTTTCTCAAAGACTGATTTGAATTCTACTAATCTTTCGTGATCGTTTTCATTGCAGGATTGGCGGTAATGGCGGTTATGCTGGTGACAACTTGCCTTACATCTTTAGTAATCATTCTTTGTTGGCACAAACCGCCAATTATCGCTCTTTTTTTCTTATTATTCTTCGGGTCAATAGAATTACTCTACTTTTCAGCCTCTTTAGTCAAATTCCGCGAAGGCGCATGGCTTCCAATCTTGTAGCACTCTTTCTAGTAACCGTAATGTTCGTGTGGCACTACGCCACCATCAAGAAATATGAATAGACCTTCACAATAAGGTCTCTTTAGAATGGCTTCTAGCCTTGGGTCCCACTTTGGGCATTTGCAGGGTCCCCGGGATCGGGCTTGTGTTCACGGACCTAACGTCGGGAATCCCCGCAAACTTTTCACGGTTTGTCACCAACTCCCGGCTTTTCACCGTGTCTTGGTGTTTGTGTGTGTTAAGTTTGTACCCGTCCCGTTTGTCCCTCCAGCCGAAAGGTACCTAGTAGGTCGTGTGGGTCCCGCATCTCTTCGTTCTTATAGGTGCATTGTGCGGTACGGGTATCGAGATGTGCACCAGGATGTTGATTCATTTGAATCTGAACTGGTTCAAAGGCTCGCAGATTTCATCCGCTATGATTGGTCCCGCCCGCAAGAGAGTACAGATCAAGGTAACTGTTGTATTAATCTTAAACGGGTCAAACTGAACGAACAACTCAAACAAGTTACACAACCCGCACATTTACATTTGGGTCGTGCAGGTTACGAGGATCATCCACCTGCATCGGGCGAACACAGACTAGCAGTGGTAGGAAACATGGAGTTCTCTAGAAGCCCGGTCTTCGAGGTGGATGAAAACATGCAACACGAAAGCGTGTCATGCGGGTTCCAAACAGTTGAAAGCATAGGTGACATCGTTGAAATGAGTACCCTCAAAGAGAAACGTGTGCGTTTCGCTGTTGAAGACCCCGATGATGACCCTGAAGATCCAACCGAGGTTCAAATGAGGCAAGAACTTGAAGATCTGAATGGGGCCCAACAAAGTGGGACCGCTTTCATACTCGGGCATTCACATGTGAAAGCAAAACAAGGGTCGTCGGTTTTCAAGAGATTAGCGATCAACTTCGGGTATAACTTCTTACGTAGGAATTGTCGGGGCCCGGATGTTGTTTTGAAGGTCCCTCCAGCATCTCTGTTGGAAGTTGGCATGGTTTATGTTGTATAAAGTTATATTTGTGTAGTTAGTTTCTGTTCATAATATTGAAATATGAAAGGTTTGGATTTCACATGTTAATGTTCTTTTTCTTCTGTTTTATTTCACAGATCATTCAAAGGTTGATATGTGATTTAATTTGGAAGTATTGTATGAGTGTTAGAACTTAGGACTAAAAAAAAATAAGGAAACATGTCAAATGGGTCTAAATACATTTCTAACTAGTAATACTCACCTAGTTTATTTGACTCGTATTAAAAATGACTCGTTTCAAGATGATTCTTAGCGGCCCGCTACCCATACCCATAACTTAGATACGCGTATGGGGAACAGTCAAAGTGAGGGATGGGGTCTAGTTATATACGATATGGGGAGATATGGAAAGAGTGGTGACTTTGAAACGTAGGGAAAATTTAGTCTGAATAAAGATCTTTCTTCGATTTCTTGGTTCTAGTAATTTGATCTGTATAAGCAATTGCTTTCACGTTTAACCTTTATTTTAAGACACTTATCAAGGCGCCATTATAGCGTGGTAGAATAATATCGTCATTCGCAGAATAATATCGTTATACAATATGAATTGCATGGCTAGCACAATGGAGCCTCCTCTTATAGAGCCTCCACTTATATAACATGTTGTCTTCAGTATATCGGTTTGTAAAAGTTTCTTCAATTTCGTTACAACCAGCAACATTGTTTAACATACCCGTATATGCAGAAATACAATATCTTAAAGGTTTTTCATGTCATTGGTGTACTTTTTTTTTTGTGTTCATGAAAACATGTTGCTGATCAACTCAATGAAACCACCAATACCTTAATTACAACGGGATTAAATATATAGCATCTGAATTTGAACTTCAAGAGGTTATGTCAAAAAAAACCAAAAATATAATTTGAATCTGAGACCTACAAATTCATCATCCCATTGATGATATTTGCTCTACATTTATTGATATTATATTTTATGTTAAAGTGTGGGAAAATGGTTCCATGTACATTTATGTTGCTTTTCCATCTTTGTGATTTGACTTTTGTTAGTCACAACAAAAGGATGTGCATCAAAAGTTTATGTTAAAAAGGCACTACACTTTCTTGTATACAAAAAATCTTTATAATAAGTCCCTGAATAGTGACTCAATAAGTGATGAACACCACCTTATCAATTGATTGGATAGTCTGGCCACGTGATGAAATAGATATCCTCAAAAGTAAGGTCTCTAGATCTATATATATGGCACTAAATGAAGTTCAACCAAATTGAAAGTGTATCAAACATCAAATAATGCAATTCACTTACATCGAGTATATTCATTATGAAAATTTTCACACTTATGCACGCTTAAGAATATAGTTTTTATTTCATCCTTAGCCAAAGTACCAAAAATACATTGATAGTTATTCAGCTCAGACATTTCTTACGACACAATCTTCTTGCAAACCGAGTTTTTATAAATGAAAATATGAGTGAAAAATTTTTACATTATGAGAACATCATAAAGAGTTTTGAACATGTATGTAACGTGTAGTAAAGATCAAGGCGCATGGGGATCGCATTGGGGGACCTTAAACGAGTATATTAGTATATAATTAAGATTTGTCAAAAACTATGTAGTTAGAAGCCATAGTTCATATCTAGAAAATATAAAAGAAAAGTCTTAAACAATAAAATATTAAATTCTATGTTTTAATTTATTTCTTTAAAAAATATATCTTTGATCTAAGCATGGTTGCAAAACTCACTAGGCGCTACCAGGTCGGTCGAGTGGGGAGTTGCGAGCACTTGGCTTAGGCGGGGAGTACACAGACGTGATAATTTATAAAGAAATTAGTTTTTCGAAAATTATAAATAGGATAAATATAAAAAACTTACTAATATTTATAAAAAAACACGTGAATATCAATATAAATAAAAAATACATGTTCACATACCTAAATATTTTAAAACATAATATCAATTATTTAATATTATAGATGTAGTAATCATTTGATTACCATCTTCCAATGTGTATTGATGAAAAACAATAAAAATCCAACAAAATCGGTGAAAAACAACGAAAATCGATGAAAAATAGTGAAAATCTGAGTTGGACTGAGTTAACCGAGTTGGGCCAAGTTGGCCGAGTTGGACTAAGTATGGCCGAATTGGACCGATTCCGAGTAATGTTGACCGAATTAATAAAAAACGCATCACCACCTTGCCGAGCACCGAGTACTCGTCGAGTACTCGGCCGCCTAGGCCGAGTTTTACGTCAATGTATCTAAGAGATGAAGTCCTAAACATTAAAACAAAACATAGATATTTAATTTTAAATATGAGTGCATCCTTTCTAAATTCTAGTTACGGGTTAAGGGCTTATAAGTCCCCTTGCATCATTTTGTTAAAAACCGAAAAATCAAAATCAGGGCCACTACTTCATCTTTTAGACCCTGGGCCGGCCTGCTCTAAATATTACAACACACATTGTAGCCATTTAGCCCATTTATGTTTTTGATAAACAATTTTTATCACTAAAAATAAATGTCTTTTCAATAACAGGTATATTGCTATGTTCATTAGTTATTACAACTGATATTGAAATTTGATTACTAAATTATGTTTCACCAGAAGTTATAAATTAGTTATTTGCTTCAAGTAGGAGTGTTGAGCGCATTGTTTGCCGGTTGAATATTAATGATCCTGACACGATTCAAACCTGTAAATTATGTCGAACACATGAACACGCACGTGATATGCGTATTTATAGGTTAACGAACCCATTTAACCTAAGTCTTTTGTTTATTATACATGTAAAACTTTAATTATAAGTTTACCAAAGAAGCACAAATGTGTTTAAACCTAATACGTCTAACCTATAAATTTGACACCTATTTTATTTTTAATTTTTAAATATGTTAAAAAAATATCAAACCAAAAAAGTTAGGACATAATACCTAATCTTAGAAAAAAATAAAATAAAAAGGTCAAATAGAACACCTATAATGTTACCCTGAACTCAAATCGATTAAACTTAAAGAATGTTATTGTAAAAAAATAACTAACGTCCATCTTTTAGTTTTATATTTAGATTATTTATACCATAAGTAAAATAAAAAACAAGTTATAAGTTATTCTATGACATATGCTGATATCGAAAATGCTGTGTAAATCTTTCCTCAAAATTCACAACTTTTGTGATCTTTGAATATGTTCATTTCAATCATATAATCATACATATAACAGTTCTTAAATAGTTTAATAAATAGTGGGATTTTTATCCTTCCACCACACACCTGTCATTTTTCTTGCCTTTATTATTGGTGTCATGATTTTATTTTACTTAAATCCATTATTGGTTGTGGTATATGTCATAGTAGTCTTTTATTTTTATTTTTTCTACCTACTTCTAACTTTCTAATCCCAAATATTATCGAGTTGAGTTTATGTGTCTCTTTTGTGTTACATGGTTTAGGCATATATTTACAAACTCTTTATTAGTGTTAAATATTAATTAAGACATATAACTAAGCGACAACATACTATTATTATATTATATAGTAATATGTCAATTATGACTTTAATAAGATATGTACAACTAATGTAGATTTTAGTCGCTACATGCATTTTAGACATGCGCAATTTAAGTGATAAGGATAAGTAATGGTAAAATAAGGAAATTAATTAGTTATAACTCTTATGTATAAAAGTATACATCTATTTAAGATTTAAGATGAACAGAAAAAGTAATAAAAGAACTTGTCTTGTGGCATGCATTAATTCTTCCTAACAAAGCATGTGATGATCCCGTGTAGATAAAAAAAATAAAAATAAAAAAGACAAACAAACCTTCTTAAAATTGTACTTGTTAAGTACAAGAGGATGAGATAAAACAAAATCATTAATTCACTATATGAGATGAAAAAACTTTTTATCCGCTCTTAAAGAAACCAACGTACATAAACATAAGTTACATGAACTTATTGTAATTGATAGTGATAATAATTTAATGCAATGTGAATTAACTCTTCACATGGTGCCATCTTTAATTTATCGTTCTTGTAAAGACTGTAAAGTTGTTTAATTAATACTTTTAGACCCTTTATTAGTTGTAAATTTTAACACAATATCAACTACATAAAATGTTTGATCGGGGTTAGTATAAGTGATTTAGAGTAAGTTCTGAGTGGGCCGAAAACATGTACAAAAATATATCTTCTTTTTTTGGTTATTGCATAATAAGTACAAGAATATTTAGAGGCGGTCTAATTTAAAGATACAAGAAGAAGTGAAAATTTAAAACCTCTTGTAAATTTTAATTGTTATTCTTTTCTTTTTAAACAATATAATTCACACTTTTGATTTTCATTTTATATAAAAACAAAGAAATCGTATAAAGAGAGACGGTACTGACGTTCTCTCTCTTTCTTTGCTTTATACATGTATTTTTAATGAAATACCTAAAATAATATTATTCTATTTTTCATTTCCTTTTGTTTTTAACTTATAGGTTAATTACATAGGTCTCATGAAGCATCATTTTACTTTATTAGTCAGTCACATATAAAGTCTCATTTTACCTACTTAATTAAGTTTTATACATTAATTCTTAATTTACCTACAAATTAGAAGATGAAAGAAATTCACAAAAACATCTAACATATTTACACAACTAACAATATGTTGAGTCTTTAACGCTTGATTCAACACTTCAATAGTAGTACGAAACCACCTCTTGAAGTTGAAACCTTTGAAATCAGTGGATCATCATACACCTTGAACCCTCGAAGGCTTAAATCAATAATCCAACAGATTTGACAAATTGAGACTCAAGGGTTGTTCCAGAACTAACAAATAGATATACTCGTTATGGATAATATAGAATCGAAAACATATGAAAAAGAATTACCATGATCAAGGCTTGTGGTTGTACACCGCTTCAACAAAATACAATCAAGAACTCAACAATACAATCGACTAATCAGGACTTGTAACTATTCAACTCTAGAGTCATGATTACAAATCCACAATTAAAATTCAAGAATCACCGCTTCAGCTGTTTAACAACCTTTAGTTCTCACATAAGTTCTAGTTACCAATTATCAACAAATAATCAATGATTTTCTTAACAAATCTCAATAAAAGGAATAAAGATCATTAGGTCAATGCATAAGACAAGCATTTTAAAAGGACACTTCAGATTTCTCTTTAATAAAAATATCTTTTAGCAACTAACATATAAACAATCTATTCCAATAGCGTCCTCACAGTTTCAAAAGCCCTTCAGAAAAGCTCATTTGCAATCAAAGATTCATCCACCTGATATACTTAAAATTAGTTATATACCGAACAAATATCAATATTATTTATAAATAAAGATATCAATATATCACGATCATATTCAATAATACCCTAAAAAAACAACTAAACCTCAAGCGCTTTTCTACTCTCCACCCCACTACTTCCACCAACTACAAAATCCCCCCCTCCACTATTCCCACCCCTACCCCCACCCCCCTTAACAACTCCATATTTACCCAACAACCCCTCACCCCAATCCAACAAATGCAACACAACATACGTCCCAATACCCCAACCAACCCATACGCTATCGAATACGTCATCGGCATCACCATCAACGTCACAAACGCCGGAATCGCCTCCGCATATCCCCCCAATCGATCTCCACCACCGACCGCATCATCATCACCCCCACCACCACCAGCGGCGGCCCCACCGCCCACGGCGGAATCGACGCCAGCACCGGCGTCAAGAACAACGCCGCCGCGAAATACACCGCCACCGTCAACGCCGTCACCCCGTCCTCCCGCCCTCACGGATCCCCGCCGATGACTCGATGTACACAGCCACCGGCGACGTCCCTAACGCCGCCCCCACCGCGATCGCCCCCGCGTCCGCCATCATCGCGAAGTATTGCCCCTCGAATTCGCCGTTGCCGTCGGTGATCCCGGCGAATCGAGCCATGGAGTATAGGGTTCCGGTGGTGTCGAGGATGTCGACGTAGAGGAACGTCGCTAACGCCGCCCAGAACGACGGTTTGTTCACGCCGGAAAACGTTAACGCTCCGGCGGTTGATCGGATTTTATGAACGTCGACGACCTTTTTGAAGTAGTTGTAACCGGAATCCCCCGCCGGAGTCGCCGGAAACACGGTGACTTGCGTGTTACGAAACCACGAAACCCCTGTAACAAACACGATACCGTAGATCATAGCCCCTTTTACCTTTTTAACCAAACAATACGCGATAATTACAAACCCTAACACTCCGAGCCACATCGTGGGGCTCTGCATTCTCCCGCCAACACACATGATCTCGCCGGAGACTTCACCGTCCGGCAGCACAGTAACGGTGGCGTTGGCGAAAGTGACGACCGGAGCCACCGCTGCACGTGATTTCTCCGGGCAACCGCCTAACGTGACCAGTGTGGAGCCACTGTAACCGATTAACCCGATGCCTTGGTTGTTCTGTAAGCCGATGAACGCTAGAAACAACCCTATGCCGCCGGAGGAGGCGATTTGTACGGTTTTTGGTACCAATTTGGCTAGTTTTGCTCGTAATCCGACGGCGGAGATGAGTAGGAATAATATCCCTTCGATGAAGACGGCGGCGAGGGCGTTTTCGTAGGGGATGGTGCCGGAGCCGTGAAATCCGACGACGGTGTAGGCGAAGTAAGCGTTGGTGCCCATACCTGGTGCTAAGGCTAACGGCAGGTTGGCGAAGGTGCCCATGATGACGCAACCGATGATGGAAGAAGCTACGGTGGCGACTATGAGGTCTTTACGGGCGTTGTTGAGGCAATGGCTGTAGCCGGGGTTGACCGGGGGAACTTGCAGGAGGCGTCGGGGGCGGTGCAGTTGGCGGTGGTGGTGGGGCAGAGGGGGGTGCAGTCGTGGACGGAGCAGGTGGCGCCGGAGTCGGAGAGGATGGTGGCGTTGACGGCCAGGATGTAGGCCATGGTGAGGAAGGTGGCGGTGCCGGCGCGGAGCTCGGTGGTGAAGGTGGTGTTGCGTTCGGTGAGTTTGAAGTGTTTTCCGATGCGAGAGGCGGCGATGGTGGTGTTGAGGCGTGTGAATGACGACGGTGGTGGTGGTGGTGGCGACGGTGGGACGGTGGTGGCCATTTGATATATGAAGGTTGGGTGGTCATTTGGTGGAGTGAAGGTTTTAGTATGTGAGATTTATGGAGGTAGAGTGGTGTGAGGTTTTAGGCTTTTAGTGGATTAGTTTATTCATATAATAATTAATATATATTGTTTTAAAAGTGTAAAAGGTATGCAACTTATCTTCTTATTATGAAACTGATATCCAGACACATATATGATTATAAATCTTACACCTTATGATTCTATATGGGTTATGTACTCATCTAAAAGCACATTGAATTTTGTCGTATTTATTTTTATCTTTTTATACGCATTGTATAGCCGAGATGTATTACACTGTTATCGATCCTCTGTGCCATACTAGATATATGTAAAAGAGTATTGATTTTATTAGTAGGTGTTTTAATATTAAGATCTTTATTAAAAGAACATTAGAATAATCATTTGATTAGACTTTTCTACAATAATGAGCATTGGAATTTAAGTTTTTTATAATATTTTCAACAACCAGAGGATGTTATTTGTCACAATGTCTTTGACTCAGATATATGTCCATGTCTGTGTTGCTGCACCGCTGAATCAATACTATTTGCGCATGCTTGTATCACAATTTTTGAAAAAAATGTATCTCCACCTAGCAATATATATTATGAGATTTATCGTCACAATTTAAAAACAAGTGATAAAATAAAGATGAATAAATATTACACAAATATTATCTTCATATTAAAATAATGTTTTTAAATACTTATTTATTAAAATGGACGATTTAGAAAATATTTATTAGATGAGCATTTTAAAAACTTAATTATATTTTTACCATGATTATAAAATATATTATTTATAAAAACTTAATTATATATTTTTATCATAATTATAAAAAAACTTAATTTAAAAAAATGTATCTCCACCTAGCAATATATTATTTAATATATTTTATCATAACTATAAAAATAATTAATACATAGATATATATTTAATATGTAAAAAACATTATATAAGCAAAAAGTTTGTTTAGTCTCGCGAGCTGACTTGAGATCAGCTCGTGTAGTAAACGAGTCATAATATGAACTTGAACTTATTTAAACTTGGTTTGATTCAAGCTTTTTTTGAGTCGATCCCAAATAGTTTGCAAGCTCAAATTCTTTGTTTACACCCCTACTCACATTTCTTATTATGATTGATGTCTATAGGACATAATTTCCTTAACAACGTAAATAACACATCCAACTATATTGCAAGTTTATTTAACCACATTTACCTTTCAATAATCATTTGTTTGCCATTTGAAATTTGTAAAACTAACATCATATTTAAAAATATTTCCACCCAATTGATCACTTTGTTTTCATCTAGATCAAGACAAGTTTTATTAGCTTAAAATATTTAAGCTAAAATTTTGTTTTCAAGGCGTAAAAATGTATTTTGACAACTCAAAACTATTCTGACCATGACTAAACCATAGATTCTCTAAAACTGAATCGTTTTACAAACTTACTACAAATGTTAACATATATCCTTGAATTAAAATCTTACCTTAAAAAGACTAAGTCATTGATCTAAAACCTAGTCGTTTTGCAAACTTACTTTACCTTTAGATGTTAAATAAAAACTTAAAACACCTCTAGATCATTGATCTATAAATTAAATCATAAACGAATTTGAGTGGTGAATTTTTACACGACAAAAGGAATATAACAAAATTACTAAAGTAAGTGATTAGATAATCGCATGAACTCAAACGTTCTTAGAATGAAACACACATGTCAACCATATGGAATAGAGCTCGATAGACAATAATCGAATCGCATAAAAATAATTGAAATTTAATATTCGTTTTGTGTTTTAAAAATTATAATTATTATTTACAAAAGAAATAAATTGTAATTATCTTAAATCTCATCGATTCGAATGAAGAATATATATTCCATGTGAAACGGAATATGTAATTGCCTAATTGGGTAATAAAGGCCCATTTGTCGTCAAGAATATAATTTTTTCAATTGAAGTTGTTTCATTTATAAAAAAAATTACTAATAGTTTTTATAAACCATTTGTTAACCTGTTAAAATTTAAAGTCAAATATAGTCAATAGTGAAGTAGAGAGTCTTAATTGCTATTATCTTATAGTTTTAAGGGTTTAAAAGTGACAACTTGTTAGTTTGGTTATTAATGTTATGTTTGCATTGATTAAACAGTGGGATTAGTTTGTTAAGAGATATAAGAGTGTGTATCATTCATTTTCTCTTTGAAATGTATACGATTCATGTTTCTTTTGTAATCTTTGAAGTATCATCGTGTTTATAAGTGTTTATAATCGTTTGATTAGGTTTTAGTTGTTCATTTGGTGTAATTTCTCAACAATCGGTATCCGAGCCAAGTCGAGGGCTCGATTTAGTGTATAATCAATCAACAGAAGATCAAGATAGTGTCGACTAAATTCGAATTGAAAAAGTTCGATTAGAAATACGATTTTGATCTGCGAAGGGTCAAGATGCGAGCACCATTAGTACATAATGATGTTGTCGATGCATTGAATGGAGAAGAATGCTTACCAGGAAACCTCATAGCAAAAGAAAAGAAAGAGATCATGAAGAAGGCTCACGGTTAGATCATACGAGTCTTGGAGATCGGGTATTGAGAGAAGTATCAAAAGAACCACCACCACAAAGATTTGGTCAAAGTTATACTCACTGTATATGACGAATACGTTGGCAAATCGATTGTGTTTCAAGAAAATGTTGTCTACTATTTAGATGAGTTCAGAAAATCAATAGAAGATCATACCTATGAGTTAATAATGTCATCTTATATTTGAATTGTTTGAAAAAGTTGTCTTCTTATACTATTGTGATATACATTAATGAAGAACCAAGTAAGAGATCACATAACTGTAAGCAAATTTTCCAAATTAGTTAAAGAGTTGTAAGCAAGGTTTGAAGAACACTCGTATTTGGATCGTAAGTATCTAATGACCCTAACTCAATTTCATTATTTTTATGTGGTTATTTCTGTCTAAACACCTAAAAATCAATATGTGACTAGAATCGTGACATGTTTTAAACTAGGTACATTTTTATATATAGTTACATCTAGAAATATATAGTTTTAGCTATTGCATCTAGTCCATATTTGGATGCAGGTGACACTGATGAAAATTGGTCAATTTTGACACATTATGGGTTTTTATGTAAATAGGTGCTTTCAATGCCATTTTTTATTGATCATAAAGTGATGTTGGATGGTAATCCAAATGAAAATGTTGTTGATTGCTTTAAATTATGAAATTTAGTGACGATGTCTTAGATTTGGCCGGTTGTAACAAGATAGAGATTTTGCATTGATTAGCTATTAATATAAAACACCTGAAATCTATTCATAACAAAGTAGATATTTCCAAAATTGCCACCTCTTTTTACCTACGCTTAAATTTCAAAATTTTATTTTCTTAATCTTTCCACCTCTTATATTTATGTACTGATAAAAACTACTAATTTAATTCAAAGGCAGATGATGTATGAAACATTGAATATATGTTATTCAAGATTCATTCCTCTAATAGAAACATTTAGAAGTTCTTAGATTAATGTTTAATTTGTGAAATTAAAGAAATATAAAACGTTATCATCACTACCTAATCAATCTATTTGTTTTCTAAATCCCTTTTCTTAGGTGTCATTTTCCGTTAGATTATTGTCATCATGACAAATTCCAAATAACTATAAAAGAGATCACAAACACCAAATCCCACAAATGTCTTTGAAATATATTTCTTTTTCTTTTTGCATCGATTGGTTGAAACGAACTTTAGGTATTATAATAAGAACGCAAATACTTGATTTTGATGCATGTACCAAGATATCATTTTTTTACGCTTAGTAAATTACACGAATAGTCTATATAATTTCATTAAAACTATGATTGATTTAGTCCCTAATCTTTAAATATTAAACTTATTTTTTTTATGCTTCACAACTCTAAGAGGATTAAATATTTATCCTGATCTTTAAATATTTATCTTTTTTCTTTAATGCTCCAAGATTCTAAGATGGTTAAATATTTAGTGTTAAATTACGTGTGTGTGAGTTGCATGCTACGGGTATTTTTGTATTTTTTTACTAGCCAAACAATTTGATCAGTGGACATTTAAGCATCTCAAGGGGTTTTTCACATTCTCTTTCGGGTCACCATTGGTGGTGAAACCATATGCTGCAACATAAAGGAAATGCTATTGTCCACTTGGAAATCATATGAAAATAGGCTAAGATCATGTTTGAAAAGTTCAAATCTCATAATTTTGTCCATCTCATTTATGACCAACACAATTATTTCACCGAGTTTCCTCAGTTTTGATTTCAAAAGCCTTTAATTAATCAAGCACCGAGATTTTGATGCTCAAAGTAATAATTATATTGCTTCTTAGAAATATATGTTTGATGATTTAGAATGATGAACACTACTATCTAGAGTAGGTTTGATGATTTTAGACGATGAAGAAGACGACGTGAAAAAGAATTATAATCTAAGATTAAACCGAGTAGGGGTCTAGTTGAATGACATAATTAACACTGGTGTGCAACTTATATACATAATTGAACTCTTATATTTAACAAAGGTTAAGTTTTTTACAAAGAAAAAAATTAAAGATTAGAGGTTACATCCAAAATTTTAAAGAACAGGGACTAAATCTAAAGTTTTAATAAAACCAGATGGACTAACTATGTAATTTACTCTTTAACTACTTTTGTTATTTTACCCGATGTAACATCATACACAAATGGTGAAGAAAGTTTCAGATGCCACTCATCTTTTGAAGGAAAAGAAATGGAGTTATATATCGGTTAAAACAAAGAAAAAAACACCTGAATTCTTAGGAAAACAAGATTGTTTTAGATATTTTGAATCAATAACTAACCCATGATAAGGTAAGAAAAGTGGCACTGAAAACACAATGCACATAAAAGCCCATGATAAGGTAAAAATTGATCATCCCCAAGGAGACAAACTGTGGTTGATGAGTGTTCTTCAACTAAAGATCGTGTTTTTTAGTCCTAGAGACTACAAGATGTAGGTTTTTTATTAAAAAAAATCTAGATATCATTAAAAAAGATAAAATTGATTATTTTCATCACCATAGCCTAGTACATGCATAACATGAGCATTATGCAATAACTAAAATGATACTATTCTAGCATGTAAGAAATCTTTATAACTAAGTGTTAATAGATTAAATGATTTTCATTGGTATAGAACAAGAAAGTTATAAAACTGAATTGATTGTATTTTCTGTGTGTTTACAATGATAAGGAAGACATTTATTTATAATTATTACAATGTGATAAATAAGGTAATAGCTTAAAGAAAAACATTGTTGGGATTGTGGAGGAAATCGTGTCAATCTTTCAATTTACGGAAATGATGTCAATTATCTTTGACTGATCCATTCTCTTTTTAACACTCCCCTCAAGTTGAATAGTGGGATCTCCAAAATTCAACTTGGCTAAACACTTGTCAAGAATTCTGCCGTTCACTGCTTTTGTCAAGATGTCCGCTAACTGGTCTGCTGATCGAACGAAAGGAAGGTCAATACTCTTGGACTCCAGTTTCTCTTTGATGAAGTGCCGATCTACCTCTACGTGTTTTGTTCGGTCATGCTGAACTGGATTTTCTGATATTTTAATAGCTGCTTCATTATCGCACATAATCTTGCTTGCTTCTCGTGGGGGAAACCCGACTTAAAAGTTTCCTAATCCACAAGACTTCTGCCAAACCTCTAGCTATTCCCCTGAATTCAGCTTCTGCACTTGAAAGTGCTACAACCTTCTGTTTTTTGCTTCTCCACGTAACGAGATTTCCTCCTACTAAGGTGAAATAGCCTGAGGTGGATCTTCGATTTCCTTTATCTCCTGCCCAGTCTGCATCAGTATACGCATCAGTTCTTAGATGTCCATTTGCCTTGAACAGAACACCGTGGCCAACGGTCCCCTTAAGATACCCGATGATTCTCCAGACTGCATTCATGTGGGCAACTTGAGGTTGATGCATGAATTGACTGACAACTCCTACTACGTAAGCTATATCTGGGTGAGTATGTGAAAGGTAGATCAGCTTTCCACAATCCGTTGGTATCTGTCTTTATCCGCCAACTTTTCTCCTTCCTCCATATAAAGTTTTTGGTTAGCAATCGTCGGTGTCTCTGCAGGTTTACAATCGATCATCCCTGTCTCTGCTAACAAATCAAGGATATACTTTTTCTGGCAGATGAAAATCCCCTGTTTTGACCTTAACACTTCTATTCCTAGGAAGTATTTTAACCTTCCCAAATCCTTTATTTCAAAGTCCTTAAACAGATTTGCTTTTAACTTTGTCATCTCTTCTTCATCATTTCCCGTAATTATCATATCATCAACGTAGATAACCAGACAAGTTATGAATTTCCCTCTTCGTTTGAGAAACAAGGTATGGTCAGAATTGCTTTGGTTAAAACCATATCCTTTCATTGCGATGGTGAATCTGCCAAACCAGGCTCGAGGGGATTGTTTTAATCCATAAAGGGATTTTTTAAGCGACAAACTTCTCCAGGTCTGAAATCTTCCGCAAAACCAGGAGGGGCTTCCATATAGACTTCTTCTTTAAGCTCCCCGTGTAGGAAAGCATTTTTTACGTCAAGTTGATGAAGGGGCCATTGTTGATTTGCAGCAATCGAAAAAAGAACCCGAATTGTGTTGATCTTTGCAACAGGGGAGAGTGTCTCTGAGTAATCATACCATATGTCTGGGTATAGCCTTTGGCTACCAACCGCGCTTTGTGCCTTTCAATGGATCCATCTGGTTTGTACTTTATAGTGAACACCCATCTACAACCAACTGGTTTCTTTCCTTCGGAAGAGTACATCTTTCCCAAGTATCATTCTTCTTTAAGGCTTTCATTTCTGTCTCCATTGCATCCTTCCATTCTTTCGACTCTAAGGCTTTGTCTGCATGAGTCGGAATCTCTTCATTATAAAGTGTTGCCATGAAAGATTTTGCTTCTTGGGAAAGATTCCCCCTAGCTATATTAGCCACCGGGTACCTTGAGCTTCGTGACTCCTTCTCAGGAGTGTACCATTTGGGTGGGACTCCCCTGTTCGATCTTGGAGGTAAAACATAACTCGTCACTTCTTCTGTTGGTTCTGTGACTTCATTATCATGGTTAGAAGTACAAACAAAATCAGGGTTATCATCAACAGTTATTACCTCAGGTATCGGGTCGGATGAAGTCTCTTCAGTGGCATTTTGCGCTTCAGATTGTATATGTGGAGTAGGTTCGATGTGGTTTGTACAGTGGTTTGTGGGTTCGCTGTGGTTTGTGGGTTTACTGTGATTTGTAATATCTTCAGAAGATGGGATTTGGGTTAGCCAACTCAGTGCGTCTATAGGCTCATTCTCCCCCTGACCAATGGGTTGGGTATTATAGAAATACTCGGTTTCAAGGAATTCACAGTCCATTGTGGTGTACATGTGATGAGTTTTGGGATTGTAACATCGATAACCATTTTGAGTTATCCCATACCCCACAAAAACACATTTCTCAGCACACGGGCCAAGTTTGCCAAGTTTTGTTCGATTGATTTTAGGTATGTTGGCAAAAACAGAGCAGCCGAAAATTTTAGGTTCAAGACTATGCTCAGGGGGGATGCGAACAAATTTTGACATGTTATCTAGGGGTGTTTCAAAATTGAGGATTTTTGTGGGAAGGCGGTTGATAAGGTAGATAGAGGACACAACGGCCTCGAGCCACCAAGAAGTGGGGACATGAGATTCAAGTAACATGTCCGGGGTCATTTCAAGAATTATGCGGTTTTTCTGTTCGGAAACACCATTTTGTTCGGGAGTATGAGGGCATGTGGTTTGGTGGATCATTCCTTTATCTTGAAAAAATTGTTTCATGGTCGTGTTTACAAATTCCCCCATTATCAGATCGAAGGACCTGAATTCCCTTTTTGAATTGAGTATTAACCATGTCATAGAACATGAGAATTTTTCATACACTTCGGATTTGTGTTTGAGAAAGTATACCCATGTCATCCGCGTACAGTCATCCACAAAAATTAGGAAAAAACAAAAACCTTGTCCCCCTAAGACAGGAGAAGGTCCCCAAACATCTGAGTGGACTAATGAAAAAGGTAAATCAACTCCTGTATTACTAGGTTTGTATGATTTTCGATGACTTTTAGCAAGAATGCAAATCTCACAATTTATTTTACTATTAGATGGAAAAAGTTTCGGAAACAAAAGATGTAAATAACCAGAAGAAGAATGTCCCAATCGTCGATGCCACAACCAAGCTTCCCGCTCAAGAGTCCCATGAGCCAGCATTGTAGTGCCATGTTGATCCACCTCGTCCACATAGTACAATCCTTGACGCTCAGTGCCACGTCCAATGATCACACCCGTCTTGATATCCTGTAAGATACAAAAGGTAGGGTGAATTAGTACGATGCAGTTAAGCTCCTTGGTAATATGACTGATTGACAACAGTTTGTGAGACAACGATGGTATGTAAAGGCAATTTGTCAACTTTAGGGTGGGTGATATTTCAACGGTACCACCTCCCTTAACATGACAAACGTCACCATTGGCTGTTCGAATGTGGGTTCTTTTTGGTTGGGATTCGGATACAAATCCGATAGGTCACATGTCATAGTATCAGTTGCTCCACAATCAAAGATCCATGGAGCATCTTGTTTCGTGTCACTACTTTGGGCCATATTTGCAGCTCCAATGCTAAAAGGAAAGATATTAGATTGTGAATAGGGATTATTCATAATTTTCATAGAACTTGAGGGTTTGAATGAACCACTCAACCCCATACCTGCTGAGTTATCTTCTTTATTTTCAACCCTAGCAATCCCACCAAAAGCTTCGCCGCCACCGCCGCCACCGCCACCACTGCCGTTGCTGGTGGCTTTGCTGCTGCCCACGGCGGCGACCCCTTTTCCATCATCTATTTCGATTGTCTTCTGCTTGTGCTCGTCGTTCCACCACTCCGGTAACCTACAATTCTGAAGCATTGCTCTCGGGTATGCCCTTTCATATCACAGTGGGTGCATTTGAGTTTTGATTTGTCAACTTTTGGCTTGAAGCTTGGATTTGATCGACGTGTTTGACCCCTAGAAACAAGCCCTAGGCTCCATCGTTAGTGATTCGAGTAACAGCCAAACCTGTTGCAATTCATGATTTAGTGGTGTTGTTGAAAATCCCTTGATGTGCGGTTTCTTTTCGGACAGCGGCATATGCTTCTTCCACTGACGAAATGGATCCATACTGAGAATTTCTCTCTTGATGGTATCATATTGCCGGTCAATAGCATTCAGAAACTGAAACAACTTTTGTTCTATTCGAATTCTGTTGTAAGTGGCGATATCAACTGTAGAGGTCATAGGGTTCGGATCTCTACGATCAATCTCTCCCCAGATCCCTTGCATTACAATCCAGAATTCTTCAAGCGGAGTTCCATTTTGTTTAATCCATTTGCCTTAACATGTAAGTCAAATGTTTGAAGCTTATCCTTTCCGCTGCTATATGTGGTTACGAGTGCTTCCCATAGTGATTTAGCGGTGGGGAACTCGGTTAGATTACCTGCAATGGCAGGTTCAATGTTTTGTATTAACCAAGAGAAAACTATCATGTCGTCTTGTTCCCACCGCTCAAACGCATCATCTGTGGGTTTGGGTGGTGTTGGATTTCCTGACAAATGACCAAGAAGGGCTTTCGATTTTCCACCAATGGCTACTCGGATCATCCGAGCCCATAGTGCGTAATTTTGGTTGTTGAGTTTGAGACCAATCTCCAATTTGTCGGAAAGATTGGGTTTGGGATTTTGATTTTGGGCTTGAATTCCATTAAAGAATTGGCTAGTTGGATGGAGAGATTGGTATTGTTCTGATTGTTGGAATCATCATCGGACGCCATGGAACTTTGAGGTTAGGTTGGTAGGTGATGAGCAATTTTGTGAATTGATCCGAGGACTATTCACTGCTCTGATACCATGATTTTCATTGGTATAGAACAAGAAGGTTATAAAACTGAATTGATTGTATTTTTTGTGTATTTACAATGATAAGGAAGACATCTATTTATAATTATTACAATGTGATAAATAAGGTAATAGCTTAAAGAAAAACATTGCTGGGATTGTGGAGGAAATCGTGCCAATCTTTCAATTTACGGAAATGATGTCAATTATCTTTGACTGATCCATTCTCTTTTTAACATACTATGACTTGTTATGCTCATAATACTAAATGCCAATTTTGTTACAAATTCAGACATGTTATCGGTGTGAGATGTTTAATCACGCACCCCTAATGTTGAAAACTATAAGCCACCTCACTTGGTTCAATATACATTGACTTGAAAAGATCGTGATTTATAAAAGAGTTATCAGCCATACTACTAACATTATACTTTAAACTAAATTTCTCGTATATTTCTTGATGGATCAACAATTTTCTTATGTAATAAAGATCAACATGACTAAGTAGGTTACGCAAAATCCAAATGCCTATATTGGAGTCTTTGATCTTCATCTCTCATTATTCAATACTATTATCCGTTAATTATGTACTTTCATTTTGAACAGATCTTGTTATTATATTATACTAATAAATATATAGGGTGAAGAGTACTTATTCACTATTGGTTGTCTTTTGTTATTTTTAAATTAAACTTTTGTTATTTTCTCATTTGCTTAGGGTTTAGGGGACAATATAATATATATTATTCTTTTATTTTTACATTACAAATTTTAATACCTACGTTATAACAACTGTAGCGTAGCACAAGGCACTTATGCTAGTTTCTATGATATTTGCTATTAATTTTTGAAAAGATTATAATGTATTACAATATTTGCTTCGTTTGCTATTGAAATGTATCTTTATTGCTTATCAATTTTTCATAAAGTTTACCACAAAAAGGTATAATTAACATAAACCCATTAAACTAGAAGAATCAAACCCACTTTGACCACTACGACTAACCCATCCCACCCAAGATATTTAATTTAACGTCTTTTTAAATCATGGTTATTATCTCGATTATTATAGCTTGGCCTTTTATGGAGTTATGCTTTTCAAAAGAATTATCTCGATTTTTATTTTCCAACCACAACTGGTCAAATATCATCCATAGTTAGACCTAAGATTAATGATCATGTAATATGTTGTTTGAAAACTATAATAGTAGCTTGATCCGATGAATTGATTCTCGAACGAGTATGATTACATCAATTCCAGTTTAACTATTAGTTAAACAATAACACCTTTAGGCTCGCCACAAATCAAGCTTGAGAATAAGTTTTTTTATCAGAGAAGATGACCTGAATATATAAATAAAAAGGTAAAATACGTAAATATTAATCGGTAAGAATGAATTCATACCTTGTGCTTTATCTTACTCTAATAGTTAAACATCACTTTATCACGTGACTTGCATGTCTGATTTGTTCTTTATCTCTATTGGTTGTTATCATTAACACTATATTCAATGCTCATGCAACTCAAAAGCTTTATTCTTCAACAGGAGCTAACGTAGTACTTCTCTCTCGAGGACTACACTTACCGAAAGTAAGGAAGAGTCATAGGATGTCTAGTAGTAGCATTAGAAGGCAGACCCTCGTTATGACGAGCTGGGAAAAAAAGGATGGAAAGAGCTATGACAGGAGTCGATGCCTTTCTGTCCCATGTGACAAAAAGGCTGGCCCCATTGATCAATCACCCTTCTCCATGAATAATGAAGTCATGAGGAATGTGAATCATATATAATACGTAGACCAATCAATTATTGGACATGTATATTATTTGAAATGTGTATTTGTTCTCGTAGTGCTAGGCCCATATAGTTTTGGATCAGGTTTCCCTTAAACGTATATTTTACCATGCCTTTTCTTCGATAACTATTGCATAAAATTTCAAATTTCTATATAAATGTTGTTGATAAATAATAAATACATTAGAAGCTTTTTTTTAAAATGTATCTTTAAAGATTTATATATGTTGGAACCTACGTCAACACGTATCAATGAGTTACTACTGTTAATTTATTCTATAAATTTGAATTAATTGATAAAAGCTTACAAAAGTCCGCGTTTAATCCACTTTGTAATTATGGATGAAGTGATATTGCTTTAATAATGAATACGTTGAACTAATAACTTGTGGTTAATTTAATTGGTTCTTTCTTATCCTAATCAAATAAATGTCTCCCTAAACATGGACATAAAAGGCAAAGGAAATGACTTTAGAACATTGAGTGGGTGGGTTCAATGGTGGGGTTGGTATCAATGGTTCTCAAGCACTCAATATATGTCCTTTTCTTACCCTTGACAATTGTGTGTAGTCTTGGAGAAAGGTGATGTGAGTTCTAAGTACAATATGTTAAACCACTTTTATTATATTTTCTTTGTTTCTTTTATTTTACTTTACTATTTTACTAGTAAACTTTTAAGAGTATTCATAATCTGTTTTTTATTTTTATGAAAGTATATGTCTTATATAATTGGGGATGGTTGTAAGTGAAGTAAAAAAATTTTATAAGGGTTGTACCGTGATTCTCTATATTTGGGGAGTCACGACACAACCCCTGATATATATTAAATTATTATAAAAGCGTTTTTTATAAATTAGTTTTAAAAATTGAAAATTCCTAACTAAACTTCACACAAATAACAAGTGTACCGGTCGTGATAAAGTAAAGTTTAGATAAGTCTGGATATCGAATCCGTGGACACTAATGCTGGCTCTCGATAATAACCATTGTTGACTTCTAACCTAATTAATTTTAATATTTTAAGTAATTAATATTAATAAACAAAAAAATAATTTAACTAAAATTAATTATTGGAAACACGACAAAAGAAATAATCAAATAAGAATTCAAACTTTGAAACTTGAATACGATCAAATATGTTAAATAATTATCTAGGTAGGGATCCAACTAACATGTAATGACATAAAGGTAATGACTCGTATGACTATCTCTAAAAATACGGATCTAGGGTTAACTAGGTATGTTGCTACGTCTTAAGAAAACCAAAGACACTTGTAAGGCATTAAATAGGTTTATTAAAATGTCTAATAGAAGATCGCCCCTAGGTTTCTACCATGTTATCTTTAAGATTATATTTTCTAACCCTAAGATAAAGGACAACTTAATTAAATCTAATTAAATACCTTAAAACACCAACACCACGAATGAAAGGCAAAACACGCTCTCGCGAAACCTAAATCTAACAAACAACGGGTAGGAGGTTTTAAGCAATATCTATCACCCCTAGGTTTTAGATAATGTAGCACATTGAAAAAATACTGTCAAATCACAACCAATGCTCTTAAGATTATCTCTAATCAAAGTTTAAAATAAAAAACACAAAGTAATTAATTTTAACGTGCAAACCTAATCTAGATATCACACAATCAATCTAGATAAAACATACATGAGCATGGCAATAACACTTAATTATAAAACAATACACGAGTTCATATTAAATTGAGACAATAATCAAGTTCCAAGATTAATAAACAAATATACGAAGTCAAAACCAAATAATTAATCAAAACATGAATAGTTTTCAACCCAACCTAGGTAATACTGAAAAGTTAGCTACTAATAATGATCGAATACATTACAAACAATGATAAAATTACAAACTTTAGTAACATAAACAAAAGAATCAATGAAACAAAGAAAAACAATCGAAAACGAAATAGAACCGAACGATCTTCAATGCTTGAATGTGTCAATCCTTGCTTTCTGATCTTGCTATTTTCACTTCAAGATTGATCTTTAATTGTACTCCAAAGCTCCACGGTTGAATAAAAATATTGAGATGTTGAATTTTTTTCCCCTTACGATGAATTCTTTTCTGCCGTCCCTTTTTTTCTTCTAAACGTAACCTAAGTATTTTTCTTTCATTCATGGGCCTTAAACCCATTTCACTTTTTTTTAAATTTGCTATCTTCCAACTAAAATCTTAAGGCTCAAGTGACCTACAATGCATACATAGTATATATAACTTTTATTACACAATAATATAATTTAAATCAACAAATCATTTAATTCATTAATTTGTCATCAGAATATTTTAAATCAATTTGTTTCTTTACTTTATTTTTAGATTTAAGCTAAGAATTCATTTTTTTAAATTATGTCAATAGTGTTATTTGTTGATTTTAATTTTACTCGTAATTCATTATTTTAACATGTGGTATTTTATAATTTTTAAAATCTAAATATAAAACAAAAAAAAATTGTATAATTTATACATAATTTTGACCATATCAACCCCATATTTGTTTAATATTTTTAAAAGTGTTGTGAGGGGATGGATGAAGTATAGAAAAAGATATTATTTAATTAAAAAAGATAGAAAAAGTTAATTTTGTAGTGTAATTATAAGAATGAAGATAGGGGATGGATTGTGAATGCTCTAACACCCATTAATATTTTACTAACTATGAAATCAAGTAATTGTATTATAGAAAAACTCTTAAAACCCTATCTTATCATGCTAACCGAAATAATATGCAACTTACACTATGCGTATAATCTTCATAGTTGAATTAAGAATCTGATAAATATGGATCAAAACTTAAGATTTCTATAGAATGACTAGAACGATTACCATTTTTATCATTTCATCACCTTTTGTGTAGTTTTTATTTTTATTGGAACTTAGTTTTGTTTTGTGCACTTTATTTTGATTGTAACTTACTAATGTTTTATTACCTTTTTGTTATGAGTCACCCCACTTCTATATAAAAAGGTTGTTAGCATTTAAACGTAGGGAAAGTCACCAAATTACATAATTATAAATTATTATATGTCGTACTAACTAAGAGTTTGTATGAGTTTGTCGTGAAACAAATTAAACAAAAAGTTAAAAGACCTCACATATATCATAAAACGTGTTAGGTACCTTCACATGTAATATCTCCTAAAAATCATTAAAAGTGACATGCTATTGATATATGGTGGGGATACGATTTATATATGGTTTATTGTTAGGGGTCAAAATATTCCCATATTAAAGGTAGAATATTAGGGCATTCTTAAATGAAAACATACGAAAAATTAATACAGAACAATAAACCAAAGAAGGTATTAAAAGATATACATATTGATAATGTATTCATCTATATACCACAAACACGTACCATATAAAACCTGTGAATTTGAAGAAAACAATCTTCTCAATGCAACAACCAGCTTGATCAAATTATTAAATAAATCAAAATCAATATATAGAAAAACCTAACCTGTATAATTGCTAGCTTCTTCATTTGAGGAGTCCACAATAAGTCCATCAAGATGATCTCCAACAACCGTTGTAAGCCTGCAATCAGGGCTTTAGGTTAAATGCCGAAACAACAAAAAGGTTGTCACTTAATATTTAGTTAAAAGAAGGAACATTTCTTATGAACCAGGAACCTCTCCTGTTCACGACCGATGTGGGATATGTGTAGGGTGTCACAAGCCCCCTTGTTTGGACTCATCGTCCTCGATAAGCCCGAGAAGTCACCATCCTTGGTGAGGTATGTCCCACACCCCGAACGACACAAGAGTGGGTCTGATACCATTCTGTAACACCCGACCCTTTGCATCAATAATATTGTTCGCTTTGCCCACGAGGAGCTCACGGATTTTCTTTTGGTTGCCCGGGTGAAAACTTCCCAAGGAGGTCACCCATCCCTAGATTGCTTCCACCTGAGCACGCTTAACTGTGGAGTTCTCCTCTCATCCACAGCCAATATGCCAAAACGCGTTGTTGATGTTAGAGGCTATACATTTCTTATGAACCAGGAATCTTTTCTGTCCACGACCGATGTGAGATATGTGTAGGGTGTCACATAACCGATTGTTCGTAAAACCTTTCTTACATATGATACAAACCCACGTAAAACAACCCTTGAACTACATTGTAATATGATTTAAATGTTACAAATGATTCTAGAGTCGCATATGCACAACTTATGACATTTACATATGTGTAAACCATATAAAATGCCCGTTTATTGCCATATTCATGTTATGTAGGTTCCACCGAGAACTAGACTAGAATTTCAATAAGTTTTAAGCTGAAAATATGGGTATTGATGGCTGAAATTTATCAAGGACCGGTGGTGGTAATTATGAACCATTTCGGGGACCCGAATAGGAGTAAAATCCATAAAAATAGTAGAATTTAGAGGCTTGAGATGTTTTAAATAGAATACAGGCTCAAAATAAATATTTTGGAAGTTAAAAATCCAATTTGGGGATTTATTGATTTAAGAGTGATATTTAATGAATTATTTATTAAAAGGTAAGTCTAAACCGAATGATTTTGGTAGAATGTTAAAAATGGTGTAAGACAGTAAGAGGCCTTAAAACTATAAAAATTTAATCATTCAGTATGTTAGAATCCCCGGGATGATATTTTGGTGAAAAACTGGAATTAAACAAACTTTGGGGGTAAAAAACTGTAAATTTTGAAACTTAAGGGGCTAAAGTGTAGATTCTGAAAATTCACCAAAAACAACCTGTGTTAACTGAAAAATAACTGACACGCTTACTCTACCTCTGTAGCAAACTGATTATAATCATAAAAACTTTCCATTTAGATGAAGAAATACAAACTTTCCTAAAAAGGAAACATTTTAACTTGAATTTTTTTAAATAAAAACTCATGGAACATCTAACATTATAAACCAACTAAGTACACATGTAATGTCCCTTGAGCATATAGGTTATTGCTTGAATCTTTTTGATTAGGGTGCTAGGACCGAATCACAATTTTCCATTCTCGAGACCTATTCTTGATTTTAATGTGAGTTCAAGTGTTCCATTTTTACTACTGTTTTTGGAAAGAAGCATGCTCTGCTTAAACCGAATTATATTTGTGTTATATTATGATACTATATGTTGTGATAAGGTTGATACCTGCTGAAACTTGTTTCACAATAATTAATTCTTGTGTAAACCGATTGTTTATATGGGTAGATATACTTAAGGAATCCCTCACACATAGTGCCTTCCCTGATGAAGGGAAGGGCATCACACAGAGATCTTGCGGGGTCGTTTGTGGCATGTAACAGGTTTTATAAGATACTATGATGAATCGTCCGACAGGTGTGGCACATTGGTTTGAGGCTCAGTTCTCTCAATGAGATTTAACCAATAACATAATTTTTAAAGAGACCAATCGGGGCTAAGTGCAGGGTTGATTGTGATCCCTATAACTAAGACAATATGATTTGTAAATCAAATGATGGATTCTATTGAATCTTTTTGTTTCTGAACTTTAAGCATTTAATTCACTAACTTTTTAGTTGACACAATTTTCTTTTGAGCATGTTTCAGATAATCCATGAAATGAGTCTAGCAGTTATAAAAGACTTAGACTTAGTACCGTGACCATGGCACTGGCTTGTTTTTGCTTTGAAACATTTGAACAATTTACATTTATTGTGGTTTGAAATAATTTGTACCGATGTTGTATGTACTCCTTTCATTTAGGGGCTAGACTTACTTCAAGTCCGGGTTTATTTTAAACATTAATGTCATGTGATGTTCTCTTTTTTTGCGCTCTTATGATGGTTTATTTCCCCTGTCATATGTTGTTGCTAGTCTGTGACGTCTCACCCTATTTGGGCCCGGGGGTGACATTGTCTAAAATCAATAATTTTAATATATCTCTACTTGTAACTCGAGATAATTTAACATACAACTTGAATCAAATGTTAGGGACCAAATATGCATTAATTATACAAAATTTTAGACTATCTTTGGCAATTTTAAGGTTTTGGGACCAAACATGCAATTCGATTAAACAATAACGACCATTTATGTAATTTTATTCTTTTATTGACCAAAAGAATAAATTAGTGCATGCTTACATCAATTAAAATTAAATTAAATTTCATGCTTTCATAAGTCAAATTGATGTAAAAAACCAAAATACTAAATGAACGTTTCACTGTTGTCATCGATGCCTCTTCGTGGTTGTTTTTCGTGCCGATGCATGTCTTGCCTTCTTGATTTATGCTTTATTTGGGCATTAGCGCGGGTCAATGTTGTCACTAACGATGCCTTGTCACTGTCGTGAGCTTGATAATGGCGTACCATCGTGGCAGTGGCGATGTTGGTGATAGTTATCTGGTTGGTCATCATATTGGACTGATTCTGGTTGGGTATACAATGATGTCGATAATGACGAGCCATCTCTCATCCAATACAGTGTGTCTGGGTATGTTGTTTCAGTATTTTTAAGTCGTGGCTATGATTGGAGTGCAAAACTGGTATGTGTTGTTATGGCTCGGTAGTCGTTTACGACACGCAGCCAAACCAAACAATAGGTTTAAGCATAATTGCTGCAAGATTATTATTGATGTAAGTTGTTTGTAGTTTCGATGTATGTTTGGCGATCATTTTATTCGAAAAAAATCCGTTATAGTGGCGTGGCAACCTGATGTGGTCTGTAGCCGTAACTGGATTTCGATTATGAGCCAATTGTTTTGTTTGTGATAACGGCTGTGATGGATTATCTGAGCCATGAATTATAGCGTGTCCATCACAGTGCGCGTGTATGGATTTAACTAGTTAACTTTTAAGATAAAAATTTAGTTATTAAACACACTATAAATATCATTTACTGCAAAACAAAATATAAACATTTATTATAATATATTTATAATAAGAAATTAACACATTTATAACATAATTTTACAAAAATGAAGGTTTATATGCATACGTGTAAGTATTTATATAAATTATACAATTTCCAAACTAATAATTATTTAAATATGTGTAAATTTCATACCAATTATTAGTTTTTAATTCGCGCACTTTTTACATAGTGTCAATCCTAATAGTATTTTATAAAATTAAAATAGACATCCTTAGTTAAACGAACATCTATCAAAGCAGGTTTACATGCATTGTGAAACTAATAGTGATCAAAACTTAAATATTTACTGAAGATTTGGATTTTTAGCATAGTTTATATTGAGGTAATATTATTGTATAATATGATACATATACAATATACAATATGTATGATTGATGCTTATTTAAGTTAGACTTGCACTATGAATTTTATTTGCTATGTGTTTTATTTATTGATGATGAACTCTCCGAGTGGTGTCTTGAAAGGTGCATATTACAAAATTTTATGTAACAAACTTTTGCAAGTAATTATTTAACGTGCACGTTTAACCCTCTTATTTGCTTACTTCTTTTAACTATAACTTACAAATAGGGGAGAGTAAACATTAAAACTAATATATTTTAATCAAAACATTTACATAAAGAATAACCCGATTGCACATAATCACTTATTCTTTAGAACATCTATAATAAGTAGATCCAGAAACAACAAAATACATATAGTCAACTACCCTATTATAGAATCATTTGTTTAAAAAAACAAAAGAAAACCACTTAAATAAAAACACATTATCACAATCTTCGTACTTTTAACCACTCATTAAAACATTTAATACAATACATAGAAACATGAGAGCCTTCGTTAGACATGTAAAATGGATAACAGAGGTAAACAAAAACATATGATTGAAGATGAGGGAACGCTTATGATGGATGCTGATGAACCAGAAAGGTGTTAAAGTGTTCATGTTTAAGATTCACATAACGTATACGTAACTCATTTTCTTTTTTAATTCCCCGGTCATCTTTAACTTTGTAACTCGCACGAGAAACATACATAAGTGTAACTTGAGTTACGTATAAATAGATACCAATTAGATATATAAAACTTTTAGTTGAGTTACGTATAAATAGATACCAATTAGATATATGAAACTTTACTTTGGTCCATGATTGTGTTTTTATTCAATTTTTGATAAAAGCTTACATTATTTTTGGTTTTTGAGTGAGAGACAGAAAATAAGAGAGATATTTAAAGGATATTGATTGTTTAACTATAAAAATTACAATCCCATGAATGACTAGAATAATCATGGTTTTTGAGTGAGAGACAGAAAATAATACACTAGAATAATCACCTAAACTCAAAAACAATCCCATGAATGACTATTGAAGAAGCTCGAATGATGATTTGAAAGTCATTACTAAGACAGAAGGAGAATCATGTTTTTTTATATTTTTGTTACAACCCATCTTACCACCTCCAATCATAAAGAACGCAACCAGAAAATCTTGAGAACATACGAGAGAATCTTATTTTTCAAATTTTTGTTACAAAATCATATTTTTGTTACGCAATTCACATTTTACAACATACTTTTAAAAAAACTGTTTTGACAAACTACCCAAAACTTTCGGACAAAAATAAACCGTATTAGACAATTATACCAAACTGTTTTGACAAACAACCCGAAACTTTCGGACAAAAATAAACCGTATTAGACAATTTTACCAAACTGTTTTGACAAACTACGCAACCGAACCCATCTTACCACCTACAAGCATAAAGAAGAAAGCCAAGAAATCTTGAGACCATATAGGAGAATAGCATTTTTGAAATTTTTGTTACCAAAATATTTCACAACAAATAACTTAAAACTGTTGAAAAAAATGTTCTAGGCGGTTTTGAAATGCCTAAATATTAGGGCATTCTCAAATGAAAACATACGAAAAATTAATGCAGAACAATAAACCAAGGAAGGTATTAAAAGATATACATATTGATAATGTATTCATCTATATACCACAAACACGTACCATATAAAACCTGTGAATTTGAAGAAAACAATCTTCTCAATGCAACAACCAGCTTGATCAAATTATTAAATAAATCAAAATCAATATATAGAAAAACCTAACATGTATAACTGCTAGCTTCTTCATTTGAGGAGTCCACAATAAGTCCATCAAGATGATCTCCAACAACTGTTGTAAGCCTGTAATCAGGGCTTTAGATTAAATGCTGAAACAACAAAAAGGTTGTCACTTATATTTAGTTAAAAGAAGGAACTTTTGCATAATAAGTTACCCAATTTGACCCAACCATCACTTCACTGGTTCCTTACCGCAATGTATTTTGTAAAGCTGAAGACTTCCAAAGTCAAATCATCATACAATTTAGCATATTACATATAGAAACCCTGTGAATTTGAAGAAAACAATCTTCTCAATGCAACAACCTGCTTGATCAAATAATTGAATAAATCCAAATTAATATATAGGAAAAACTAACATGCATAACCGCTAGCTTCTTCATGTGAGGAGTCCACAATAAGTCCAGCAAGATGATCTCCAACAACAATTAGAAGCCTGCATTAAGGGATTTGGGTTGAATGCCGAAACAGCAAAAAGGTTGTCACTTAATATTTGATTTAAAAAAACAGAACTTTTGGATAATAAGTTACCCAATCTGACCCAAACATGTCTTCACCGGTTCCTAACCAGCTCATTACTACTACACCTCACCGCAATGTATTTATTGACATTACCATGTGAAAGGGCAAAAGGTTTTACCAAATGCTACAAATTCCTGCACTTCTGTAACGGAAGAAAACCTACAGCCACAAAAAGAAAATGTTGTAGATCGAAAGAAATGAAAGTAAAATCAAAAGGAAAGGGAGAGAGAAAGGCGATCGATCACCGTAACACATAAATCAAAGAAGATAAGTGCGAAGAATGGAAGCTGCATTTCGCCTTCTTTCCCATGACACCCTCGTCCTCTCACCATGTCTTGTTAAAACCGTGTTATCTTGATGAAAGCAGTCTACTCAAGGCAACAACAAACTTGATCAGATTATCAAAGAAAATAGATCTAGTAAATAGATGAACATAACCTGTATAATTACCACTTGCTTCTCCAAATGAACGATCTCAAAAAAGTCCATCGAGATGATCTCTAACAAATGTTATAAGCCTGCGATCTGGGCTACAGGATGAATGCTGAAAACACACAAATGGTCACTTAAAACAAAAGAAAATTAAACGTGTTGGTTGAAAAGTTGTTTTTACCCAACCATGTCTTGACCAGTTCCCCAACCAGCTTATTACAACTACTCCACTCGTTCAATGTATTTTGTAAACGTATAAAACGTCCAAAGGTAAATTATAAAAAAAGGTAGATAAGTAAATAGAATTGTATTTATATTTACTTCAATAAATACTAAAAGAGATAAGAACTTTAATACAAAACTGTTCAGAATAATTTCATGACCATAAAGACAATGAATGAGCAGTTGTACATATTTCAGAAAGATAAACCTAAGCAGACAGTTACCTTAAACCTACAGTCAAGTACATAAACTCGATTTATCTTTGATCTGTTAAAATTTAACTAACTTGTTTATTTATTTACATTACATGTGAAAGGGCCAAACGTTTTACCAAATGCTCCAAAACCCCTGCACTTCTAAGCAAGCAACCTGATCAAATAATTAAATAAATCAAAATTAATATATAGAAAATACTAACCTGTATAACTGCTAGCTTCTTCATTTGAGGAGTCCACAATAAGTCTAGCAAGATGATCTCCCACAATGGTTATAAGCATGCAATCAGGGCTTTAGGTTAAATGCCGAAACAACAAAAAGGTTGTCACTTAATATTTATTTAATTTAAATAACAAAACTTTTGGATAATAAGTTACCCAATCTGACCCAACCATGTCTTTTACCGGTTCTTAACCAGCTCATTACTACTACACCTCACAGCAATGTATTTATTGACATTACCATGTGAAAGGGCAAAAGGTTTTAGCAAATGCTCCAAATCCCCTGCACTTCTGTAACACAAGAAAACTATAGGCATAGGAAGAAAACATTATAAAACGAAAGAAATGAAAGTAAAATCAAAAGGAAAGGAAGAGAGAAAGGCGATCGATTACCGTAAAAACATAAATCGAAGAAGAGAAGTGCAGAGAATGGAGGCTGCATTTGACCTTCTTTCCCATGACTCCTTCATCCTCTCACCATCTCTGTTGAACTGGACCTTTGTTTCCTGGTTCACCATAACAAAAGAGAAAGCACTTATGTTAGCCAAAATCAGCACAACGAATAATGAAAACGCGACGACAACGTAACTTCCACGTTAAATAAGGAATCCCACCCAGAATCATCATCTTCCTATGAGTTAAATTGACCAAACATGTGACTTTGTGCAGCATTGAAATGCTTGTTCTTCACGTGTACTCCTCATCAAAATCGGAAAACCTAATGCCACAGGAAGAAAACAGAATCAAAAAGAAATAAACAAAGCAGAAAATGAAATTAAATCAAATCGAAAGGAGGAGAGAAACGCGATGACAACAAACACGTTCGTTGTTTGTGCAAAATCGATCGATCAACATAGAAAACCTACAGCCATAGAAAGAAAATGTTGTAAAACGAAAGAAAAGAAAGTAAAATCAAAAGGAAAGGATGAGAGAAAGGCGATCGATCACCTCACCCACCGTAAATTGAAGTTAAAGCCCTACAAAAGGAAAAGATTTTGACCGTTTAACTTACCTTTTCAGAGTTATCCATGGAAGGCCTTGTATGTATTTACCTATTTTTGCTTGTGCAGAAGATGCATTTGTCACTACACAGGTAATTGATTCTTGATTCGTTATGTGAAACACTTGCATCCATCTTTTTGAAACTTTCACTAGAGAAATGCATTTTCCTGCTCAAGTTATAACGAACAAAACAAGTTTACTCAATAACACATACAAAAGATTCAAATATAATACCAAAATGAAAACAAATGAAAAGTTAATGCAGAAATAGAATCCAGGAACGATCATAATTGTTACCTGTAAGGATTCCTTAAGTCTGATGCAACCCAAAACATCCAAAGTGTCTCAGCAACATGCACTAAGTACTGAAGTGAAGAATGCTTCGGAAGTTTTACACAATACATTAGAAAACATTCTAAGTGTAAAATCTTCCGAAGCCAAGACCAATATCTTCCGAAGCCAAACATGAAGTCTTCCGAAGCTTCACCCTATGAAGACAGATTTCTTCCGAAGACTTTTAGTACACATGCTTTATCTGATGTACTGTTCCATAAAGCACCTTTTCCGCTGCATCTCTGATAAGTCACCAACTTACAAGAGTTGGTGAAAAGGTCCATGCTTTTGGTAACTGTACATTGAGGTCTTGAGTCTGAAACTTTCCACTTTATGTACTTTATCCTTTTTGTAATGTATAAGCATGTGAGCTATGACATGTCATAGTCACAAGGTCAAAAGGCAGATATGCCTTTTGATTCTACAATTGATTTTGTTAGTGTCTAGTCAATTGTATCCAGCTGGCTTTCATAGTATAGCCGGCTGTAGGTTGTAGTATAAGTATTTCAAGTTTCTTGTATCTCAAATATACTTTGTAACACCTGTAAAAGAACTTGAGAAAGCAATATACTGCATCCTTGAAAACCATATTCTCCTGTTCTGTCTCTTGCTTTACTTGTGTTCTTTGTATCACTTTTGGTTAACCCAGTTTACTGTTTGATTAGAGTTTAGATAATCTCCTATTGTGTTGTTGTGTTGTATTTGTGTTCAAACCCTTAAATGATCCTGCAATTGGTATCAGAGCTTTCAAGCTCTTGATATAAGATCTAACCATCTTAAGATCCCTCACACACACAAAAACTAAACTCTTCAAATGGCTTCCATCTCAAAGACTGATATGGAGACTGGAACCATGAACAAATCCCCATTGATCACTCTTGATGATTTTGACACTGGTGCATGAGGATGGAAGGCTTCATCAGGTCTCTTGACTCAAGAATGTGGGAATCTGTTGAAAATGGACCTTTCATACCCAGCACCCCCTCTGCTACTGGTGCTGGTATGATTCCTAAAGATATGGCCAACTACTCAGATGAAGATAGAAAAAGAGTAGAGATTGACAGGAAGGCCATGACTGCTCTTCAGACTGCTCTCCCAAACTCTGTATACAGAGGTTTTAAGAAGTGCAAAACAGCTAAACAGCTGTGGGATGCACTGAAGCTGATGTATGAAGGCTCCTTTGAAGCCAAGGAGAACAAGAAAGATCTTCTGAAGCAGCAGTTTGAAAATTTCACCTTTAAAGCAGGTGAAACCATGACCCAACAATACTTCAGGTATGTTGAGATTGTGGACCCTAGTGGATGGAGGAGTTCCTCTTGAGAACAGAGACATTGTAAGGAAGTTCATGTCCTCACTTCCTAGGCAATGGACACACTATTGTGTGGTGATCAAGAGGACTGAGAACCTTAAAACTCTTACTCTGACAGAGTTATATGGGATTCTCAGTGGATACCAGATGGAGATGAACATACAAGGTTCATCTGGCAACTCCAACAATCAAATGGGTTCAGCCCTTCATGTGGTTGAAAGGGACATCATAAAACCCCAACATCATCTCTTATGCTACCCTGACAACTCAAAAAGGGTCCTTTCATCACCTTCCCGGAGACACCAAGGGAAAACTTTACTCAAGAAAGTCCATTCCAAGAGACAAGTTCTTCTCAGGCCTTTGTGTCTACTGATGAAAGCTGTGGGAATTATCTCTTCACTCTTGAAGACCTGGACTGTATTCATCCAGATGACCTGGAATACATGGAGATAGTTTAGCAGATGGCTCTCCTCACCACAGAGCCAAGAAGTTCTACAAGAGAACAGGAAGAAGATTTCCAAGCAATGCTACCAGTGGAAAGTTTGGGCTGGATAAAAGCAAAGTTAAGTGTTACAACTGTAACCTTATGGGTCACTTTGCTAGGGAGTGTAAGGCACCTAAAGTAAATGGGGGCCAAACACCACCCAGATCAAACTACACTGACAAAGCTCCTCAGTCTGAGAAGCCTAAGCAACATGCTGCTGTTGCTGTTGAAGAAGGAGGCTTTGACTGGAGTTTTCAGGCAGAAGATGCTTCTCCAAACCAAGCACTGATGGCTGACCATGATGAAGCCAAGGTATTGGAACATCTCTGTACTCCTGAATGCATTGCTAAAGTGAATAGATACAGGTCCTACAACTTAGAGATGAGATCCAATCTTGAGTCATAAACATATTAAAATCTGATTTTAGAAAGTCTGAAAATGATTACAAGTTAAAAATAGAAGATTTGGAGAAAACCATTTCGGTACTAAAACATGAACATATAGATTTTAGAACTCAGATCCAAGATCTCATAAACTAATTGACTGAGTGCCAGGCTGAGCTTGTGATCAGCAAAGCCAAGGCAGAGAAAAGTGTTCTTGAAGAAGAGACCTTCAAAAACATGATATCCTCATCCCTGCACAACAAAGTGTGCTATCAAAATAGACAGGGACTAGGATCAAATGAGATAGCTCCTCCACACACAATCTTGTCTGTAAGATATCCTAGGTGTGGAACTTGTGAAGATGAGCTTCCTCTCATAGATCCTATAAGTGAGGATGATGAAGAAGTGATAGTGAAGAATTCCTCTAAGAAGAGTGAAGAAGAGGATTCTTCCAAGGGCCACTATCCTTCTGAGGAGAAGAAATCATCTGTGATGACCAAGTCCAAAAGAAAGAACTTGATCAGGAAGAGCAAAAGGAAAGCAAAGAAGGCTCAAGAAATCAAGGCTACTTTTGATGCTAAGCAGAAACAAGTCTTTATCTCTGCAGGTTTCAAAGTAGTAAAGACTGAAGACATCAACAAAGACTCCTCATCTAAGAGTCCTGGTTCATGTTCAAATCATCTCAGAGCAAAGAAGAAGACTGAGCTGTTGTGTACCACTGCTGCACAGCCTGGACCATCAAACTCCAAGAACAGTTCACAGGCCAAAAGAACTATCTCAGCATCTACCAAGATGAAGGTGGAGAAGGGATGTGACCCAAGCCAGTCTTGCTCTCAAAAGGAGACTCTTTTGAAGAAGAAAATGTTATGTGTCATGTGTGAAAATACTTCTCACATTGCTAAGAATTGACCATACAATCCTAGGAGTACCATCCACATGACCAATACAAAGACTTCAAAGAATCTCAAGAAGTCTCAAGCTTCGGAAGGAAAGTCTGTTTCCTTCGGAAGCTCCAAATCAAAGAAGAAGGTAAATGGAAAATTACCTTCGGAAGTAAAATTGGTCTCGGAAGAAAGGAGTTCTTCCGAAGCACTAAAGTCTGCTGCAGTGACTGCAGAATCTTCTGAAGGTTCAGTCATCAAAACCTGTGAAGTTCCAAAAGCTTCAAAGGTTTTGAAGGTCAAGTCCAAGAGTCCAACGGTGGTGTGGAAGTCTAAGAAAGACCAAATGACTGAAATTTCTCCATCAACAATAGCTGAAGATCCTCACAGTACAACCATAGGATCTATTACTGTTGCATTACCTTCTATTACACTTACTGAGCCCAAGACAAGTACGGCTTGGGTTTCCAAATGTAACTAATCATTTCTTTGTGCAGGAACAGCTCAAGACAACGGAAACGTCTGGATAATTGACAGTGGTTGTTCCAGGCACATAACAGGCAATAGGTCTCTACTCCATAATTTTGAGAGAATTGATGGAGGACCAGTGCTTTTGGAGGAGATGAAGGTGTTTACATTTCTGGAAGGGGCAAGGTCACAAATGGTAAGCTCAGCATTGAAAAGGTAAACTTTGTTAAGGAGCTTGGGTACAATCTTCTGAGTGTATCACAATTTTGTGATCAAAGACATAACATGCTCTTTACTGAGCATGAGTGCATTGTTCTCAAGCCTGGTGTGGTCATTCCTCATGAGCACATCCTGCTCAGAGCCCCTAGGAAAGGGAACATGTACAAGATGGATTTGCAAGAAACATCTCCCTCTGGAGAAGTTTCATGCTTTCTATCTAAAGCAAATAGTGATGAGTCTTTCCTATGGCATAAAAGAATGTGCCATGTAAACTTTAAAAACATGAATAAATTGATTAAGCATGATCTGGTAACTGGAATGCAAAAGAAAGAGTTTACAAGTGATGATCATTGTGTTGCATGCCTGAAGGGAAGCAACATAAGACATCCCATAAGCCTAAGGAAATGAACTCCATCACTACACCCCTACACTTGTTAATATGGATCTTTGGCCCCACCAGTGTAATGAGTTTAGGAAGGACCTTGTACTGTCTAGTGATCACAGATGATTTTACAGATTCACTTGGGTCTTCTTCCTTAGAACTAAAAATGAGACTCCTGAGATTCTAAAGAATTTCATCTTAAAGATTGAGAATCAATGTGATCACAAGGTCAAAACCATAAGATGTGATCAAGGAACTGAATTCAAGAACCAAATCCTTGATACATTTTGTGATGAAAAGGGTATACAAGACAATACAGTGCTCCCAGGACTCCTCAGCAAAACGAGAGTTGCTGAGAGGAGAAACAGGACACTTATTGAAGCTGTAAGAACTATGTTGTCTGACTCTAAACTGCCTATCACCTTCTGGGCAGAGGCAGTTAATACTGCTTGCTATGTGCAAAACAGAGTTTTAGTAGTTAAGACATATGGTAAGACTCCTTATGAACTTTGGCACAAGAGGAAACCTTTCATTGGTTTTCTCAGGTCATTGGATGTCCCTGCACCATCTTGAATACCAAAGATCAAGTTGCCAAGTTTGCTGAGAAATCAGACGATGGACACTTCATTGGATACTCTTCCCAAGCTAAGCTTATAGAGTATACAATCTCAGAACTAGAATTATTGAGGAGTCAGCCAATGTGACTTTCAATGAGCACACACCCAGTGTGGCTGGTTCTGGTCCGGATTGGCTATTTTATCTTGATTTATTAACCAGCTGTTTTAATAAATCTTGTGAGCATGTTTCAGGATCTGCAGAAAATTTAAATACAGGTGATCCTGATCCAAGATTTGAGCTAGGAAGACCTTTAACTCACACACCTTCAGCTCCAGTTGAAACTACTTCAGCAAATGAGGTTTCTATCAGCACAACAATGACAAATCCAGCTGATACATCTGGCATGCCTTCAAATTCCAGCTCAGAGGCTTCTCAACCAGATAAAGACATCTCAATTGCAGAAGATAACAATGGTGATGGTGATAGTGATCAAGAATTTCTTGATGCTAATAACCATACCATAGATGACAACATCAATGATGTCACACACTCATTGGATCAAGTTAATCTTGATAGGTGTGATAATGTGGAGGATCAATCTTCAAGACCAGATCTAAATTTCTCAAATTTGGATCTATCTCAGCAATTGCTGTGATCCCTCAGCTAAGGATCACAAGTCTCATCCTACCACAAACATCATTGGAGATGTTATCTCCGGGGTAAAGACAAGAGGGCAAACCCATGAAGCAAATGTTTGTCTTCACTCTTGTTTTCTATCCCAGTTAGAGCCAAAGAAAGTTGAGGAGGCTCTAAAGGATGGAAGTTGGGTTGAAGCTATGCAACAAGAGCTGCTTCAATTCAAAAGGCAGAAAGTTTGGAACCTTTGTCCTCTTCCTCATGGGAAGACTACCATTAGAACCAAATGGGTTTTTAGGAATAAGAAGGATGATAGAGGAATCATCATCAAGAACAAGGCAAGACTAGTTGTTCAAGGATACATACAAGAAGAAGGGATTGATTACAATGATGTCTTTGCTCCTGTAGCAAGACTAGAAGCTATTAGGATATTCCTGGCATTTGCTGCATCCAAGAATTTCAAAGTCTATCAACTTGATGTAAAGTGCTTTCTTATATGGAGTGATTGATGAGGAGGTTTATGTCAAACAACCACCTGGTTTTGTAGATCCTGATCATCCTGATTATGTCTGCAAGCTTGACAAAGCTCTTTATGGGCTGCATCAGGCACCAGGAAGTGGTATGAGACACTGTCTGAGTATCTCTGTAAACATGAATACAGGAGAGGTACTATAGATGGAACTCTTCATCAAAGGACAAGGAAAAGACATTCTGCTAGTTCAAGTATATGTGGATGACATCATCTTTGGTTCAACCAATTCAAAGCTCTGCAAAGAATTTGAAAAGCTGATGAAAGACAGATTTGAAATGAGTTCAATGGAGAACTCAACTTCTTTCTGGGAATTCAAGTGAAGCAGGTTGAAGATGGCATCTTCATAAGTCAGTCAAAGTATGTTCAAGATATACTCAAGAGATTCAACATGACTTATTGTAAGATTGCTAAGACACCCATAGCCAGAAACCACTCCCTTGGTCCAGATCTTGAGGGGGGTGTGTAGATGAGCACTTATACAGGGCTGTGATTGGGTCTCTTATGTATCTTACAGCTAGCAGGCCTGATATCATGTTTGCTACATGTATTTGTGCAAGATATCAAGCAAACCCTAAGATGTCTCACTTAATACTGTGAAAAGGATTTTAAGATACCTCAAAGGTGCTTCAAC